>QEPC01013437.1:32023-45594 GCA_003113815.1 Sphenodon punctatus
AAAAACAGGGGAAGGGAAGGGAATCAGGGATGGAATATGGGAGAGGGAAAGGATTCAATGGAAGGGGGAGAGAGGAAGGAAGATTGAGCACAGGGAACACAGGGAGGAATAAAAACAAAAAATAACAACGAAATCTAAGCTAAACTAAATAAATGATAATATGGAGGTAGATGGGTTGGATGGGTGAAATGGGAGGAGAATTGCAATGGATTGAGGAGAACAAAAACTGCTGGGACAGAGGGAGCCTTCTGAAACGCCTGCTGTTCAGGAACAGTGACTAGCTCAGAAGGTATTGGGAAGGGGGGAGGCAATCAGTATTGTTTCTTGCTGCGCCCGCCTCACCGCAAGCCCCATTGGCTCAGAGCAGCCTAGCCCGTGGCCAATCACAGACTGCCAAGCCAGTGGTCTGAGGTGAAAAGGGATGGTGATTGGGCAGGCTGACTTCTACTCCAAGCCAGTCTCCACCCTCCACCCCTGGTTCCTGGAAGTCTGCTCCTAGCTGAGTCAGATGACTTCCCCCTCCCTGCTCCATTTGACCTTCCAGTGACCTGACAGTAGTTCACGTTTTAGCCACTTGAACTCAACTGAATGCAATCCGAACTGACCGAAGTGTTCGACCATTTCACCGTTCGGTGTGTTCGGTATGTTCAGGTTCGGGTTCAAGTTCGGTTGTCCGAACTGGCCGAGTTTGGGCCAAACGCCAAACGTCTGAACCACGTTCGCCCATCCCTATAATCCCTTGATCCTTAACTTGTGATGCTGTCAACTCTGGTATCATCCATCTTATACTTGTGCATTTGGTTTTTCTTCCCTAAATGCAGAACTTTACATTTATCTCAGTTGAATTTCATTTTGTTCATGTCAGCCCAGGTTTCCAGCTTATCACATTTGTACTTAAAAAATAAATAAATCTAATTCTATCTTTCAAGGTGTTAGATGTGTTCCAGTGTCTACATTACAATACAAGCATCAGAATTACCCTCTCTTGGCATGCGCCTGTTGGAGGAGGGGCCTTGTCCCTTTAAGCCTTCATGGAAAGAAGATGACCGGGGGGGTGTGTGTCTCTGGGACTAACAATGGGCCAGCTAGTCCTGGCATATGTGCCAGAAGGGTGTCGCTTTGTGTGGGGGTTGCGGGAAGGCATTCCTCTGAGCTGGTTTCCCACCACCGATAAGAGGGCAGGACTTGCCAGTCAGGGCATTTATACAGAACCTGAACACGCACCCAACCTCTTGGACTGGTACTATGGGTACAGCTGGTTGCTGTTTCTTGGGGCCAGGAAGGAATTTTTCCTGGTTCTATGCTGATTGGCTGGGCAGAGAGCAAGTTTTTCCCACCTTCCTCATAGTACTATCACCCTCCGGATTACTTAGTTGGTAACATTCAAGGAGAGGTTTCATTCACTTGTCACAACTCTAGGGCCTGCAGTGGCGGAGGTCCAAGGTTCAGAATAACTTCTGAAGGTAAAGTTTTATGGAATAGAATACAATTGAGGCACCTCCCAAGAGGTGGGGGCTGGAGTGCTGATGATCAGGGGACAACTGACCAACAGCTGCAACTCTGGCCCACGTGGTTTAGCTACAAAGGATAGCATCATCCCACCAGTCGCTAGCTGGCTGCACTGGCGCTCCTCCCTCTGGACCCCAATTAGATCAGGGTTCTGGCTGGCTTAAGGTTGGGCAATAGTGTCTGCCCAGGACTTTTCTCATGTTAGTGGACCTGCCATGGGGGAGTGGGAGGGTTTGTTGGAATTGTTTTCCTCCTCCCCTTTTTTCTAGACTGATTTCCTTAGTTAATAAAGAGTTGTGACCTTTTGACCCAAAAAGTTGTGTGTTGCTTTCTTTCGCCCTGTGGGGACAAAACACCTGTGGTTGAGGAAAGACGTATTGCAAAATGAGGGAGGAGCTAGAGAGAGAGAGAGACACCACGGAATGCTTGGATTTATTTGATGAGATTGATCTTAACCAAGTAACTCAAACTTGGTTAGTCTCTGGCAGCTCAGCTCTCCAATTTAGAGACTTTTCCAGCCCTCATTCATCTCTCCCAGCCCCTCTTCTCCATATGACTAGGATGCAGCCTGACTGGGAATGATGCATTTAATTAGCATCCATCAGAGCATGTCACTCTTGGCTGGTTCTGGCCCCACTACTGGATCTAACCTTCAGTGTCTCAGACTGACTTACTGAGGTCTCCTGCTAGATCCACTGAGGGTTTTCCAAGGTTTCTCTGGCAGGGGACATGGAAAGGACACACAACCATTCCCAGACTTAAAGTGACTGACCTTCCTATGGAGAGGTGTTCCTTCTAGGTCAGGGCAAGGTCAGAGCTTGGTTGAAAGCCAAACAGCTGTATTTTGTAGGAGCCGCTCCATAAATCGGCTAAACAGGAAGTCGAGAAAAGAAAAAAATGGAAGTAATTGAGTGTGGATGCTATAAAATCATGAGTTAACATTAGAAAACAGATCTTTTCCCTCCTCATATTGTATGTGTTTGGGGCCTGATCCTGTTGTTGTTCTTGGGATGGCTAAAGAAACTGTTTGGAACTACAAGGGAACATATTATGAAGTGCTGCATAATCTTTTGAGTAGCTACTCACTTGACAAGACTGAAGGGTGTGTGTGTGAGATTGGCTTCATTTTCTTTGGCCCTTTTCAAATGGGCCACAGTGGGTAGGGGGATGGATATGTGCCCGCGCTGTGGTGTGCACCCGTTCCCACGGGTGCAAACCCATCTCCACCCACCTACACCCATGAACCAACTGGCATTGGAGCCCATTGCTCCGTGTGTGGGTGATGGGTGGAGATGGCTGTCGCGCGGGAGCATGCATGCACCCCCACCCACTGCATGGAGATGAGTGGGGGCATCTTGTGTGAAAAGGGCCTTAGAGGGAAACTTCAGCTTTACAAAGGCTGAGAGGTGTAGCTGCCATAGACTATGCAGTCTCTTTAATATAGGAACCTGGAGCAACAGCCTGCTCTCATCAACCCAATTAAGACCTGGAATAACTCTGAAACCACTCCCTCTGGATTTGCATTCGCTTCTCCAAATCAGCCTGTTTGAGGGTCTTCTGGCTCTGGAAGCAAGAATCTGTCCATGATTTTAATTTTTTACACATTGAAATTGACCTGAGCAGCCTTGTTTGGAGGTCTGTGTGAACTGAACGAGGTGTTTTAAGGCGCTAGAAAAGCTAAAAAGGTTTATTACTATCAAGTCTTCTCCGACTGTGTACACAGCCTGAGTGCATGCATGGGTGTAAAAACAGGTTAAATGGAAAGGCAGCCCCCTCCCCGTAATTTTGGTCCTCTGTGNGAAGTGTTCGACCATTTCACCGTTCGGTGTGTTCGGTATGTTCAGGTTCGGGTTCAAGTTCGGTTGTCCGAACTGGCCGAGTTTGGGCCAAACGCCAAACGTCTGAACCACGTTCGCCCATCCCTATAATCCCTTGATCCTTAACTTGTGATGCTGTCAACTCTGGTATCATCCATCTTATACTTGTGCATTTGGTTTTTCTTCCCTAAATGCAGAACTTTACATTTATCTCAGTTGAATTTCATTTTGTTCATGTCAGCCCAGGTTTCCAGCTTATCACATTTGTACTTAAAAAATAAATAAATCTAATTCTATCTTTCAAGGTGTTAGATGTGTTCCAGTGTCTACATTACAATACAAGCATCAGAATTACCCTCTCTTGGCATGCGCCTGTTGGAGGAGGGGCCTTGTCCCTTTAAGCCTTCATGGAAAGAAGATGACCGGGGGGGTGTGTGTCTCTGGGACTAACAATGGGCCAGCTAGTCCTGGCATATGTGCCAGAAGGGTGTCGCTTTGTGTGGGGGTTGCGGGAAGGCATTCCTCTGAGCTGGTTTCCCACCACCGATAAGAGGGCAGGACTTGCCAGTCAGGGCATTTATACAGAACCTGAACACGCACCCAACCTCTTGGACTGGTACTATGGGTACAGCTGGTTGCTGTTTCTTGGGGCCAGGAAGGAATTTTTCCTGGTTCTATGCTGATTGGCTGGGCAGAGAGCAAGTTTTTCCCACCTTCCTCATAGTACTATCACCCTCCGGATTACTTAGTTGGTAACATTCAAGGAGAGGTTTCATTCACTTGTCACAACTCTAGGGCCTGCAGTGGCGGAGGTCCAAGGTTCAGAATAACTTCTGAAGGTAAAGGTTTATGGAATAGAATACAATTGAGGCACCTCCCAAGAGGTGGGGGCTGGAGTGCTGATGATCAGGGGACAACTGACCAACAGCTGCAACTCTGGCCCACGTGGTTTAGCTACAAAGGATAGCATCATCCCACCAGTCGCTAGCTGGCTGCACTGGCGCTCCTCCCTCTGGACCCCAATTAGATCAGGGTTCTGGCTGGCTTAAGGTTGGGCAATAGTGTCTGCCCAGGACTTTTCTCATGTTAGTGGACCTGCCATGGGGGAGTGGGAGGGTTTGTTGGAATTGTTTTCCTCCTCCCCTTTTTTCTAGACTGATTTCCTTAGTTAATAAAGAGTTGTGACCTTTTGACCCAAAAAGTTGTGTGTTGCTTTCTTTCGCCCTGTGGGGACAAAACACCTGTGGTTGAGGAAAGACGTATTGCAAAATGAGGGAGGAGCTAGAGAGAGAGAGAGACACCACGGAATGCTTGGATTTATTTGATGAGATTGATCTTAACCAAGTAACTCAAACTTGGTTAGTCTCTGGCAGCTCAGCTCTCCAATTTAGAGACTTTTCCAGCCCTCATTCATCTCTCCCAGCCCCTCTTCTCCATATGACTAGGATGCAGCCTGACTGGGAATGATGCATTTAATTAGCATCCATCAGAGCATGTCACTCTTGGCTGGTTCTGGCCCCACTACTGGATCTACCCTTCAGTGTCTCAGACTGACTTACTGAGGTCTCCTGCTAGATCCACTGAGGTTTTTCCAAGGTTTCTCTGGCAGGGGACATGGAAAGGACACACAACCATTCCCAGACTTAAAGTGACTGACCTTCCTATGGAGAGGTGTTCCTTCTAGGTCAGGACAAGGTCAGAGCTTGGTTGAAAGCCAAACAGCTGTATTTTGTAGGAGCCGCTCCATAAATCGACTAAACAGGAAGTCGAGAAAAGAAAAAAATGGAAGTAATTGAGTGTGGATGCTATAAAATCATGAGTTAACATTAGCAAACAGATCTTTTCCCTCCTCATATTGTATGTGTTTGGGGCCTGATCCTGTTGTTGTTCTTGGGATGGCTAAAGAAACTGTTTGGAACTACAAGGGAACATATTATGAAGTGCTGCATAATCTTTTGAGTAGCTACTCACTTGACAAGTCTGAAGGGTGTGTGTGTGAGATTGGCTTCATTTTCTTTGGCCCTTTTCAAATGGGCCACAGTGGGTAGGGGGATGGATATGTGCCCACGCTGTGGTGTGCACCCGTTCCCACGGGTGCAAACCCATCTCCACCCACCTACACCCATGAACCAACTGGAATTGGAGCCCATTGCTCCGTGTGTGGGTGATGGGTGGAGATGGCTGTCGCGCGGGAGCATGCATGCACCCCCACCCACTGCATGGAGATGAGTGGGGGCATCTTGTGTGAAAAGGGCCTTAGAGGGAAACTTCAGCTTTACAAAGGCTGAGAGGTGTAGCTGCCATAGACTATGCAGTCTCTTTAATATAGGAACCTGGAGCAACAGCCTGCTCTCATCAACCCAATTAAGACCTGGAATAACTCTGAAACCACTCCCTCTGGATTTGCATTCGCTTCTCCAAATCAGCCTGTTTGAGGGTCTTCTGGCTCTGGAAGCAAGAATCTGTCCATGATTTTAATTTTTTACACATTGAAATTGACCTGAGCAGCCTTGTTTGGAGGTCTGTGTGAACTGAACGAGGTGTTTTAAGGCGCTAGAAAAGCTAAAAAGGTTTATTACTATCAAGTCTTCTCCGACTGTGTACACAGCCTGAGTGCATGCATGGGTGTAAAAACAGGTTAAATGGAAAGGCAGCCCCCTCCCCGTAATTTTGGTCCTCTGTGACCTCCCAGGGGTTGTGAGGACGGGGCAAAATCAAAGGGGATTTGGTCTACTGCACTACCTTGCTTCCTACCATCCCATCAGGTGGAGCTGCTGCCATGGGGCTCAAGGGGAGAGGCTTTGTCTGGTCAAGGAGGGGGAAGCGGTCGAGACCACCAACCCCCTTCACTTTGTACCGTTATTCCACTGCCTGAGTTTACTTGACTACTCTATAGCCATCCTGTATTCAAGCAGGGGGTTGGATTAGATGTGTGTAAGATTCTACTCCAGTCTTCCTCATGAGCTATTGAATGGTCAGAAAGAGGAAATACACTTTTTCTGTGCCTCTGATTCACTGTGCTATGCCAGGGGAAGCATAATGAATGCTTACAACTTCCAGCCAGAAGCTGCAGCAACTGGTGAAGGGGAGTCACTCTGCCAAGAGGGATTTTCAAGAGCCCCTGACCTGAGCACAAGCGTGAGAAGCTAATCTGTACGTACACAATGGAGCTCATTTTTCATTCTGATTTTTCAGACATGCTGCAGAAATCATGTGAAGAGCACAAATCCAAAACAAAATGAGCCAGAATGTGATAGGATACGTCTGTTCAGCTGGCTTGTACCCTGAAGGAGATTACAGAAAATGAGCCAGGATAAATACACACAGTGTTTCTTTCCGCCATCCATCTTAGCTATTACTCTGGGTGGCCTGCAGTTAATTAGAGGGACCAAGAAGAAAAAAGAGAGAGTGTATGGTTTTACTATGATTATTTCAGAATCCGACCAGTCAGAGCTCAGTGTAACTTTTTAAAACATTTGATTCAGTGGGTGTAAGCAAATGAGACGATCGCTCACTGGAGTCCATGTTTGGTTTGTGCAGCCCTCACTCAGCCACCACTCCCATGGTTTAGCGTGTAGAGCCTAATAAATGGTCAGTCCCCTGCATGTATTTTGGGGGGGGGGGGGAAGAACCCACTCATCCCCCACTCACAGGTGCAGTGCAGCAACCTAACAGACAGGCAGGGGCTCTGCCCCCCAACACCCACAATCTTCTCAGTATCTTATCCCCTGTCATGCCTCACAGCCATGATGAGCCATAGGAAGAAGCTGCCGCACCAACTGTTTCTTCTTCTTCTTCTGGGATATTGCTCCTGGAGGCATTCCAGCCCCTGCTACCCCTGCCCGCCCACATGTGCCAGCACTTGGTGGCTGGAACTAACCTTTTGTTACACACAGAATGCTGAGTTTATTGAGCAAATCCCATACCTGGTTGAGCGTTGCTCCAACCAGCCATGGAGCTTCATGGCAACTGGATTGGGGGTGGAGGGGAGAGCACCCCCTTAAACTAGCTACACTAGGTGGCCTCTTCCCCAATCCGGCCACAGAGCTTGACGACAGAAGCAACAGCGGTGATGGGGCCTCCTAGGGTGGCTCTCCCCTCCACCCCAGCTCCAGATACCGCAGCCAAGCTCTACAGCTGCATGGGGGCGGGGGGTCAGCATCTGCCTGGCGCCGCTGGGAGCAGAAAAAATGCATGCGCCACCCCTGCCTGTACCCCTAGTCACTTGTTTCCCCAAAGAGATTAATCACCAGCATATGTGTTCTCCACAACATGGGAGACCAACGGGCCCACAATGGGGATTCCTGCCTAGTTAGCTCCAGTGAATCAGTGCTCATTCCGGGACCAGCTGAACTGAGTGGAGCAGTGCAGAGCACAGTGCAGAACACACACAGTGCAGGTGCATGGCCAGCAGCCCCACCCACCCCATTTTCAGTGCACCCAGCCCCCAAATATGACTTATTGCTATCCCAGCCTGCCATACTACCACCCACTTCCCCAAGCTGCCCACATTTCACAGAATAAGCACGGAAACCATGAATTGAGAAAACCATATCAACTTTATTCAACAATAAAAAACATACTTTTATTTATTCACAATTTACAATTTTAGTTATTTTATTTTTTCCAATTTACAACTTTAAATTTTAGAATTTTTACTATTTAACTTTTTGCAACTTTTTATTTTTTTCATTTCTTCGACATGTCTTTTTAAACTTTTTTTTTCCTTTCAAAAAATATATCGCTAAGTTTTATCAGTGTAGGCAAGCCTACACATTTATCGGAATGCTCATAGACCATGGATTTTCTTTAGAAATATAAAAAAGCAAATATAAAAGTAAAGTATAAAATATGTATTGAGATAAAATAACATTATATATTAATTAATTATAATTCATTATATTATATTATGTAAAATATAAAAGCAAATCTAAAATAGAAGAGCTTGTCAGCCAGTGGGTTTCTTTGACATAACATCAATGGGTGTCTGAATGTGCGTCTTGATCTTGATATGACACCGGTTTGGCCCTGGGTTCACCATGTGGTGCTACTTAGACACACAGCCCATCTTGGGGCAAATGAGTGTTTTTCTCGCCAACTGATCTCACCACGCAGGTGTTGCCACGTCATTCCCCGTGTTGTACCTGCTAACATGCCAGGCAATATCATTAAACACAACGTTGGCCACGTCTTCAGCCAGAACACCCAAATTGTCCTTGCAATGCAATGGTGTTCACATCACGTGTTCAAGGGGTGGCCAAATTACTGTTGGGATTGTTATGGTGCTTACACACAACGGCCAAACACATGCTCAGAGGTATTGACACCAGATCTTTGTTACATCTAAAGATGCCCAGTGCCTGGCTCAGATCAGTGCTCTGTGAATGCTTTACCCCAGCATGAATGTCAGCTGGATTGCATACTGGGCTGGCATTCCATTGTAGCTTGAGGATTGCTGGGCAGTCGGTGCTTGTCACTGTGGGCGTCAGTCTACATCCACTGTGGTAGCAGTCCTGTATCAAGGCAACAAGGAAAGTCATTAGTTCAGACTGCCCCACGCCCATCTTCCTGCTCTGGTGTTTCAGTTCCATCCTTCCCTCCTGTTCTAACGGGTGCTCTTCCTGCCCAAAGGAAAGTGGGAATCAGCACCTGGCCTAGATTTCTGCTGAGCGCTTGCTGTGGCACGATCCCAGGGCATGCAGTTCTCCTCCTGTGATCACCATTCACCATGGTTCCTTTCCTTACCCCTCCCCACCCCTGCTGTGTCACAGGCCTTTCCTGCTGTTCCCCACTAGTGCTGAATTGAGCAAACACAGTGAAAGCTGTTTCCGCATGTCGGAAAACACTGTGTCCCTGCATGTCCCCACTGTGAGTGGGGGCTGCATGTGTCTGGTGGGTGGTGGCCCCGTGTCCAGTGGGGGCAAACAGCTAATAAACAGGCAGGTGGACACACACCTGATGTGGGCTAATGTCCTGATTTTTAACATCCAATATGTCTCTCATTATCTGGGTCAGAAACTGATCTTCCACTGTAGTAACTCCATACAAATCTAAACTGGAGCTAATGGAGTTATTCTGGATTTACACCAGTCTACGCCAAAATACATAAGCAAGTGTTTAAGTGACTCCACGGACCTCAGTGTAGCTACATATGTGCCTAGTGGTTCACTCTGCTAATTGAGCTATGAAGACTTTCAGTCAAACAAATGGGCACTTAGATAAGAAAATCTGTGCTACATAGAGAACTAAGACCCTGCAGAGCTCCTCTGTTGTAAGGATTTTCAACATTAAGACTTTGATCCCTGGATATCCTATGAGGAAGGCTTACAAATGTTTTGGACAGTGATCTGCAATGCTAGAAGTCATTATTCTTCTAGCAATGAATTATTAGCTTTAAAGATGGTGAGTCAAATTTGGGGGAGGATCAGCATCTGTTCTACTGGGAAAAAATAAGCACAGATAAGATCTTTTATTGGGCCAACTTCTATTGGTGAGAGTATACAAGCTTTCAGGCCACCTGGGGCCCTTCCTCATGCATGTGAAAAGTCAGGACTAGAGACTGAGCAATACAGGACAGGTATATATAGTTATATGAATACAAAAGCAGTCACTTGGGGGTGAGCTGCTAGCAAATGAAAGAACTTCAAACATTTAAATACAAGGAGGGGAAACTAATAAATACTAAACAAAAACAATGCGGCTTATTATATATACATAACAGTAAGCACTTAGGAGGAGATAGGGGAAGGTACGTAGCACACAGTGGGTGCTTACACGGAGCCTGGCTACCCCTGGAGCTGCTCAGGAGGAGTACCCCGGCATCTGCCCACTTCCAGCACCATCTGGGTCCACCACACATGGACCAACGGTTACCCTGGACTGCAGTCTGAGCGCACAGTGCTCTCCCCCTGAACCATAGGAGCTGTGGATACTCCCCTGATGCTCTAGGCTGGTGCCCACAGCTCCATGGTGGTGATTGGGGTGACGGACAGTGGGGTGTGGAGTTGCAATATGGGCCCGCCCAACAGACAACCAGCAGCTCCACATTTAGCCATTGCCCTGGGTTTCGCCAGCCCGGGCACATTTGCTGGGCATCCTTCACAAAGACCAACCAACCCAGGAATGAAGTGGGCTGGCATGGGCAGAAGAGGAGCTGCCCTCCACCTGCATACACCCAATGAAGATAACACACAAGAAGCTGTAAGTAGACTTAAGTATGGTTTCTATAGGCGTGAAGCATGGGCAAGCTGAGAACAGAAAAGGGGTGAGCTCTGTTGCTGAAGCATCACTGAGCTACTTTGCTTCAGGAGACCTACCCGCCTGCCTGACACATCTGGGCAAACATTTATTTTTATTTATTTATTTCAATTTGCACCCTACCCTTTCCCTTAGGCTGAGGATGACTCACATTTCAGCTTATTAGCTTTGACAATTAACTAAACTCAATCCTCACAACAACTGAAGTACTACCTCAGTTGTACTACCACAACTACCTCTATGAGGTAGGTTAGGTTATGAGATATGTGACAGGCCCAAGGTCACCCCAGTAGGTTCATGATTAAGGCAAGTCTTGGACCAGGGCTTTCCCCCTCGTTCCAATACTGTGCTTTTAACCACTACACCATACTGGCTCTCATACATACACTGGTGTCTCATTTTATCATATGCTGTAAGTATAGGGTATCCTACCTTGAAGCAGGTGGGTTGTACTAGATGGTCTTTGAGGTCCCATTCAAACCATATAATTCTATTATATTCATCATATCCTTGACAAATGAGGGACGTTTTATTTCCAATTTCAACTTGGCATGTACAGATGAAATTTTAACTAAGTAGTAAGGGTGGAACTCCAGAGGGGATTACCAGATTTAATGGTATCGGATCTCCTGATACTGGATTTATCAGTATCGGAATACCGGATTTTTAACATTGCCAATTTTACAGGGTTTTTTACATTGCGGCTGTTGTTAAATGGTGGTGATGTAAAAAATCTGGAAAAGCTGGCTATGTTAAAAATCCAGTATTCCAATACCAGTAAGTATCATATTGTCGGATTAATCCAATACGGGCCATTATTGGATTAATCCGATACCAATAATCCCACCCCTACTAAGTAGTCCCACACTGATCCTGTGAGATTCTGAGTGCCTTTCCTGAGCAACTACAGTTCCCACTGAAATTAATGTCTCTGGGAAACCTGCACCATCTTTCTTACACTTGTGTTTGTTCCTATTTGTCACAAATTTACTTCAATTTCCTTTTCAATTAGCAGAATTGTCTGAAGGACTCCATGTTAAGTAGCTCAGCAGCAGAACAAAGGTATCAGCCCAGGGACCACAAATTCCACCCAGTCTGCTACGTGATGTACGGGTTCATGCTTTAAAGCAAACTCTCCCCCCACAGTTTTCAGACTAGCTGGGAAAGCATAGCCCCATACCAGCTCTCTTAGGGTGTGCTAGGCAACTTGTTGTCATCAGCAGACTGGGCAGGATGTTTAAGGAGGGGAGGCTTTCAGCTCACGCTAGCCAATGATGTCATTGTAAAAACAAATAAACACAGCAAAAAGTCCTCCAGAAACTTGGCCCCCTTGTTTTGCTTTGCCCATCACAAAGCTAAGCACAATATTTTTCCCATTCTTGGGTCCGTATCAGTTTCTGACAGTACAAATGAGGCTGATGTCTGGAGTGCATTGTCTGAAGGGGCTTGAGAAAATTTAGAGTTTGGTCAGCAATTGTAAATATCCTCCTGGTAATTCAATTTGTTTGCTCTGAAGTGTGCTTCCAACAGCTAGTGAGTTATGATGGGACACCCTGGCACCAGGTTGTTGGTGGGAAAGATCAACTGCTCAGATAAGACTGGTTGGGAGAAAACTCCACCTACAGACATGTGACATATTAGGGAAAAAATACTGAAAAACCTGATTTCTCCATTAAAGGTTTGAAAGGGTGGTGAGTGTGAATACAACAATGGGCTATTGGCAATAAAATTGACAGGAAAAGGGCTTTCCCCTCAATCTCAGATTACAAATCCATTCTTTCTTGGAGTTATTAAAAGCTTGCGGAGGCTGAAAAATGAAAGAAATGTACCCACCAGAGGAGCAGCACTTTGGGAATGTCATTTCCTCTTGTGACACAAGACAAAATACGCCTAAGGCTCTTAACTGTAATCAGCTTTTTCAAATTTCATTTGTTTTTATTCATTTTGATTTTTTTATCCCACCCTATCCCTTAGGCTCAGGGTGACTTACATTTTTAAAAAACTTATTAAAACAACTAACTAATTAACTCAACTCTTAATCCTCATAACCACCCTGTGAGGTAGGTTAGGCTGAGAGATTTGTGACTGTCCCAAGGCCACCCAGTGAGTTTATGGCCAAGGTGAGACCTGAACCTGGGATTTTTAAAAAAAATTATATTAAAAAAAATGTATACATTAATTTCTAAAAATAGGCTTCCATGTAAATTGCATTGCCAGAATACTATCTAGAGGAAAACAAGACAGCTACAGAACTCTACCTGTGATCTGTAAACTGGCCCAACTGTGCACAGTTCTTCGCTGATACCTGAGCAAAAAAGGCCTATGTGTGAAAATAATATATAAGAGCAGAACAAGGCTGGTTTTAATAGCAAGAAGCAAGGCAAAAATCTGTGTTTTCAGCTAAGGCTGAAAGTGGTGAGTGTCCCTTGCCAAAGACAGATGTTCACAAGGACCCCGTCAGAAGTACTGACTTTAAAATAATTAGGGTTTTTTATTAATAATATTAATAATAAAAATAATAATTAATAATAGAATTTGAAGGCCTCTCACAGGATAAAGCCACACGAGCTGGGGCGGGCAGCTGCAGTCACCACACTTTGGGCTGTTGGGCAGAGCAGGCCACAGGAACTCCCCCCTGCCCCCCCCCGGTGGCCATCACCAGCCCCTCCATTCCACCAGGGCAGGCTGAGGAATCAACCATATGAGGTTGGCTGTTTGGGGCCTCTTCGCCCATCCCTAATGGTGAATTTGATGGGTAAGATTGTCTTAATCCGGAACAGATATGGTATAGAGAAAGAGTGGAGACCTACCTGGAGGAGGAGCCGTGCATTGATCCCAGCAGCGATCCCTTGGCCTACTGGGCCGGCAAGGCCAACGTGTGGCCGGCCCTGTCGAAAGTGGCCAAGGGTATCCTGTCCTGCCCACCAACCAGCATCCCCAGCAAGAAGGTGTTCTCCATGGTGGGGGACATTTGCTCCCCGCACCGCC
>QEPC01013437.1:59926-102130 GCA_003113815.1 Sphenodon punctatus
GACTGGGGCTCGTTTCCTTTGGTTCCGCCCAGGGATTGGCATCCAGACATTACTTTTTGTTGGTTCCCGGTGGGGATCTCTTTGACCACGCTTCCCGGGATATTCCCCCCGCTAGCCCGGGAAGCATGGTTGAAATTGACCCCATTTGGGTATTGAGCATGGTGAACATCTGGCGCGCGCCGAACAGACGTTCTGGGCGCATTGGCCCCGCCGCGGGATTGAGCGTGGTTCACTGTGGTTGTGTATGATCTCGTAACATCTGAAAATACCCAATGTGGTCTCCATGATCCCCTTTCACATCACCTATATAATCCAACGTGGAACCCAATTCCTCTCCACCCCAAAGGCAAATGGATATTATGCCAGAATCATTCCCTGGGCTTGGCAGGAACCTACTGGCTCTAATGTAGATAAGACCAACCAAAAAAAAAGGGTCCTCACCAAATAGTAAAAAAAAATAATTCATGAGTATTTCTGAGTTTCCAAGGATTGGCTCATAGTGTTTGGCCAGTCCTTAGTAACTCAGCCAAATACTCGATATCAGGTTGTGTTTGTATTTTATTGTATTTTATATATTTCTTGGATTGTAAACCACCTCAAGCCACCTACAGGTGGGAGGGGGTGGAGTATAAACTTTATATAAATAAATAAATAAAATAAAACCAAGTAGCAAGTATTTTCCAAGTACCGAGTTCCCTTATATAGGACCAGGAAAAGCCCCATACGTTGCAGTAAAAGCCCCGTATGTTGCCCATTTGAGGATTTATCTGAGTACCGAGTACTGGACCAGATCCTTGGTTCCTCACTACTCGGTAAAACCAAGCTGAATACTGAGATACTCGATAAAAACTGAGTAATTTTGAATACCGAGTTTCAGCACTATACAAAATACAAGGTTAAAAGGCTGAGAGAATGGCATACAATGTCATATTTATTGAAACCATCTGTGACTCCAGAAGCAAGAAGTGTCTTCCTCGCCTTTAATGTGGATTCGGAAAGCCCCAGAGGATATCCTGCCTGAGATGATTAGATGCCATCCTGCTCTTCACGTTCTGAAAAAAACTTGGAGTCAAAGGGAAAAGGGGGACCAAAAATGCTTGCAAAAGCACCAATTTACTTGTAGGAATGGAGGGGCAGGAGGAAGCAGGACATATGACTCTTGCTCCCTGTTTAAACAGGTTTCCTGCCTATATTCATGAAAGGCCATATTTTCTATGAATGGATTTTAACATGCACACATTAAAGTATGTGTATTGCATGTGCATTAAATGTGACTGCAGGCACTGACTGCTAAAGGTCTGTGTATATGGGTTTCCAGATACCTAAGTCTAGAATTTCAAAGGAGTTTAATGGTGCCTGTATTCCACTGGTGGAGAGGCCAAAGAAACTCAGTAAGATTACATTCAAACTATGTGCACAATTTTGTACATGTGCAAATAAGGTCACTTGCCCACATTACCTCGGCGCCGAAGCTCCCAGCAGGGAAATCTCCTGGCTGGGAAACTTATGGCGCACTCTGCACGTGGGCGCTTGATTCAAAGCTTAATCATCTGCGTCCTGCAGCTTGCTTTCTTACGATTGTCAGGGCTCAAAATCTAGCCCTGATAAACGTATGAAAAAAAGCCACAGGACACAGCTGATTACGTTTTGAACCAAGCACCCACGGGCAGAGCACGCCATAAGGTTTCCAGCTCGGAAATTTCCTCGTCAGGAGATTCGGAGCTGCAGTAAAGTGGGCAAGTGGCATAAGACTTATACACACAAGAAAATGTACCTTTGAAAACTTCATTTCCAGGTAGCGTATATTTGTCTGTGTTTCATATTATCATTATTTGCAAAATGCAGTATAATGAACCCCTATCTATGGAATGGGGGGGGGGGGAATTCATTATAGCAGGGTGTTGATTTTTAAAGGGTTTAGCAATTTGCAAAATCAAAGTAATGAAGAATACATAGATTCTCTTTTCAAAAGGCATGTCTAACGTAGACTGTGTATTACTTAGACTACTTGGATCCCACAATGTGGGCTGGTTTAATCTGCTTAATCCATGCAAAAGGCATCCCTAGAATGGGATTTATTCTGCCACAGTATTCATTATAGAGGGGCTATTTGTAACTGAAATAAATGATTTTTAATATTGGGATTGTTATAATTAGGGATTTACTATAAGCATGGTTTGTTATATCAAGGTTTGATTTATAATAATCTAGTTGTCCTTGCATACAGACAGGAAAAAATTAAGTCTGGCTAAAGTTTTTGAGAGTTTTTCAACTTTATTTGTCCTGCTACACCCTAAAAAGAAATCGAGATTGCCGTACAAACTGGGTCTTATTTTATGTGACTAATTCCCCAGAGACGAAGAAAAATAATTCTTGTTTCCTGCCCAAGATTTAAGAATCCTCAGGAGCAAGGCCCATACTGCAGCGTAGGAGGCTGAGGCTCTGCAATACAGAGCTAGTTTATTTTAGTGATAATAGGACAGACATACTTTTTTACAAGGCAATCTGCTTCCTTGTGGGATAAACCCAGACCGAAGGTCGGGCAATTCCTACCAACGAGATAACTGGATTCTTTCCCAGATAAACACGGTGCCCATCCTCTGTTCACTGTTATGCTAAGTGACAAGGAGGAAGCAGCAATTACAACACGGACTGAATGGTGCTTTTCACAACTTCTAAAACAATGACTGGGAATGGCAGGGACACAGACCCTTGAAGTAAAATTGCAGCAACGTTATGAATTGAACACCTCTCTCCATTCCTTCAGAGCTCTAAGCGAAGCTCTTTCCTTGGGGGTGCTCCCCCTCTCCCCACACCCACATTTTCTATAGACATTAAATGCCTATAGAACATAACATGCTATGTTAAATTTTGCTTTCTTCTTCAGGCACAGAGAACCTTTTCCCTCCCAGGGACCACTTTGAAATTAGTACAAGCTCTGAGAGCTGTATAAAAGTGAAAGGTAGAGGTGCTTAAGGGGGCACTCAGGAAGGGGAAGGTCCAGGTTACGGATCTGTGCCATGGATCTGTCCCCTCTCCTTGTGTGCGTGCCCTCATCTCTTCTCCTTTACCCTGAACTCAATCTTTCAGTGCTTGTGGTCCGAGAGTATTTATTTATTTTATTCAGTATTCTTCTATCCCGCCCCCTCCTGCTCACAGAGCAGCTCGGGTGGCTCACAAAAAGTAGGAAGTGAATCCATGAGCCAGATGCAGGCACTGGAAAGAGACCAAATAAAAACTAGCAGCAAGCCGTATTTGGCCCCCAGGGCCTTGATATACCATATAACTCCAATAGAACAAACCCCTGTGGGACCAAGGAAAAAAATATTTCCTTCCTGCACAGGCAGTTGTAAAGATAAAGCCACTCATTGTGGGGTACAAACAGGACAATCCTCCACCATTAAAGTCAATGGGAGCTTTGCCATAGGCTTCAATGGGTGAAGGATTGTACCCCAAGATACCACAGCACTGAAGCTAGGTGTTACCCATCCAGTTTTCACCAGAGCAATCCAGGAATTGGTGTCTTTGTCTGGTGTCTGTGTTAATATATGACACATATGCCAAAAGAATGGAAATCAGTCTCATGTAGGTGTATGTGTTATGGAACTGTGGGGGCTCAATACAGCTGGGTGTCTTTTCTACAGAGTGATATGGGGGTTACAGTGTTTGGAGATAAGGGACTTTTTAGTCCATTCTCAGTGTTAGATAATGTGCATATATTGGCATATATTTCCATAAGAGAGCACATCCAAATTAGCATTGTACAGATTCATTCTGTGATGGCAACCCTAACTGAAGGCCATGTAAGTAAGTACCTAAAATAGGATACACATAGTATAGTAGTCTCAGTCTGTTGCCATATGTATTGACTTGTATGTTGTGCCATTTCTATACCCCACCCTTAAACCCCTTGTGTCATTAGATTGTCAAAAATGGAAACAAAGTAGTTCAGATGATATCTTTTATTGGACCAACTGTAGTTGGTGAGAATATACAAGCTTTTGGGCCACACAGGGCCTTTCCTGTAACTTGCTACCTAAATGAGGAAGGGCCCTGTGTGGTGCAAGAGCTTGCATACTCTCACCAAGTACAGTTGGTCCAACTGCCCACCTGAACTACTTTGTTTCATTTGAGACCAGCATGGCAACCACTCTTTCTCTCTAGACTGTCTTGGATTGTAAAATGAGCCCTTCTGGACAGAGATTGTTTGTGCTTTGGTTATTCATAGGAATGGGCGAACAGAACGTGGTTCGGATGTTCAGTCGTTCGGTTCGAAACCCGAGTTCGGGTTCGATGGTTTGGTTTAGCTGTGTTCAGTTTGGCCGAACTTGGCCGAACATTCAAAAATAGCAAAATCGAATCCGAAACTGAAACGAAATTGAAACCTAGTTTTTGGCCATGGAAAAACATTTTTCCTGCCTCCGAACTAATCCGAACTCATCCGAACATGACCGAACTGTTTGGTCATTCGAGCGTTCAGTTCAGATGTTCGGTTTGGACGTCTGAACAGACCTAGTTCGGTTCAAACTCCGAACATCCGAACCACGTTCACCCATCCCTAGTTATTCAGCGAAGCTCAAGCCTCAGTCTTTAGACACTGTTGTAGTCTGACTATTCACTGTAAATAACAATACATAGCTGAGGAGTTAAGTTTCTTGATAAGTGAGGGAAGAAGCCACTCCAGATGGATTTCCAAAAGAGGCTGGTGATTGAGAAAAAGCAAAGCAAATAGACAAGCAGACCAAAGTTAGGCAGAAAGT
Source organism: Sphenodon punctatus (assembly GCA_003113815.1). Taxonomy (NCBI): domain Eukaryota; kingdom Metazoa; phylum Chordata; class Lepidosauria; order Sphenodontia; family Sphenodontidae; genus Sphenodon; species Sphenodon punctatus. The sequence goes on from QEPC01013437.1 coordinate 64,687, forward strand.
TTTGCAGTCTCCTAGAATTTCCTCCCCAGCTTTTGTAACCACTCCCAGGGCTGTTCCAGCTGTGGAACATATGTGGAAACAAGGAAACAAAGCAGAAGGAATTAATATGTAAGCTTAAAAACTTAAATCCTCCAAAGGGAATGAATCCAAGTTGAGAATGAAGCAGATTTCATCTCCCTTGCCATAATGGCCAGTTGTAATAAGAATTATGCAATCCATCCAGTAACACAGCAGAGAAGGGAAACAAATAGTGACGTGTTTTACAATCACTTTTCAGAGCAGAAGTGATCTTTAATATTGGCTCCCGACTGTTTGATGTGGTACCCATCCTACGAGCATGTGTGCATGCATAATCCCATGGGATTCTTCCTTTTGCAGATTTAGGGCCCAGAACTCCTCTGTAATTGTATTCAAAGCCACATCTGCAAAGCTAACTGAAATGAAAAGCAGTAATTACTTATTTTCATCATTGGAGTAAGGAGATCAAACACAGCTGTGGGAAAGCACTAGCGGTGGGACTATCGGTATTGCCGAGAACTGAGAGTGGTCGATAATGGCCTTCTCGGTTCTAATCTCATAATACCGATAATTCTCAGTATTGACAATATTGGTTCTTTTACAGTATCAGTATTGGTATCGGATTAATGTTAAAGATCCGTTACCGATAAATTCAATAGATCTGATAAATGGAGATCCGATACTGATATACAACCAATACCGAGAATTTGCCCGAAGTCCCATCCCTAGAAAGCACGCTGGAGTCTATGCTGCTCTGTGTATCATTGGGTAAAAACAGATGTGCAGGCAGCGTGGTAGCTCTCTGGCCCAGCCTAGGGTGGGAAACTACAGTCAACACAGCCCAGGTTGGGGAGGGGCACTGAAAAAACATGCCTGTGGCCAGAGAGCCATCCCACCACCCACACAGCCCAGGTAGGGAGCGAAAGAAATGTGCAGGTGGCTGGCCCTGCCTCCACCTTGCTCCCAGAACCCCACCCTCTGCCATGACGGGCAGCCATGGTGGCCAGCTATGGTGCTCATCCATGGGAGCCCCTGCCCCAAGGCAGGTATGGCAGGGCTGAACACATGTGCTAGCCTGCTGAATTGGCCCACATTTATTTATGTATTTGTCAATGCTTTTATAGCATACTCACTGTACAGTGACTAAGGGCAGTGTACAATCAGCAATAAACAAGTACAATATACAAAATACATAAATAAAAACAATAACAACACTAAAACTCAGACTAAAATCAACTTGACCCCTCCCTCCCCCCTCATCGAATGCCTGGTGAAAAAGCCAGGTCTTACACTATCTGTGAAACATGGGGAGGTCCCAGGAGAGTCAGATCTCCGCTGGAAGGGAGCTCCAGAGTTGCTGTGCTGTCACAGAGAATGCCTTTTCAAATGTGCCCCCCTAGCATGGCACCTCCAGAGGACCACAGAGGTCGATCAAGAACACGGGGGGTGAGGTGTTCCTGCAAATAGACAGGGACCATGCCGTGTAGAGCTTTAAAGGTTAAAACCAACACCTTGAAGTGAACCCGGAAGACTATAGGCAGTCAGTGCAGGAAACGGAGCACCGGTGTAATGTGCTCTCAGTGGCCCATTCCGGACAGGAGATGGGCCACTGCATTCTGCACCAGCTGGAGTTCAATACATTGAACAGGAGAGGGGACAGAATAGAACCCTGCAGGACCCCACATGTAAGGTTCCGGGGGGACAATGAACACTCCCACAGGACAACACGCTGAATTTTACCAGCCAGGAATGAGTGGAATCATCCAAGAACAGTTCTCCCACCCCAGCATAGTCCCGCAGGCACGTCACCAACAATTTATGTTCCACCGTATCAACTGCCGCTGACAGATCTAACATAATCAAAAGAGTGGACCTAACTCGATCTAACTCTCAGCGCAGATCATCTACCAAAGCCACAAATGCAGTCTCTGTGCCATCGACCCGGACAAAATCCTGACCTAAAAAGGGAAGGTTAGAGACAGGTTGATAGTTAGGATATCAACGTCAAGAGATGGGTTCTTGAGCAGGGGCCGTACCACAGGCTCTTTCAGGCATTTCACAATCCTGCCCTCCACCAGGGAGGCATTGACCACCTGAGCCAGCAACGCTCCTAGCATCTTCCACCTGGCCTTAACCAACCAGGATGGACATTGATCAAGTTCGCATGTTGTGGCCCGCATAGCCCCAAGCATCTCCACAGCATCGGGGGTCGATATCAGCTCAAACTGATCTCACAAAATAGGACAAGGGCTCAGGTATACACTCTTCCTCAAAACACGGCATCGAAGCAATGGTGAATAGGAGCAATTTTATCAGCAAAAAAATCTATGAAATGGTCACAGCAAGCACTGGATGCCTCCAGTTCCAGGCAGAGGGAGGATGGACTGAACAGCCCCTTCACCACCTGGAAAAGTTGTGCTGGATGAGATTTTGCGGATGATATAAGGGTAGCAAAGAAAACCTTCTTTGCTGCCTGCATAGCTATGGCATAGGCTCTTAAAGCAGCTCTGTGTCACGGTCGGTCAGTTTCAGCATAAGTCCAATGCCACCATCACTCTAACCGCCTCCCATCTTGCTTCAGCTGGTACAGATCATCCGTAAACCACGGAGCCCTATGTCGCCTATGCACGAGAAGTGGACGCCTGGGGGCCGTCCGGTCGATGACCTCAGTCAGCAAGATGTTCCAAAGTGCTTCGAGGTCATCGAGTGTTCAACTATCAAGTTTGGAAGGCACATCCCTGAGAGCATTCTGGAACCGAGTGAGTTCCATAAGTCTCTGGGGTCAGACCAAACGAATAGGTTCCACACCCTGCTGGGGGCAGACATGTTCCAGGAGAGAGGCATGTAGGAGATAATGATCTGTCCAAGACAAGGGCACAGATGACACCTCCCCCACTACCAGATCCCCCGCCTCAAGATCAAGGCAGAAAACCAAGTCCAGAGTGTGCCCCCCCTCATGAGTCAGGCAAATTACTCTCTGGAACAAGCCCATAGTTGTCATGGCGGCCATGAACTCCTGCTCAGCCCCCCTAATATTGGTGTCAGCGTGAATGTTAAAGTCCCCCAGGATAACCAGTCATGGAGACCGCAACACCACCTGTAACACCAAATCGGCTAGAGCAGGCAGGGATGCTGCTGTGCAGGTGGGTGCATGGTAGACAAGCAGCACCCCCAATTTGTCCCCACATGCCAAATCAACTACGAGGTGAAGACCCTCCATACCAGACGGGGTCTGCACTGGATATCTCTGTACGGTCCACCCATCTCTGAAAATCATGGCTACACCGCACCCCCGTCCCGATAGCCATGGTTGGTGCTACACAGAGTACCCGGCCGGAACCAGGTCAGCCAAAATAGGCCCCGATTCCTCATCCAGCCAGGTCTCTGTGATATATACCAGGTCCGTCCCTTGGTCAAGGATCAAGTCCCTGACCACAAAAGATTTATTGACGACCGACCTGGCATTTAATAACAGCATCACCCGGCCTCTTGGTCTTTCCAACCTTTATCACCATATCATTTGCTCTGGAGGGAGTGAGAGGAATAGGTAACAAACATCTAGATCCTCTCCAAGGTCAAATACCCGCCCCGCGCAGAGGGACCATAACACTCCCGGCCAGTCACAACCCCAATTACTGAAATCCCTTCCCAGCCGACCCAACCCAAGCCCCCCTGGCCAGATCGCCAGGTCAGTGAGAGGAAAGGAATACCCTCCCTCTTAAACCATCCCCCTCCCCAAAGGAATATGTATATCTCCCCTCCATCTTTTGCCTAATCCCCCTCTTTCACAGAGATGCCCTAAACCATCATCCCCCTTCCCCACCCCACATCTCTTTCTTATTAAAAGAGTGGCCCTTAGCCCAGGCTGTGTCCTCTGAGATTTTCTGAGGATGAAGCCCAGGCTAGTCGCCTACACGCCCTGGGGCAGTCCCGGGCTAACATCTGGCAATGCATAAACTGGTCTGCTGGTGGGTTCTGGGTCACAGAAAGTCACCGTCACATCTGCTTTTACCCATCATCAGAAATATTAACTGTGTTAAAACAGCAGAGCCAAAATATTTCCTCTTTGCAAAGCTTTGGAGCCAGAGAGATAAGTGGAGAGATAACACGGGTTCTCTGTTAATGCAGACACTTTGTTCATATTCCCATTGTCCTGTATTTCAATGCACAACTTTGACAAAGCCTCTACTGTTTGCACAATTGGTAAATCAGAGGCAGAGCCGTACAGTTACTTCTGTTCCAGCTGTGATCTCAGCCAAGCTATTGGTGAGGCAGCTACATTGGAACCATTTTAGAGGCTTTCTTTTTGGCCAGAAAAGTCCAAAAAGTTCACAGAGGGGACGGAAAGAGATACAAAGAAAAAGGAAACCTATAAGGGAACTGGTACAGGGATTCTTTGTTCCACAGACCTGATAAGTTGTAAGAGATGGTGAAAATCTTTGTGTCAAAGTTGGAACCTGATGAATGGTGAAAAAACTAAAGTGTGAATCTGAATTTCTATCATGTTTGTGATTCAGTCATTCAGAATCCATTGTTTGGTACTAAAACAAAATCATGGATTTTATTTGGGTTTGTCCTAACCTAATTAGCAAAATTAACTGAAGTCAAACTGATCAAAAACAGCCTGAAGTTGAAGTCTGTGGGTGTTAACAAACGAGACAACAGCCCACACCAGGTGGGCGTCCACCTGCTCATTTATTAAGTGTTCTCCCCCACCAACCATGGGGCCACCACCCACCAGACACACACCCCTCACTCACGGAGGGGGCCCCAGAGCATGCTGTGGGTGAATGTAGGCTAATGTACACCCACGTGTCCACATCCCATCAATTAAGTTGCATGCAGCCTCCTCGTGTCCAGGTTCACCAGCACCATCGACTCACAGGCAAAAAAGCCTAGAGTAATCCACAGAGCTATCACTTCTGGTCCCTCTCTTCCCTCTCACTCTCACTGGTGTGCCTATAATGTCTGCCTTAAAAGCCCAACGCACCATTTTCAAACATGCATTCTCCCAGCTCTTTCTGTTTGGCAGGATGGGCTCAGCACTTTCTCTTTCCTAACAGTTGCAGTATACATAATGACTTGCAGAGGATTACCATCATCAGGTTCATGGCTCAAACTGCCAGTCAGGCAACAACCGGCACTGCTACAACCACTGCCCAATCCACCACAGATGGGTCTGAGGCATGCTTCCCCCTCCCCCCGCCAATCGTTCTCGCACACCTTCCTCAAGCACTCTGCCACAGCCAGATCTACGGGAAGATCAGGAAAATGTCCCACCACCCAAGAGATTTCACCAAGCTGCCTCCAAAAGGAGCAGGTGCAAGAAGAAATCATTTTAAAAAACCAATGAAAAAATCAAAAATAAAAATTTATATTTTTTTCATAATCCATGCTTTCCATGCTCCTTTGGATGTTTGGGGGGCATGGAAAATGGTAATATGGCATAGTGATATTTCTTTCTTTCTTTATTTATTTATTTAGGAAAACAGGTAGGAATGCCCCACTCTTAGTCCTCCAAGTAAGGCAAGGGCTCAGGTGCTTTACGGGGCCGAATTGTGGGCCCCTTTTTGTGGCCATTTACTAAATTCTACCCAGGCCAGTTTTTTACAGGGCCTTTTGGCTGCTCCAAATGGCACCTCGCATGCGGTGATTAGGTTGGAATGGGACCAGAGCAGTTGGCACCAACAAGCCCTAGATCGGGTGAGTAAATTCTGGTGTAAACTGTTTGGTGGCCAGTGTTCTGAATTATTCCAGTTCTCAATGGGGGATACTTACATAAATCCCAGGCAGAGAAGGTTAGAGGCCTATTTTAGTACTTTGGGTATGTCAGTAGCCTATCTATCTCATAAACCAGTGATTGCAGCTGTCAAGGAGATTGCCTCTTGGCCTAGGGACATTGAGAGGCAGAACGAACTAAGTAAGATAAGAGCATCCCCTCACGTGGAAACTTATCTTCAGTGGGCACCAGAGTTGGGCCAGGTGGCGTCTTACCTGACCTTGGGATTGCCAGTTAGAGGTAAACATCTTCTATTCCAGGCTCGGGCTAATGCCCTGTCCTCAAGAGTATTAGAGGGGCGGGCAAAGAGAATCCCTTTTTTGGAAAGGTTATGTTCATTTGATAACGTAGCGGTGGAGACAGTTGGACACATTATGTTGAGTTGCCATCTTTATGATAAACCGAGGCAGGAATTCTTGCCTCCCCTCCTGGAGGAACTTCCAGGCAGATAGGAATCCATCCTGCTTTGCTGGCTTCTGGGAACTAGAAGGAGCATAACTGGTGGGATGTGGCCAGTTTTCTGATTCATGCCTCCCAATTGCGTAAGAACTTTTTAGACTTCAAGGGGGTGTGTGATACTGGTTGGGATTAGATGGGCAGGTGGGTCTGGAGGAGGTTCAGTCCCTTAGGTTATTGGTTCTGTTAGAATAATGTAATAATGTTGGAATTAATGGAATGTGTCCAGAAGCAAGACTTTTGGTCTATTGATGTATATAATAATTATTTTTTCTGCTGGGGGTGATTCAGTCTCAAGTAAAGTGATGGTTACCCGTCTGCAATGGATAATCTTTGTTTTAGTCTTATTTTACTAAATCAAGTAGTGTAGGAGTTATGTTACCCTAATACAGACAAATTTATGTATCCTTGTAACTGTATATAGTGTGTAGTACTTATGGTACTTTTAGATTTTGTTTAAGTATTTTATTTTATTTTATTTTATTTTATTGTTCCTTTATGTATTAAGTATCTTAAAGCAATGGCGTATTGCCACGCTGAATAAAGTTATTCATTCATTCATTCATTCATTCATATTTATTTATTTATATTAAAACTTATAGGCATCTCAGGGCGACTAACATTTAAAAAACATATTTAAAATACACAGTAATAAAACTACAATTAAAACAACCTAAAAAGCCCCCCCATGCTGCTCAGCGCGACCCCACCTCCTCCCTAATGGGTGGGTGCGGCAGCCTATGAGGTCACCTGCCCACCCTGAACTGCTCTGGCCATCGGCCGAGGTTAGGTACAGCAAGCTATCAGATGTGATGGCCCATCCTCCCATGGTCTGAGGTAGATTTCCCCAGACTGTGGCAGGGCTAAAATGTGAGCTGGCAGGGAGTTCAGTGCACATCCCGGGTTAGCCCTGCTACGGTCCAAGGTGTACTCTGCTCCTGCCCATGGTTAACATCTGGCGGGCAGGAGTAGACATGCCACCACCGCCAGTGGCCACGCCGGGGTAAGCTTGGCCACCGGCAGTGGTGTCACATCTGAAAATACCCAAAGCCTTTATTGATACCAGAAAAAATCATTTTAAATTGTTCACCTGCCAAAGTGATAGCCTGGAAGAAAAAACAGAGGTGGCTTCTTCTTCCCACGATTGACCATAGCTGAGAGTCATGGTAGGGAGTGGAATACTAAGGGGGAGGTTGAGGGGGGAGCATAGTGGGGAAGATTGCCTGCCCATTTATTAGGCTAGTCACGCTAAACCTGTGAGTGAGGGCTGCACGGACCGAATCCGGACTCCAGCAGGCTATTATCTCATTTGTTAATATCCAGTGCTGGCATGATTAAAGCATATCCATTTTTGTGGCCTATGCCACATGAGGGAGTGATCTACCCAGGACCACATCCAACCACCTTTGACTCTCTCAGCCCAATGGATGAAGTACACATTTTCCACTGGGTGGACTCAAGGCAGCTCTCTGGTTTTGGACCAAGCAGGACTTGAATCCATGACCTTCAGGGGTATTGCCGGGTGCGCTAGTCACAGATAGGACAATCCTCCGCCATTAAAGTTAATGGGAATTAAAGTTAAGAGGCTTGTTTCTTGCCTATTTTCCAGGAGGAAAAAACTCAGGGTGGGGGGTTAAATGTTCCTCCTTGCTACCGGCAGTGAGCCAGGCACCATTGGAAACAGCAGGCGCCGCGAACTAGCGCAGGCTTGGAGATGGAGACTTGTAAAAACCTCGTTATGGAGGTTTTACAAGTCCGCATCTCCAAGCCTGCACTAGTTCGTAGTGCCTGCTGTTTCCAATGGCACCCGGCTCACTGTCAGTAATGGGGAGGAACATCTAGACCCTCCCAGCATGAGTTTGTTTCTCCCAGACTTTAGAAACATGCGAGAAACAAGCCTTGTCTAAAAACATCCTCAGCCTCCTCAGTGAAAGGCTGAACTGGAGTATTTATTAAAGATTAATATTCAAACTAGATATGTATATTAAGTGCTGTTCATTTCAGTTCATGCTAACAGCCCAATTCTGTACTAATCCTTAGCACAAGGATTAACTTCAACTTGTGTGTCTCCCAGGGCACACACTTCCACCATTAAAGCCAGTGGCAGAACTCCTACTGACCTGAATGGTGGAGGATTGTCCTGCCAGAAACAGACTCTATTTAATTAAGCCTCATCATATCCATTTTACTGGGAGGCAAAGACTTGACCAAGCTCACAGAACAAGTCAACATCTAAGCCAAGGAAGTCAGCCATGAGCCTTGGGCCAGCTGAAAGACTAAGTCAATCAAGAAGCAGAGTGGGGCTCAGAAAGCTTTCAAGGCTCAGCTGGGCATGGCAGGCTGCGCATGTCACTACAGCAGTGTTCAGAAGGTAAGCAGATCCTGACACTTACGTAGGGGTGTTTTCAGACGAGATACTACACCGCGTGGCCACGCATGAGCCTGGCTGTTTGAAGCTGAAACAGTTGGACATGCGCTCTCATGAGCCATGGAACACCCACTCTCAGCCATTCACAGAGCCATGCCGGGAAATCAAGAGTGCACCTTGCAAGGCGACCACAGTAGCAGAGCTACGTGGCACCCACAGGACACACACACACACACACATTGATTTGCTCGTCTGAAGACACCCTATATGAAGGCAGTTTGGAGTTTCATACGATAGCTGAAATACCAGGTACCTGAACCTTTCCCCTTGGGCCTATGCTTGTTAATTTCTGTTTTGCATCCACTATATTTTAACTCTGTAACTTTAATAAATGCTGTACAGTGACTTTGGCAAAGTGCCAACAATGGAAAGTAAAATGGCATTACATTATACCATGGGTAACTAGGTATGACGTGTGTGTGTGTGTGTGTGTGTGTGTGTGTGTGTGTGTGTGTGTGTGGTTGGACCAATAAATACCCACTCTGAAAGAGCACTGTGTGGATGCAGCCATAATGGTCTGAAGACTTATCTGTAGGATTCCCATTTGATGATAGTTCAAATGAGACAAGTCCACAGAAATATTTTTCTACAAAACTGAACACTTCATCTCCTAAAGAAGCATCCCCTGCAGCTACATTCTCACATGGTAGAATAATAAACTTCATGCCTGAGTTAAGCGTACTGTTTGAGAGCACCTCAGCAGAGGTTTCTACCAACCCAATGACTGAGCTGGGAGTGAGAGACAGGACTGCATTTGACCAGAAGTCTTTGAGAATACCTACCATTTTATGCAACCTGGCACCTTCCAAGGAAAAAGCTTGTTCCTCTGAGGTTCCTTTATGATCAAGGAGCTCACAGCCATTGCTGAAGGGCATATATCAGCACCAACAGTGAGTACTTTTAGATGGACAGCTGCCCTGCCTATGCTCCATTTCACCCCGGGGGCGGGCTATCCATTTAATGGCAACCCACCTGGGGGTGAACTGGAGCAGAGGTGTGCCAAGCTGTCTGTTGTCTGGGGCAGCTCTGCTTGCAGTGCTGTGGAACATCCCGGAGTGCCACAAGCGGAGTGGGCCACCGAGACCTGGAGCACCAGCTGGGGGCAGAGCAGCAGTTTGTCTATTCATCTGACAGGCCTCTGCAACTCCACTTCAGGCCAGAGGTTGCCCCAAAAATGCCATAGAACTGCAGGCGGCAGCCAAGAGCAGCGGCTGATCCACATACAGATCTATGGTGCAGGGGAGGGACGTTGCGCAGGCTGACGGCAGGCTGCGACAGTGCCAGGTGTGGGAGATGCAGGGCTGGTCACCCACAGAGCAGGTCCGGGGGTAGTCTGTTTAAAGACACCTAGTGAGGAAGGGCTACATTACACACACACACACACACTTTCTTTTGATGGGAACTTTGCACTAATGACAGACAGAATAACTTGCAAGACTGATATTCTACCAGCCATGCCAATCCGAGCACATCAATCATCACTTAATATTTGTGATGTTAATATTTAAATATTTAATATTGAAATATGTATGATTGTTTTAAATTGATTTTATTGTATTTTTATTATTGTGTTTTAACTGATGGAAGCCGCCCCGAGCTGCCTGGCAGGAGGGGCGGGGTAAAAATTGATAAAAAATAAATAAAATATTAATGTGATTTAATCAGAAATTAACATTTCCATAGAAAAATCTAACTTTTAATGACATTGTTCTCAAAACAAATACTTCAAGTATTTTGGGTTTTCTCCCCTGACTTTCTCAATATTTGTAAATCTTTCTGTTTCTTTTTCCTGAGGAAAAAGGCAGTTGCTGGTGGATGGGAAGATTTATGGAGGATAGAAAGAGACTGAGGAAAAGGCAAAATCTGAAAATTAAACAATTTTTGTTCTTCTCACCAAAACTGAAATTAAACATTTCCCCCCTCCAAATGAATCTTTTTCTTTATTTTCAGAATGAAAACAGTTGTCAATGCACATAGTTTGATTGTGAATGTCATGATTTTAGGCAGACCTAAAGTACAGCCTGTGGTTAAAATAGTGCAAATTGCTGCTTATGTTATTTTAAAAAATTATTTTATTTAAAGTGCAAGTTTTGGCTCTTATAATTTCAGAAAAAAAGGCTTGAAAATATGACTTCAGGGCAAACCTAAAAGGTTCACAAAATCAAAAGAAATAAAAAAGAGCCACAGATTTTTTAAAAATTATTTAAACATCTGATTATTTTTAAGCCTATCCCATGATTTTCTGATGTAACTCTGTAAAAATGAGAGACCAATCAAGGAGAGACCAGATCAGCAGGGAGAAGCCTGAGCCAAATCCACACATCCAAAATCTCAACACTTTGGTAAAGACATGAGTTCAGATTCTTATTACAGGCCAGATTTTCACAGGTGGCCTTCTATAATTAATTCCAATAAGGTTTCCACAGCAGTGTGTATCATACCACTTTAGAGGGCTCCACAACCCCAGAGCTTAATCCTCATAGTTAAGGTGAAAACAGACATGATGCTAACCACCCTTGGTGGTTATTTATGCATGTTGCAGGGCTGTATTGGTGGCCTATGCAGCCCTGCAGCATGCATAAATGACCACCAAGGGTGGTTAAAGGGTGGTTAGTGTCATGTCTGTTTTCACCCTTAGATTCCATGTCCAAAGAATTGTTCACATGAGCATTTCAATGGAGGTAACTACTTTCTAATTTGTTTTAACCTGACCTGAATTTCCAAGCTCAAGAGTTAAAGTGAGGATAAAGGAGGGGAGTACTTCACTAACCAAGCAATGCTTAAGTAAGTGGGCAGAAAGGCTTCTCCCCATGGGGTGATTTCAGACGTTACGAGATCACGCTGAACCACACTGAACCACGCTGAACCCCCCCGCGGGGCCAAAGGGCCCGGAACGTCTGAACGGCGTGTGCCAGATGTTCATCACGCTCAATACGCACATGGGGTCAATTTCAACCACGCTTCCCGGGCTAGCCGGGGGAAGGTCTCGGGAAGCGTGGTCAAACCAACCCCCACAGGGAACCAAGCAAAAGTAACGTCTGGACGCCAATCCCCCAGCGGAACCAAAAAAATGGAGCCCCGGCCGGGGACGAGGCACGCAGCGTCGCTGCCAGGCAACCAGCACCAACACAAACACCGGAGGGAGATTTAAAGCGAGAGCAGCAGCAAGCAAGCGTGGCGGGATGGAGCGAGGAGGGAAGCGGAAGAGAGCGGAGGCACGAACAGCGACAGCGGCGGGACAGGAGGCGGAGGACGTGCAGCCAGGCCCAGCGATGCAGGCGGAGGGGGCACAGGTGCAGGAAGGGGGCACACGGGAGCACCCGACCAGGGAGGCGCCCCGGGAACACCAACCACAGCTGCAGCCGGGTCGCGCCGCCCCGGGGACAGCGGCCGGAACAGGCCCACAGGAGGCACCCAGGAAACGGGTAAGGGCACCCACTGGGAGGGGAACAGGGGGCACAGGGGAACCCCCTGTGGAGGGGGCCGGGGGGACCCCGGGCGGAAGGCAGGGGGGCAGGGGGACCCCGGGCGGAGGGCAGGGGGGCAGGGGGCCCCCGAGAGGGCCCACACCCTCACCCAGCAACCAACCACCCCCCTTCCCCCCCCCAGACACGAAAGTCGGCCCGGGCGGACGAGCCCCAGGAGGAGCCCGGCCCCCGGCCCCTGGAGGCGCACCCCCAGGAGGAGGTGGAGGAGGAGCAGAGGCAGGTGCAGCATGAGCTGCACCGGGAGGAGGAACAGCAGGGGCCCAGCCGGAGGAAGGCCTATCACAGAGGGGGACAGTGGGGCCTCCAGGAGACCCGGGACTTCATACGGATCTGGGGGACCCTCGAGTACCAGGTGGAGCTCGCAATAAACCAGCGCAACGAGCATGTCTACCGGGACATCGTGCGCGACATGGAGGCGGCGGGGCACGAGCGCACTGTCAACCAGTGTCGCTCGAAGGCCAAGGAGCTCAAGAGGGGGTACAAGGCCCTCAAGGACAATAACAGCCGCTCCGGCCACGGGGCCCGCACCGCCCCCTACTACGATGCCCTGGACCGCATCCTTCACATGAAGGGCTCCATCGTTGCCCCACGCCTGGTGGGCAGCGCTGTGGTCCAGGGCAGGGAGCGGGCCGAGGTACCCCCTCCCCTCGCCGCCCGCCCGGTAGACACGAGCTCAGGGGACCCCCACCCCCAGGAGGACCACCCGGGACCCGCAGAAGCCCCAAGGCCCCCCCCCAGCAGCAGCCCGGAGACATCCCAACGCCGGGCCGGCCAGGCGGAGTCGGAGGTCGGCACCTTCACCACCCTCAGCCAGTGGTCCCAGGGGGAGCACTCCCAGGGTGAGGCGCCGGGCTCCGAAGGCTCGGAGACGGACATAGAGGGTAAGCGGGCCCCCAGGGCAGGGGGGGGGCATGACCAGGGGGCCGGTGGCAGGGGCGGGGGCGCTGCTGCAGGGGCCACAACCAGCCCCCTTCACCCGCTCCCCCCTCTCCCGCCCGCAGGACATGGGGAGCCCCAGGACCGGGCCAGCGAGACGGTGCAGGCCCCCGCGGAGGGCACAGGAGAGCAGGTGCCGGACCCAGGTAAGGCGGGAGGGCTGGGATGGCGGGAGGGCCCCCCGGGCGCCAGCCCAGGGGGGCCTCCGGCCTCAGTGGGGGAGGGGGGGCAGGGGGCCCCGGGACCCGACCCCGCTAGGGGACAGGGCCCTGCACTGACCCACCCGCCCATTTCCACAGGGCAGCCCCCGCGCGCGGCGCCTCCGCCGGCCGCGGCCCCAGCCCAGCGGATGCGGGAGTACCGGGCGCGGGTCCGCAGGCGCAGGGAGGAGCAAGCGGAGGACATCGTCCGCAGGGCGGAGGAACAGGGGGAGCGCATGATCGCCTCCGTGGACCGCATGGAGGCGGCCATAGAGCGGTCCATGGAGAAGGCCCTGGAGACAGACCGCCGGCTGGAGGCGGAGGTGCGCCTGGAGCGGAGGCGGGAGCGCCGGGAGCACCAGCGGCAGCAGGGGCTGCTCAGGGGCCTCCGGCAGGACATACAGGGCATGGTGCGGGAGCACAGTGCAAAGATGGACAGGTCCCACGACATTGGGACCTCCCTGCTCCTGCATGCGGGCACCATGTGTGCCTACGTGATGGCCGGCGCACCTCCGGGCGCCCTGCCCGCCCAGGTCCCCATGCCGGGCCCCTCGGCGCCCCCGGGCCCAGCCCTGCCGCCCCTGGCGCCCCCCCGGCCCCAGGGCCCTCGCATGCGCCTCCCAGTGCCCCCGGGCCTCCGGAGGGTCCAGCCCCCCCGGGGCGCGACCGGGGCACCGGGCACAGCTGCCCATCCGCCGCCCGGCCCCCTGCCGGGGCCGGGACCGGCCCAGGACACGGCAGGGGACACGGACAGTGGGGGGGAGGGGAGCTCCCAGAGCTCGGTGGGCCCAAGCGGCCGCACGAGGGGTCGGCCCAGGAAACGCGGGGGGATGGTGGGAAGGGGGGGGAGGGGGAGGGCCACATGAGGGCGGGTGGTGGACGGGGTCACGGGCACGGGGGTGGGGAGGGGGCACAGGGTGATTGTGTGAACTGTGTGGGCAATAAAGTGTTGTAAAGAGACAGTTGTCCCCGGCCCGTTTGTGGGGGGGACAGGGCTGTGGGACCGCGTGTACAGGGGCATTGGCACGGAAGGGGGGGTGGGGCCCCCAGGGGCGGGAAGGCCCTCACAGCGGGCCCCCCCGGGCGATGTGGGTTGCAAGGGCGTTCCGGATCCTTTTGGCATACCGGTACTCCCGGGGGTTCCCTGCGTTCACGTACAGGGGAACAGGACCGGGGGGCCGGTGGGGCTCGGGGTACTCCAGGGCCGCCCCCTCGGTCTCGCACACATTGTGCAGAACGCAGCAGGCACCGATCACCAGGGCGGAGGTGGGGACGGTGAAGTCCAGGCGGCCAGCTATACTCCTCCAGCGCTGCTTCAGGGCCCCGAAGGCACGCTCCACCACGGTCCGGCTCGCACACAGGCGGGTATTGTATACCTGCTCCGCAGGGGTGCTCGGGACAGGGTAGACCTTCATCAGCCAGCGGGTCAGGGGGTAGGCGGGGTCCCCCAGGATGCAGGGGGGCATGGGAACCCCCTCGATCCACCTCATGCCCATGTCCGCGAAGTCCCCCCGGTACATGCGGGCATAGAAGGGGGAGATGGTCATGATCCTGGCGTCGTGACTCCGGCCGGAGTTGCCCGTGTAGATGTCTATGAAGCGGGCCCGGTGGTCCACCACCCCCTGCAGGTGCAGGGAGTAGTATCCGTGCCGGTTCACATACTCCAGGGCCTCCCCCGCGGCCGGGCGCAGGATCTCGATGTGTGTGCCGTCCACGGCTCCGATGCAGTTCGGGAAGCCCCCGGCCGCGAAGCCAGCCATCACAGCGCCCTGGTCCAGGAGCTGGATGGTCCTGTCGAGGAGCACGCCCTCCACAGCCTCGCACACATCCCGCACGATGCAGGCGACCGTGCTGAGCCCCACCCCGAAGTGCTGGGACACGGAGCGGCAGGAGTCGGGCGTTGCGAGGGCCCAGACCCCTATGGCCACCCGCTGGACCATGGGGATGGGCTCCCGCATGGAGGTGTGCTGCCGCTCCAGCCAGGGCGTGAGGAGCTCCGCTAGGCGCAGCAGGGTGGCCTTGCCCATCCGGAAGTGGGACCCCCACTCGGCCTCCCCCCAGTGGGCCTGGGCCCGCTCCCACCAGGCCTGGGGCCGCTCCGTGACCCATAGGCTCCGCGCTATGGGCATAGCCAGCAGCGCTGCCCGGCGGAGGGTCTGCGTTGCCCAGCGGAACCGCCTCGCGGCCCCTCGGAGCGCAGCGGGCCGGGTGAGGCTCCGGCAGGCGGCCAGCCACGCCCCCCAGGCCCGGCGCCGAGCCCTGAGCCGGGCACGGACTCTCCTGCGGGCCTGCTGGCCCCGGAGGCGCACGCCAGCCCGCAGGGCCAGGACATAGCGCAGGCGGACGGCCAGGTGCACCCTCTCGGTCAGGAGGCACAGCTGCTCAGTGTGGTCACGGTGCCACTCAGCCGCGAGCGCGAGGAACATCCAGTTCCCACCTGCCCTATCGCGCTCCATGGTGCTGGGGCCCCGGTGGGGGCTGGGAGCGCTTATGGCGGCCCGGTGCTGGTGGCTCCGCCCGGGGGTCGGCCTCGCGGGCCTGCGCGCGCCCTGTGCCGGTGCGTTCCGGCTGCTCCCGCCCCCAGCACCCCGGGCCCCCTCCCCTCGCTGTTTGTAGCGGGATGGCCTTGAAGGTGCGATTAGGCAGACAGAGAGCTCGCTGTTGTTCTCTGCAGCTGTGCCGGGCCCGCACCCCACGCCTCGCTCTGTTGTGCTACAATGTTGCGGTGCGGGCCCGTGTTCCCTGTCCCGGGGGCCGGGCCGAGCCTCTCCCGGCCCTGGGCAGTCTGTGTGCCCTCCGGGCTCCGTGTCCCATTCCCTGTTGTGCTGGACCATGGCTGGCTGCCCATCCATGGGGCTCCCGCTGTCCGGCCCCCAAGGGGCCCCCCATATCTGGGCCTTCCGCGAGACCATGTCTCTGTGCGACCTGTGGCACACCCCTGCCGTGCAGCTGCTCCTGGCCGGGCCGGGGAGCCGTGCAGGTGCCTACGAGAGCCTGAGCTCCGGGCTCCGTTACTTTGGCCATGTGGTGAGCGCCCGTGATTGCCGGCTGCATGCGGAGGCCCTGGGGCTGGCTCGTTTCCCCGAGGGGCGCATCCCGGAGGTGCTGTGCGCCCATGTGCCCTGGAGCGCCTCGGAGACCGTGTCAGCGCTGGTGGTGTGTGGTCTGGGCGCCTACTCGGAGTGCCTGGCCGAGGGTGGCCCTGCCTTGGCCGTGAGCTACTTCTCCTGTGTTCACGGGGCCCGTGGGTACCAGCGCACCCGTGGGGCGGCGTTCCAGCGGCTTCTGGAGCTGGGGCATCTTCCGTGGCCCCCTTCTGCTGCCTGCTGTGTGCCGGAGCCCTCCGCGGTGGAGATGTCATCCCTGTTGGCGGTGTGGGCGCGTGTGGATGTGCAGCTGGCCCTCACCATGCCCGATCCCTTCGAGGCCTACTACCTGATCGCCCACTACATGTCCTTGCAGGGGTACCGCCGGGGCATGCTGCACTGGCCCCACCTGGTCCACCGGGCGGGCCACCCGGGCCCTGGGGCCAGCGGGGCCCCCGGCAGCGGCCCGTGAGCCCCGCGTCGCTGGCCTGCCCCCCCCGGCGTGGTGCCCCCGTGTGGGCTCCCGCCCCGGCCCGGGGGGGGGCCCTGGTCCCCGCTGGCCGCTCCCGACCTGCGGACCCCACCTCGGTGAGCTCCCGCCCGCCTCGCTGCTTGCTGCTGCCCCTGGCCGTGGTCCTGGGCCCCCTCCATCCCCGTGACTCCGTGGGTGCTGCCTGAGCGTCGCTGGTGCTGCGGAGGAGCACCGCTGGACCCGGCTGCCCTGCCTGTGCCAGCCTTTGACTGTGGGGCCCCCTTCCTCCTCCTCCTGGCGCCCCTCCGCCGGCCTCGCTGTGCTTTGGGGGCCCCCAACGTGCCTTGCTCCGGGGGTCCGCCCCCCCCCCCCGAGACTGCCTCTGTTCCTGTGGGGGCACCTCCTTGGACTGGACTGGACTGGGGTGGTGTGGGGGTGGGGGTTGCTGCTGTCTGTGCCTTGCCCCGTGGTGGTGCCCCCCCCTCCCTGCCGGTGTTCCGGGTGGGGTGTTCCGGGCGCCCCTTCCCCCCTTCCCGGCCTTTCCCTGGTGTGTGTGTGTGTGTGTGTGTGTGTGTGTGTGTGCCCGGGCGTGTGGCCGTGCATTGTGCCCCGCTGCGGGACCGCTGTGTGAGCCGGCTGTCAGCCTGTTCTCGCTCTTCCCCCCTCCCTTCCCGTTTCCCTTGTGTGGGCGTTCCCTTGTGTGCCTTGTGGCTTCGTTTGCCCTCAGTCGGCCATGTCTGTGTCCCGCCCCTGCCCGGTGCCTTGTGGGGGTTTAGCGCCCGCCGGGGGTTCGGCTGCACGTCTGTTGTGCTGCCACGGGCCGCGATGGTGCGGCCCGGTTCCGGCCCGTGGTCCCGTTCCCGGCACGTCTGTTTGGGTCGTTTTCCAACCCCCGGGCGTGGTTGCGCTGTTCGCCCCCCCTGGTGGTTCGCTGTGGTGAACCGGCCGCCCGTAACGTCTGAAAGTACCCATGGTTGCACTCATATGTACTGTTCATAGGAATTTCCCTGCATATGCATCCCTCTGCTGTTCTAGCAAAACCTCAGCACTTCCTCCTTTGTGTTTCACTCACACAGCATCTCTGCCTCACTTACTACTGGTTATTCCAGCCCTCCCTCCTCCCCTTTGCTGGAAGTTCCCTGCAAGTTCTAAAGACAGAGATCACTGGAGAAGATCTTTAGCCTCCCCTTTCTCTTGAGAACAGAGGCAAAGAGAGCTGGTTACTGCAGAATGAAAGCCCCAGATGTTGCATGTTCATGAAAACACTCCCTAAGAGTACCTATGTATGCCCCTATTCATATTTCCATACCTTCCAACAGTCTCTACTTAGGAGGGACAGTCCCTCTTTGGGTGCTGAATCCCACTGTCCCAAGAGAGAGAGACTGGTAACCAGTCCTCAGGCACCTTTTTCCTGGTTTCTTCCCAGGAAAAGCACTTGAGAGGACAATGGTGAGAGGATGAAATAAAAAGAAACTGTGTGGAATGAAGAGGGGAGCTTCTGTTCCTCTTATGCACTTTGGTGGTGGTGGTGGTGGTGGTGGTGGGGATGTGTGTGTGTGCGCGTTTGTACATGCACATGAGAGGTAGAACATAGTAGTCAAGGGGGCAGGCTTTGTCCTTTGGCCACTCTAAATGTTGGGAGGTATACACTTCACATAACGGGCACAATCCTATGCCCCGATACACACGCATAATGCACGTGTGCATGGTGTGCGAGCATACAGGAGAGCCATGCTCGGGCAGCATGCAACATGGTCCGAACCCGAACCCCCGCGCCCGCTAGGTATGCTGTGTGGAAGAAGCAGGGTGTAGGGCGCAGGGGTTTGGGGTCCGGCCAGGCTGCACGCTTGCCAAGCATGGCTCTCCTGTGTGCACGTGCATTACGCGTGTGTATTGCACGGATACCCAGAGTGTGGGGCATAGGATTGTACCCATTGTTTCTAGTTGCCTAAGCCAGTGTAAAGGCAGAAAATATGTACAAAGAGACTTCCCTGTTCCATTCTGTCAAGGAGAGCAAGAGACACAGCCTCTAGCAATTAAGCTCGGCTACAATAGATTGGCCATTTCCTTAGGTTTTCCAGTCAAATAGGCCCTGTCATTAAACTTGTTTGACCTCAGCCTCCTGTGTGTTAGTTGGATGCTGATTCCTGAACAGTGCCAGAGTAATTGGACAGGATTTGCTGTGTTAACAGTAATAAATCATCAGCACGAAGCTGAATTGAGTCTCCAGAACTTTCCATGTAGCCCTCCTGCTGGTCCTAAGCAGCCAGCGGAACAGTTTTCACATTGCATATGGAATGCATTACAGATTACAGCGGAGGGAGGGAAGGAGAAAGAGAAATATTACCGTGAAGGGAGGTGTGTGTGTACATACGCACACACGCATGTGTAGCACAGGCTAAGGGTTCAGGCCCAAACCCTCAGAATTAAGTCTCTCTGTTATGCAACTTTTAAATGCTTGGTCTGTTCACTCACGCAATGTATTACAAGACTGCAGACTCCCAGCCAAATAGATGCTGAGGAGAGCATGTATGTGTACTATGAGAGATGGAGACAAAGGGTGAAAACAAACATGCACATAACTCCACTTTAACACCGCTTTAGCATTTCTTATGCATATTGCAGGGCTGTATTGGTGCCCTATGCAGCCCTGAAACATGCATAAAAAATGTTAATGTTGTGTTAAAGCAAAGTGAAGGTGCATGTCTGTTTTCACCCAAAGTTTAGTTCAGATGATATATTTTATTAGATCAATTACTATTAGTGATTGTGTACAATCTTTTGGGCCACAAGTGGCCCTTCTTCAGCTCCTTTTATACAGGTGCTCCCCAACCCCCTACACGCAGATTTTAAGGTGACCATCCATCCCTTACGTTAACAGACATCTCATTACGTCCTTGATTTGTCAAATAAGTAACAGAAGGATGAATCAAGCCATTGCAGAGCAGCACTAAGGAATGTAGTTCTTGATTAATCCTTGTTTTTAGCGCAGTAGTCAGTCAAACACCCCTAGGGGACAGCCAATATCTCCTCATTGGGCTCAGAATTATCAGGCATGGCCAGCCAGACACCAGAACAGACTAGAAAGGACCAGAAACAAACTACAGACAAACTACAATGAAGAGGTTGAGAAAGAAGCCAGCGAGAACCAGCCTAGAGCTTGGAAGGAAGAGAACAAGGCACCGGAACAGTAACCAGAGCAGGGAGCTGAGGAAGAGGATCAAGAAGGACTAGACACAAGGCAATATTAGGAAGGGAGTGCTGAACTGTACAGACACACTGTGCTAGAGGGTGCACAACTGGGACAAGAAAGAGACCAGGGAAATTAGAGGTGGCACAAAAGGCAGCTGCTAAGACAACAGTGGCAGGGGAAGAGCAGGGAGAGAGGGTCTAGTAATGCGAGAGCTACAGGGAAGCAGGATAAGACAACAAGGTTAAGCAAGAGCCAGAGGGTGAATTCACTAGGACTAGAGAGACCAGAAGCATAACCACACTATCAGAGACGGGACACAATCTGAAAGGGAGACAATAAAGGCACTAACCTGAGTCACAGCAACACAAGAGAACAGGAGACACAGAACACAGGAATAGGGATGGGGAATATAGCTAGACAAGGATTGGGGGCATAAACAATCTATACCAGACAAGGGCTCAGGAACCTAGAGAGGGATACAGGAATCTCAGAGGACCAACAACATAGCTGTGCTCCTAGAAAGGATCTATACCCAGAGAATTAGGCCAACATGGGTCAAGGATAAGCAGGAGAACAGTAATAAAGGGGAGCAGGCCTTAGGAGCGTGAATACTATACAACCATGGACAGAAGCAAGGTTGCTATTAGGAAACCAGAGACAAGCAGGGAGCAAGACGGAGAGAACAGAATAATAGAGAGAAGAGTATAGACCTTAGAGAGAGGGGGGGGCGCAGAAATGGACACAAGAGCAAGACCACAGTAAGGCAAACCCACAGCAGGTGTAATAACAAGCTAAGGAACTGCTAATGCAAGACAGGTGTATAGGAATCAAGGGGGCAAGATAACCAGGGCTACCAGGAGGGGAAAGGGGGAAACAGAGCCAGAGGGAACTAGACAAGAAGCAGGCAAAAGAACAGTTAGACCAAGTGATAAGATTGCTAGACAATAGCCAGTGTGCAGGCAGGATCACAGGTAAGAATTGATGTCCCGCAACCTGAAATTGCTTCCATCATGCCTTTTATCCTGCTGGGAGCCAATAAGGGATCCGGGGGGTCAAGCAAGGAAAGGCACCCGACATAAAGAGGGAATGTTATAATTAAACCTGGCTACCATATGGCACCGAGAATACCTGCCAAGGTCAGGGTCACAAGTTCAAGCCGGGACCCTGACAAAGATCTGGCTGTTCTGCCAGGCTTTGGTGAGGGAGACGGGTAATGGTGGGGAGCTGGGTGTGTTGGGGATAGTTTTTCTCCTACACTTTGGGGGTTTTATTGTTGTTTTTTAGTGGTTTTAGTATAGTATATTGTTTTAAAGAGGTTGTGAGCCTCCCTGAGCTGCTGTGCAGGAGGGGGTGGCAGATAAATAAATAAATAGATAAATTTAAACTCAACTGAAGTGGTCACCCTAGCTGATTTTCTGGGTGATCGGGAACACACCAGTGGATGAAGGGGGTAATGATGTGGCTATTACAAACCATACATTTATAAACTTTATTCGGCTAGCTTTCGCCATAGCCATACCCACAAACATATATATACAAAAATATAATATAATAATAATAATATAATAATATAATATAACAACAACATATCGATATACAAATGAGTAATATGCAACTAAAACCATAAAATAGAATAGAATAAAATAAAATAAAGTAAAATAATCAAATAATAACATCACAAAATACATCCATTATAATATGCCACAGCATCATTTATCACCACATAGATATATCACAGAAAAGCCAGTCCAGAGCCAGAAATATTTTTAAAAATTTACCTTACTCTTCTGTGGGGGACCTCAACAGGGAGATCTCCCCTAAGGTAATAACAAATTCAATTGTTCAAGTCCTAAGACTATTCCAATCCTATACAAGCCTATCCTCCATTCGATTTACCAAGGACATTTTAATTAACCATACCCCCGGGATCCGTCCAGGCCACTCACACCCACCCTTACTTCCAAACAAAAGAAAGGGCCACCAAGGTATAACACATAGGGTATTGTCCTTACAAAGTCCCTACATTGCAGGCACCAAAATCCTCCCTTTTCTGGGAGGCCAGATGGACAAATATGGCTACAGCATTTGCCACTACCTTCTCCTTTGTAGTGAGAAGTTGCTCTAACTGGGAATAGTCAGACAAGTAGGGATATCTGTGCCACAAAGGAGCTAACCAAGCTTGCCGTAGTTCTTCGTATAGCGGACAATGAAGGATAATATGAAAAACATCCTCCAAATGACTATCGCTACATGGGCAGGTGCGATTTGCATAAGGCTGATTCGTATATCTTCCCTGAGTTATAGCCGACTTAATCAGCTGTAAACGTGCTTGTGTAAAAGCCCTACGTATACAGCGCTTGGGAAACCAATCCAAATATAACTCAAATCTATGCACTTGTTTAATTCGATGATAATTGGGTGCAGCTTTCCAATCTGCCAGTGCTGCAATATCTTCCTGTTTTCCAATATAACCATAAATTGATACATGACATTTTCATGTGACTGACTTAAAAATTGCATAGTAAAAGGGACTGAGTTATGTGGTGTTTATTCTGCCCTTTGTCTCAGCCATTTTGCATATAGCATGTGTGTGCATGCATGTCTGCTTGCAAGTGTACTTAATACTCTACATAGATAGTGCACTAGTAGTAATAAAATATATGCATCACAGTTGACCATTTTCTTCATTTTTCAAACTTTTTCAGAAAAAGCAAGCATTTTTAAAAGACCTTTTTTTGAAGAATATTGTTTCCTGTTCAACAGGTGAGAAGGGAAGGATCAGGAACATATTCCAAGCCGAAGCCTCCCCGCTCTTTGAAAATCAAATGTAACTCATCTGAAGAAATTTAAAGAAATCCTTTGTTTCAACAGCTCAAAGTGACAAGGTTCCATTGGAGCAAGGTTTATCACTATAGCCCTTTTCTAACAGGCATGGGGGGATGGGTGGAGGCAGCAGCGGCAGGTGGACGGTGCATGGGCAGTCCATCCCACAGACGCCCATCCACCTCCACCCATCTCCACACATGGCGCATCTACCACTGGTGCCTATTGCTCTGGTGGAGGTGGGTGCAAGTGGGTGGAGCGCGGGAGCGTGCATGCACCACCTGCTGCAGCAATCAAACAGATGCCCACCACCACCCTCCTGCCCACACACGTGGGGGGGGGGGTTTGCATCCATGCAAAAAGGGCCTTAGCAGGAGCTGTATAACCAGGAGAGGTGGGGTATAAATGCTGGATAAAATAAAATAAATAAATAAATAAAATTCTTCATTCAGGCTACATATTCATTACTAGAGATAGTCAAACCACAGAAGCCTCTTATCTTGATTGTATCACACACATGCACAGTGGAGAGCCAAAGAGAGTTGTGGTTTCAATAAGTTATCTTCATGTCACTTTCTCCCTTAACTAAATAGGAATCTACTGAGTTTCCTGGTAGATCTTCAGGGGCCATTTGATCTCTGCTTCCATATGAGGAACAATGATGAGGAGCAGGAAGTCAGAGGGTAAAAACAAATGAAATGCTGGCCCACATTGGCCCACTGTGGTCCTGGATAGGGACTCATCTACATGTGTGGTATGGCACCACCAGATGTGGGCCTGCTACTGCCCTTGGGGAATAGGCGGTTGACCCAGGATGCATACTCGGGAAAATCTCCATGGCGCAGCCCGGGCCAAGGGACACCCATGCAGGTCAACATGAGCCAGCATGTTTGGTTGGCCCCATCATCCCCACTGTAGGATAGGCGCCACCATGGCCATACATCATGGCTAGTTGCTATGAGTGCCTGTCATGGGGGAGGAGGAGTGCTGGGAGCGGCGCCGGGACCAGAGCATGCATGTTTGTTGCAGTCCTGCCCCCACCTCGCCCAGGTGGTACAGGCAGTGGTGCGACTTCTCATTAGCAGACACATTTGTTCCCTGCTGCTCACCGACCCAGAGAGTGGCGGCTGCAATTTCCTGCCCCATGCCGGGAAGCCACCTCGCTGCCAGCATCTTGTTTTTACCTGGAGTCCCTGCTTTCTCTCATTGATCCAGTGAGAGAAAACTTTTGGGTCTTAACCTACGATTAGGTAATTTGAATGCCAAAATCACAGAAGCTCAAGAGCAAGCACAGAGAGGGATGGTGTTGTTGATGGTTAGAATCCAAGAGACCCAGCAAATGGCAGCTATTTCATCCAAGGCCATTTTCACATGGCTCTACTGGGTGGAGGAGATGGGTGTGTGTCGGTGGTGGGTGGGGAGATGCACACGCCGTGGTGATGGGTGGGGGGATGGGTGTGCACCCATGGAAACACCATGGGTGGTGGGTGGGGGTGGATGCAGAGCAGGAAATCAAGCTCTGCATCCATGCACATGTCTGCCAGCAAAGCTGCACGGGAGGGGGGGGGAGGCTTTCAGACCAGCTGATCCTCACGCATATTCTGGCTGCGTATTCCACCCCCCGCCCCCCCTGCAGCCAGAATATGTGTGCCAGGGGGTGGGGGGAATGTCTGAAAGTGGCCTTAGTTTCTTTCTAGGCACCCCGGAGGACCAGCTCACAGTTTAGAACATAGCTTCTGTTTCTAACATGGCTTCTGATTGGTTCAGATAAATCTTTAAAGATTTGAACCACAAGATCCACACTATGGAGTGGCAGTAGTAGGGGAGGAGTGGGCCTACTGGATTATAGAAGAGGGGCTGGGAGTCAGGACTCTGCCAAATTACCCTTTCTGAGGATGCCAAAGGTTTTTTTCTTTTTTTTAAACTTACCAAGCCCTGGAGAAAGCCATGCGTTGCTGGACCCCCTTTGGAGGGTGAGTGCTAGTACTCTGCCCCTGAGCCCACACTAGACCCCTGCTCCCCCTTCCCTAGCCCCCACTGGCCTTTTCCCTCCCTGGTCAGTGGGGACCAGGAAAGGGAAGTAGGGGGTCTAGCGCCTGCACTTGACTGACTTGACTGAGGTTTTCCGAGGACCAAAGTTTCAGAGCCCCATCCTCGGAACTTCAGACCTTGGAAAATTGAGGCGAATACATCGGTCCTCTGTCTTTTCCAAGGAAACAAGAAAAAACAAGGAAACAAGGTTTTCCAAGGAAAACCAAGGACCAAGTTGCAGCACAAGTCCAGATCATGGATCTGTGCCATGGGTCTGTCTCTTTGTTTGCATACCTTCATCTCTGCTCACTTAAACCTGAGGTCAGTTTCAGAGGTTTAGTGTAGGAAGTGTCCATATAAAGAGTTGCCAGGGGCCGCATTTGATCGCCGATCATGAGGTTTCACATCCCTACCCTAGCCTAACTGATGAATGAGGAGTCCCTGGGATGGTGTCCAGCCTCATGGCAGTAGCCCTCAAAGGTCTGTGTGAGGGTCAGATCATCTCAGGGCAGCAAAAATGGCACACAATCTCACCACTGCCACCCCTAGAAAGCTACTGCTACTGCTCTGTGCAAAGTAACCCCTCCTCCCCATGCTATGGACTCATCCTTTTCTAGCTCCTGTTGAACTCCATCATCCTTCCCACCTGAATTCCCCTGCAGCATGAGAGCAGTAGCAGGAGGCAGGACAGTAATGGCAGAGACTGGCTTCTCCCGGGCACTTTAGAGGGTGAGTCATTACTCAGTTGTCCCATTCTTCCCAACCCAAATGAAAGGATAGAGGGAAAGGAAGGTGTGAGGGGCCAGCTCACGCCCTCCTCTCCCAAGCTTCAGTGTTGCCCCCAACCTGCAAAGAGGAAGAGGATTGAGGCTGAAAGATGAAGGCAAAGTGTGGGTCTATGGAGCCTATACGTTGTAGGCAAGCATAATCTGTGAGATTACAATGTCTTTACTGCTAACATGGCACGGATGTTAAGACAGGAGCCTTAACCTGCAATTTCCATGCTTTTTGGAGCATGATTGAATTTGTAAAGGTCTTAACCTCTCTCTCAAACTGTAGGTTTTTTGTATATAGAATAGATATACAGGTACACTACAAACACATTAACCTAGATAAAACTATATAAACATTTCAAACATCCCAAATTCAGCTTCTGACTCTATTCAGGGGCCCCTTCAGCTCTCTCACCCATGTCTCTTTCTAGCTGTGCTGCAGATTGCATTCCCTTGAGTGTATTCCCAAACTACTTTGGGTGAGGTGGAGCAGAGGGTGCTTGAGATATGTGAGTTGCTCTTGTTCCTTTCACTGGGCTGCTCATTTGGAAGTCTTTTCAACCCAAATTAAATATCATTGGGTGACAATAAATGTGCAGCCAGCATGCTAGCTAGATGCTCCTGGAGTGGGGAGCGGCATTGGCAGCATCAGGTTGGGGCACAGAACTGATGAGCACCCAACCAGGCTGGCCAGCAAGCACTCCCCCACCCCAGTCCCAGTGGGGGAACAGAACAAATATGTGGCCAGGCAGCTCCACCCCCAGCATGTTCCTCCAGTGCTTTGTCCCCGCCATGACAGGCAGGCATGGTGGCAAATCACAAGCAGCCATGGTGGCCCCTGATCTGCCATGCGGATGTGGCAGACAAAAACATGCTGACTCGCTGTGGCCCATGTTGACCCACCTCGGCAGCCCTTAGCCCAGGCTGTGGGCCCGGGATCATCCAAGGCATCAGTTGTGGGACAGCTGCCTACCTGGGTCGGGACAGCAGTGGGTCCACATCTGGCAGCCCAGAAACAGATGTCTGGATGAACCTCTGGCCCAGGCGGGCCATAGCAGGCTCTCATCATGTCTGTTCACCCATTCACAATGCTCAGCCATTGCCCCAACTGTAAAATCTCCCCTGCAGTTATTTCTCCCCTGTTCCACGCCCTGGAGCAGAGAAGCAATACTTAAGTCTAATTATGCATTCCATAATGGGGCACGATATCTGTAAAAGTGTTCTATTTATGTATTTAATTTTGCATATTGTCTTTTCCTGAAGACTCACGGCAGTTAACAGCATATTAAAAACTGTAAGCATGAAAAAAACATGCAAACATATTTAAAATCCCCCTTAAAAAACGCTACCTCAAACTCTTATCTCCACCTGCCCACTGCCAGACAGAAGGGTCTTCCATTGCATCCAGAAATCACTCAAGCTCAGGCTTTAACGAACCTCCAGGGATAGAAAGTGGAGCAGAAATTGAGAACATTCCTACAGTCTTTTGCAGGATTTGGGGGGTTTGGGGCAGAGCTTCTGGTTAGTAGGGGTTAGGCTACTGGTGATGGAAGCCATGGAGTGGGACTTGCTGTTTTCATTAAGTCCTTCTCCCCATCTTTCCCCCCAGGCACCATTTAACCCCTAAGGAATCTTCCGGTCCTAAAATTCTACAATTATTGTCGCTGCTGCTGGTGAGGGCAGGAACTGGGACCAAGACAGACAGGCAGGGGCCCCTACTCCAGCCCCACTGTGGCTGCTGTTTCCAATCTCCCTGCCTGCTTTGTTTGCTTGACATTTCCACTGGTTGGCCCCTGTGGTGTCAGGGAAGCGGGACCTCCTTTGGGGTGCTGTGCTACTGCTGTTTGCAGTGGAGTCAGAAAATCATCTAAATGATGGGTGATTCCCCAAACTCTTTTCAGCAAGATACATACTCTCGCTAAGAAAGGCTTTGGCAATTGGACTTAACATAGCTGAGGAACAAAATGATAAATGGCTTTTCCTGAAAAATATTGTATTAGTTCTAATTTATTTCATTATTATATTGTGTGTGGGTTTCTTTTTCCCAAGATGAGTGTTCTTGGCTTTGTGTTATTTGAGCAGAACTGCTTAGAGACAACAAAGGCTATAAACCCAAACTATAAATCAGAGCTGTCAGTCTCCCCTACCTGATTGTATACACAAAAGAATACACAGTTACGATTGCTTAGTTTTCTGGTTCCGCTTTCCTTTGCTCGAGACAATTCCCTTTTGCAATTGCATTAAGTGGACTGTGAGCAGAGCTGGGGTTTGATTGGAACAGTCAGCTCTCACCATTTTTGATTGTAAAGATTAAGGCTTTCAGAATTGTAAACTGAGGAAAAGAAAATCCAGGGATGCTAAATGGGTTCCAAAGCTCAGACTCTAAATGAGCTGCTATTGAAAATGTGCAACTCTGTTGATTGCATCATTTAAAACTGATGTTCGTCTGGTAGACTGTAGTTTGGTCATTTTAATGTTGCCTTAGAAACTGCCACTTAAATCGCTGCAACCAACTCACAGTGAATTATTTTAGATTATGCCGAAGCTGAAACGTACATGGGCAGGGCTGTTTTTCTCTGGTTAGCAGATTTCTTTGGGGAGGGGAGATTTTTACCCCAAGGTGCAGCAGGGCAGATATGATTCCATTCTGGAAGGAGTAATGAGGATTCCTTCAGGCTGCAAGGTGCACAATGCAGCCACGACCTTCAAGTTTGCCTTTACTTAACCCAGCTACAGGCTTTGCCCATGCCCTGTAGTCAGAGGAAGTCCCGCAGTCAGGCCAATCCTGGTAGCCTCAGGACCAGCACTACTGAGGTCCCAGGACAGGCTATTTCTGTGAGACTCTCTCCCCATTCACAATTCTCAGCCCTCAGGGTGGTTGCTTCTTGCAGAGCCCTACATCCCCTTTCCTTGCCTCACCTGTGCAGGGCCCGCAGGAAGCCCCCTCCCCCAGGGCCAAGTGTCATGTACAGGAACTGCACCACTGCCTCCCTCCACCAGAAACCTGCTGCATCACTGGTGCTGCCCATAAAGATCCTGCTGCTGGGGCCATGCATCATAATTTATCCAGTGTCCACTGAAGTTAGTTATGCTGCTGGCTTTTACAGCCTCCACTGGCAATGAGTTCCACAACTGTATTGTCCGCTGTGTGAAAAAGTACTTCCTTTTGTTCATTTTAAATCTGCTACCATTTAACTTCAGAGAATGTAACCTTGTTCTCTTATTGTGGGAAAGGGCAAACAACAGTTCCCTATTTACATTCTCCATGCCACTCATCATGATTTGATAAACCTCTATCATATCCTCCCTTAAACACCTCTTCTCCAAGCTAAACAGCCCTACCCTGTTAAGTCTCACATCATATGGAATTTGATTCATCCCTTCTATCATCCTTGAGGCCCTTTTCTGACCCTTTTCCATTTCTTGAGATAGGTTGACTGCACACAATATTCAAGGTGGGGTTGTACCAAAGATTTATATAGTGATATTATGATACTTTCCTTTTTATTGACCATTCCTTTTGCAATAATGCCTAGCATTCAGTTTGCCTTTTTGTCTGCTGCCACACACTGAGCTGATGTCTTCAAGGAACTATCCACAATGGGTAAAAACACAGGTATGCAAGCAGTCATGCAACTCCCCGGGTTGGTAAATGGCACAGAACAAAATTGTTCTCCCCCGCCCGGGTGGGCCAAGACCCATCCCCACGCCCTGAGCAGGGCACAGGAACCAAACATACATGCTGTTGGATGGCCCCAGACCCTCCCTTCTCCCAGCACCCTGCCCTCCACCATGACATTCAGGGTCAGACATAACTAACTCTGGGGTAAAGAATCCACAGCAGCTACTTCCGCCCACCCTGCACAGTACTCCGGGAGGGTGGGGGCAGAGACTGGGGAAGCAGACCCTGGCATCCCTGCCAACACATAGCATGGGATTCCCTTGACCACAAAGCACAGGCAAAACTGGGATCTCTGAAAACTCTTGCAAAGCCAAGCTCTCAGATGCACCCCACAGTCCCATTGCCCTTTGCCCTTGGAGGCAACCCCACACCAGCAGGCCTTAGCACCTGGAATCCCAGCTCGGCTGCCTACTTCTCACACTCAATCCAGCACACACAGTGGCCCAGGAGGTGCATATACTGCCTCATGAACCCATAGGCTTCTGCCCTTGAAGATGCGATAGCCACCATCCCCTGCACATCCCCCCTCAGGCAAACTTCAGCCAGAGCCATGGTATCACACACACACACACACACACACACAGCTCTCTCTGCCCCAAACACCCTGGGCCAGCAGTAGGAAGATGCTTGGAAAATGGCCTCGGTGGCCCAGTCCAGGGACAAGACACATGTTTACACATAGAGAAGGGGCCCTGCATGGCACATTGAGTGGGGGCCAGGAACAGTGCTGCTCGCTTGCAAACAAGAGGAAAACCATGTGTAAAAGTCACTAGATAAGATGGTGATGGCTTGGAAACTGCAGCTGGTGCAGAATGCGTCAGCCCGTCTTCTGGTAGGACTGGGTCACCGGGCGCACATTACTCTGCACATTACACAGTGCTCTGCTCTCTGCGCTGACTGCCGGTGGTTTTCCGGGCCCAATTCAAGGTGTTGGTTTTGGCCTATAAAGCCCTAGACGACCTAGACCCTACCTATCTGCGGGACCATCTCACTCCCAGGATGTTGGACTGACCCCTGCAGTCATCAGGGGGCACTCTGCTCGAGGTTCCCCGAGTCTTCCAGGGGGCCATGCAGGGGAGGGCATTTTCGGTGGCCACACCACGGCTGTGGAACTCCCTTCCAGTGGAGGCCCAGTTGGCCCTGGATCTCCGCTCTTTTCAGAGAAGTTGTAAGACCTGGATGTTCCGCCAGGCATTTGGCGGGGGAGATGGGTGAGGGGGTGGGTTGTTGGGTAGGAGCTATTTTTCTTTTGCCCTCCTTTAAGTTGTTTTAAATTGTTGTTTTAATGTTGTTTTAAGGTTTTGTGCATTGTAAGCCGCCCCGAGACCTGCCTATGGCAGGAGGGGCGGGGTAGCAACATTTTAAAAATAAATAAAATTTTAAAAAATAAGGACATTCCTGAATTTGTGCGAAACAGGTGGGGCCGCTGCTCCCACAGAGCAATGACCACACAGACAGAGACCTTAAGCATCCCAGGGGTGCCACACACCTGGACACTCCATTATATAGGAGTCCAATCCCCTTCCCTTTTCGGACCTCCTCTGGGAGTGAGATGCTGGGATCCCACATTGCCATATGAGAAGCTGCAGATGAGCAACCTGGGACTGGTACAGGGCACTACCTCCCCCCGCTGAGGTCAGAATCAGGTTTGCAGCTGTGCAGGGAGCATTGCAGCCAATAGCTTGGTGTGCAGTCAGCCACATGATGGTGCATCTCTGCCTGCATGTGACATGTCACCACTTCAAAGGTTCTGGAGCAGTTTCTGAAGGCACCCTGGTTCAAGATCTATGTAGTGAGAACAGCTAGCTGCCCTCTAAGTCCTCCTCACCACCACTGAGGTTTGCAATAGTGAGATCCAGGTGTGCAAGCCACCTGTTCTGCCTGACATGAGGCCATCACCAACTGTCTCAGACTCCTTGGGGGGCTTTAGGCAAGTGAATGTGGGGTGTCTGCATGGCTTGGCATTAGCCAGGGGCATAACGAGGGTGGAATGGGCCCCTGGCCAAGAAATAAAGATGGGCCCCATCTTTGTGTCCCGCTGGCAGGCCTAGGGGTGCTGTCCAGCTCGGCAGGCCTGGGGGCACTGCTATCAAACACACAAGACACCCAAAATGCAGCCAGCCTATTAAGCGCATTATGCCATGCAAAGAGACATATATACAACCAGTTCAGTTGTGCCCCCATAATCAATTCATGCTGCCCGCACCCCATAACCAGTTCATTTGTGCCCCCACCCCATATAATCAATTCATGTTGCCCCCCACCCATAACCCGTTCATTTGTGCTCCCGGGGCAGCATGAATTGATTATATGGGGGGAGGGGGGGGCACAAATAAACTAGTTATGGGGTGGGGTTTTAAAGACAGTATTCCTCCTTAGCAATAACTTCATTAAGAAGAGTTAGTGAAATAGCAGCCATAATAATGTCAGAACCATATTTGCAGATTTTCCAAGATAGAATAGATATTGTTTTACATCCTAAATTCCTACCTAAGATAGTATAAGTAAGACAGTTTTGGTCCTTTTTACACGGGTCTCTGCCACAGATTTCTTCATGAAAGTCTATGGGTTCATGAAAGCCTATGGGTTCATGAGGTGCTCCCTGGCACCTTTTCCACCCGTGTAGCCTGGAGAGGGGAGGGAAAACAGCCCCCCCCCGCCCAAAAGGGTTCGGCCCAAACGGGCTGAACCGAATGGTTTCGCGTTTGGACAAACCCCGAATGGGCCAAACCCCGAACCCCCAGGGGTTCGCACATCCCTACCAATTACACCTGGTGCAACGGCTCTGGCCATATGTCTCAGACTCTGACCTGGCCACTGTCATACCTGTTTTCATCACCTCCAGGTTGGACTATTGTAATGCACTCTATGTGGGGCTACCCATGGTGATGGCTCGGAAGTTGCAGCTGGTGCAGAATGTGGCGACCCAGCTTCTGGTAGGGCTGGGTCACCGGGAACACATTACACCGGTGCTCCATTCTCTGTACTGGCTGCCAGTGGTTTTCTGGGCCCGATTCAAGGTGTTGGTATTGGCCTATAAAGCTCTAAATAGTCTAGGCCCTGCATATCTGTGGGACCGCCTCACCTCCCGGGTTTTGGATTGGCCACTGCAGTCATCCGGGGGCACCTTGCTCAAGGTTCCCCGAGTCTCCCAGTGGGCCACACAGGAGAGGGCATTCTCAGTGACTGCATTGCGGCTGTGGAACTCCCTGCCAGTGGGGGCCCAGCTGGCACCTGATCTTCCCTCATTTTGACAAAGTTGTAAGACCTGGCTGTTCCGCCAGGCGTTTAGCAAGGGAGATGGGTAGGGGTTTGGGTTTGAGTGGGGTGGGCAGGGGTGGGTGTGGGTATTTGGTACCGCCTTTTAAAGTTGTTTTAAGTTGTTTTAAATGTTTTTATACTTACATGGTGTGAGCCACCCTGAGCTACCTGTGGCAGGAGGGGCGGGATAATAAAATTTTAAAATAAATAAATAAATATGGTTTTACACTTTCTCTGCCAATGTCTATGCTCATTCCTGTTTACCTCATTTAGAATACCTTTTTATTTTCTGAAAGAAATGTTTGGCTCTGATGGCCTCCTTAATGTTCTAATTCAGCCACTTTTGGTCAGAGGGTTGATAATATAGCCCCACCACTATCTGGTTTCCGTTTAAATATGGAATTTCTATCCATATTGATTCAAAGGGGAGAGTTTGTGGCATTTATCATTTTTATCATGCTTGACATTTAACATACAGGGCTACTCCATCTCCAGTACGATTAATGCTGTCATTTCTATATATTTTGTATCCCAGTCCCATTGATTGTCCTCATTCCACCATGTTTCTGAGATGCCTATTAGTCATCACTTAAAGCCAAGTACTCTAATTCTCCAATTTTACTTTTGAGGCTTCTGGGATTTGTATACAAACAGCTAAGTATTTTAATACCCTGGTGCTTGTGATTGCAGATTTCATTTATTTTGGAAGTGTTCAAGTTGTCTGTTTCATACTAATGCGGCGCCTGCCTGATCTCTTTTTGATTCTCCCCTAGCCTCTCCACTGGAATACACTGTGACTGTATCACTATGATGGCATCCCTTGCTTTGCTTTCATTTGGGCTGGGGAGAACAGGAAGAATGTAGTAGTTTGCATCCAGTTTATAACAATTATAACTGGTAGTTTGCATCCAGATTATAATGACCAGGATCAGATTTGGTTAAATACTGGAATTGGAAACATTATGGAGGCAGGACTGACCTTGCTGTTTCCTGCCTTTGTGCTGTCCCTAGTCTATAAGATTGAGGCTGTGCTGTGGTAGGGTAATATTTAAGCAGTTCTCCTCCACAAAGATTTGTTGAGGTAGTACAGGCAGCACTGATATGATAGTAACATTTTTAAGAGTCTTGGAGCAAGAAGGCAGTTGCAAGTGTCTGAAATGCAGTTCTAGAAGGTTTGCTACACTGTTGTAGTACAAACACAGTATGATTGGGGTGGAGGGGTACACTTGTTAGTTAGAGATGTCCTTATCAGAGCATCAGGCCAGGAAGCTTCAGGGAGCAAAGGAGAGGGGTGCCTGAAATAGGCTGTGTCCACAAATATTTCTTGAGTGACCACTTACTTACCTTTTGACTTACTGGAGAAGCAGTTCTTCCGAGGTGATAGTTTGCTAAATTGTACAATGGTGCACTAAAAATGTGTGGCAAGAAAGGACATTTCAAAATAAAACAGCTGTACTGAGTCCAAGAGATTATTTTTGTAAATACTGCCAATTTAAAGGGGGGGCGGGAGGGGGTTTATGGAATGAAGCATGGAAACTAGTAAGGAACCAGTTAGTTCAGAAACAGGGGGATCTGATTCTAAGAAGCAGTATTGCCAGCAGTTCTCCCACATCCCCAATACAGTATAGTACCTCACATAAGAGGCCAAATATTCCCTACCCTTAATCACCAGTGCAGTGAGAAGATGCACTTGAGCTGCTGCCTGAGAAGGGGGCTATAAATGAAAGAGCAATTGTGGCCACAGTGGAGGCAGAGATCAAGTGTATAATATTGGGGTGGAAAGGATTTTGCTGTCCCCAACCTCAGTGTTGTCCCCAGCTTGCAGAGGAAGCAGATTGGGGCTGAAAGACCAAGGCAAAGTGTGGGTGCATGGAGCCTAAGTTGTAAGCAAGCACAATATGAGAGACCATGCAATGTCTTTGCTTACATGGCGCACAAATTAAGACAGGGGCCTTAACTTACAATTTCCATGTTTCTGGAGTATGACTGAATTTGTAAGAGCCTTAACTCCTCTCTTAACTTTAAGTTTTTTTGATCTAAGAATATTAACATCGTGATATTAGGATTCAGAATTTCCTGCTATAAAACCATTGACAAGAAGGGAGTAAGTGCAGGCTACTGTTACAACACTAGCACAGACTGCAATTGGCACTTGTGTAAATGCTGTTTGAGTTTCTATGCGCTCCCAGACGAGAAGAACATAAGAAGTGCTGTTCTGGGGCAGACCAATGGCTGTGATTTAATACAGTGGATCCTAGGCAGGGGCCTAAATCCTTTGCTGAATCCCCTTCAGTGTTGTTTTGATTCTGCTTGGTTCTTCTCAGCACTCTAGCCTGCTTCAGCACACGGCTCAGTGTTTCACTGAGTTTAGACCAGGGTGCTCAGCACCATGCAAAATCAAGCCTACTGGAACAAAGCAGTGGATCTTAGCTGATATCTTTGGCAACTGTCTTTGTATTATGACATTTCCCTCCTTTCCATATCTGAAATTTAATCCGCTCCTGGATGTTTGGTCCATGTGGTTCCCTGACATCCCCAGCCTACAGGAGCTGTTGGCAGGGGTCACCTGCTAGACCCAGTGCTTGTGTTCCAGGTGTCTCCATAGCAACCAGTTACTGCTGGCACCATCCTGCCTGCCCCCTCCCATTTCCTTCCCAACGAACAATAATCATAGCAGCCCTTTTGAGAAAGCAAGGCTTCAACATAAACAACAATGATCTGCACATAATTGTTTAAAGAACACACTAGAAAAGAAAATGTACTACAAATGTATTAAATCCAGACCCACTGGCTAGTGTTCCTATCCATGCCTTACAGATCAATTTCTGCCAACTCAGTCTGGGACTGCAACCCACAACATTTTGTTTTGCTGTGGGATGTGTCCTGGAGTATAGCTCGGGGCACAGGAATAGAGCTGAAATGGTTAATGGATCCCTGAAAAGTATGCAGGGATTTGTCATGTTCCTAACAGGTAGGTAGCATATCCTCCCCCTCGTCCTTTTCCTCCAGCTTACTCCATTACATGGGCAGAGGGCACTGCAGCAGTTGGTGGGAGGCAGCAGCATTGCAGAGATGGCAGTCTTCCAGGTTGGGAGTGGTGGTGTCAGCAGGGCCCAGAGATCTTCTCAAATCAAATCAAATATTTTTAATTGGGTGTAACCGTAGGTCTTTATCACAAACTATACATAATACACTAATAATAATAATAATAATAAATTTATTGCGGCCGAGGTCATAAATTCACAAAGAAATACAACATAAAACCAAGAAAATTAAAACATTTTCTAAACACAAAGGCTAATATTAGCCCATAGTCTGTCATAAAATACCCCAATACACCTGCCATTAATAGCTCGAGTTACCCGAATTCTACCAATAGCTAAGCATGTGCCATGACTCATCACTCACTACTCAAGGGTTGCCTGAACTGTAAAAAAAGAGTGCGGAGGTTTATAGCCACTACCAAAAACTGGGTTACCGCTTCTGAAATAGATGGTTCATCATCAGCCAAAGCCAGGAGGGATACATTATACTCTGTTCGACCGGGGAATTTCTGAAGAAAGACCAAAAGGAATTTAAGGCGAATTAGATCGTATAGTCGGCAGTGGAACAAAATATGAGCGGCTGTCTCCACATGCTGCTGGTCAAAGGGGCAGAGTCGCTCGGAAAAACTAACAGCAGAAAAGTGACCGTCCAAAACCCAGGTGGGCAAGGCATTGAACCTGGCAGACATGAAGAGGTGCTTACCCCTAGGTGAAATTGTAGAGAGTAAATAGGAAGCCATACACAAACAGGGCCTGATATAAGGAAGGTAACTCACGAGATGTTAAGTAGCTCTAATTGTTGCCATCTCCTCTTGTAGTTCCCTATCCTCAATCCTAGCTAGAAGCTCCTTAAGCACTACTGCCAACTCCTTGCCTGCCCAATAATCTGGGCTGAACCCCAACTGGTGCAGCAAAAACTTCACAGTCTGCTGCCACGAACTCTTAAATGGGTCATTAATCCAGTGGTGAACCAGCCTCATGGGTCCAGAATGATGCAACTTGGCCCAGAACTTAAGAGCACCAGACCATGCCAAAGTGGACCATCTCATCTGCCCCAACTCCTGTCTAATGGCCAAATATGGGGTAGCTCTTGGAATCCTCAACAGCCTCTGGAAGAAACGGGTCTGTACACTGTCCAATTTCCTCAATTTCGAGGAAAGGTGGGGTGCCCAAACCTCGGCCCCATAAAGTAACAGGGCCCATACTCTAGCATTCAAGACCTTGATTGCTAGGAGTGTAGCCCTCCCCCCAGTATAGCTATATAATCTAAATAAAGACAGGGAAGCTCCCTTTGCCAGGGACAAAGCCTTCTCCAAATGATCCTTCCATGACCCAGTTACATGCAAAAGTAAGCCCAGGTATTGAAAGGATTTAACCTGGGCAACACTGCAACCATCAATAGACCATTGGTGGGACTTATGTGCTCTAGTGAAAATCAGAATTTTAGATTTTCCATAATTTATTTGTAGCTTGTTTTGCTGGCAAAAGTCCACAAAACAAGTTAACTGCCTATTTAAACCCACCCGGGTTTGAGATAGAATCGCTATATCGTCTGCATATAGCAGACTCCCCACCACCCAATCAGCCAACTTAGGGGGGAAGAAGTGAGGCGTGCCCAACAATGGCACCACTCCATTAATAAATAGGGATGGGCGAACGCGGTTTGGAAGTTCGGAGTTCGGCCCGAACTCAGCCTGTTCGGACAACCGAACTGAACTTCTGAACGCGAACTGGCCGAACTGAACTCAATCCAAATGGTGAAATGACCGAACAG
>QEPC01013437.1:102634-159299 GCA_003113815.1 Sphenodon punctatus
AAAAAAAAAAGAAAACCATATAAAACCCAATAAAAAACCAAAAAACCATATAAAAAACAAAAAACCCACCCATAACAACATTTCCCAAATGGCCGAACCGAACGGCTGAACGGCCAAACCGAACTGCCGAACCCGAACCCGGCGAACTAACCGAACTGATGAACCGAACATAGCTGAACCGAATGCAGCCGAACCGAACGGCCGAACCGAACGCAGCCGAACTGAACGGCCAAACCCAAACCGCGATCTGTTCGCCCATCCCTATTAATAAAAAGATTGAAGAGAGTGGGAGCCAGGACACAGCCCTGTCTGATTCCAGACCCAGTTGGAATTTCCTTGGTCAAATGACCCGACCGGCCTGTCTTAACAGATAAAGCAGTGTTTGCATGGAGTTGCCGCAGCAGAAAAAGGAGACGCTTATCTATGCCCATTAAAGCCAACCTATCCCACAAGACAGCCCTGTCAACAAGGTCAAAAGCTGCCCGGAGGTCAAGAAAGGCTACAAACAACTGTCCGTTTTTAGCATTGTATTTCTCCACAAGATGTTGCAGAATAAGGCAGTGCTCGACTGTTGAACGCCCACTCTGGAAACCAGCTTGCTCAGGGCATAACACCTGCTCCTGGATTATCCATTCATTTAACTTAAGCAGCAACCACTTGCCATATATTTTGCTAGTGGTGCAAAGAAGGCTGATGGGCCTATAGTTTGCCGGGAGCATGCGGTCTCCCTTCTTATAGATGGGAACCTCTACGGCCGACCCCCACTTGGGGAGGATTTTACCTATGTTGTTTATTGCAGTGAATAGAAGAGCCAGCCTTGGTGCCCACCAATCCAATGACCTCTTGATCAAATCAATAGAGATCAAATCTGGGCCAGGAGCTTTACCACTCTTAAAGGATCCAATAATTTCAGCCACCTCGGAAGCCGAAACCGGGGGCCATGGGGGTGAAAAAGACATCTCCTCCAAAAGACTGTGAGAATCAACTGGCACCTGGTCTTCACCAAAAAGGCCTTGGAAATGAGAGACCCATCGGAAATCAGGGATCATTACATGGGAAAAGCCCACCAGAGATTTGCCCAAGGCATTTGCCAACTGCCAGAACCTCCTGCCATCTCTGGAAGTTGCAGAAGCTACAAGCATATCCCAATATATTTCCCAATACTGGGATTTTTCCCCTCTAACTGCAGCCTTATATGCTTTCTTGATTTTAAAATACTGTATGGGCAAAGCACCTGCTCCACTCTTCCTGTAATCATTATAAAGGGACAAAAGCAGCCCCCTAACTTCCCTGCATTCCTGGTCAAACCAGATTTTGGCATGCCGATTTAAGGGGCAAGATCTACCAGGCTTAGGCCCGCAGGTCAACAGGATTTGGCCCAAATTCGCAATCTGTCCAGAGAATTGATCAATAACTAAAGAATAGGAATCCCCACCCAGGGAGAACACTACCCCAAAATTCACCAGTTCCTTCATCATGAAGGAATTTACCTTCGTCCATGTGCCATCCATCAATTTGATGGAGATATGACGGGGACCTAGAGAAGAAATAGCTGTTTCTTCAATCCTTGGGACTACCATGGAGCCCTGAATATACAGAAGGAGTGTCAGAGGGAAATTATCACTACCATGGCACGTACCCACAGCAAAGTTCTTAATGACTGAGATTATATCCAAAGAGACGGCCATATAATCACAGACACTGTAGCCGGCAGGGCCTGCATAGGTGAATTCACCCTCCAGGTCCCCATAGCCGGATCCATTCAGTATAAAAAGAGAAAATTCCATTGCTAGTTTGGCCAAAAGGAGGCCTGAATTATTAGTAATTGTGTCCTTGGATCTCCTAGGCCCCATAGCACCAATCTCCCTACTATCCCCGTCGATCAAAGTAATACTATTATCCTCCTGGGCCAGGTGGGCATTGAAGTCGCCTGTCAATATGATCCCGGCCCTGGGATGCTGATGGACAACCTGCACTAAGATCTCAGTCACCAGTGCCCAAAAGCTAACACTATACGATTTGGCGTTGGCAGGGGGAATATAAACTATGATCAGCGCCACAGAAAGAGCCCCTGCTTTGATCACTACAGTCATAGAGCAGGGCGGTCTGATGTAAGTTGTTATCACCGACTCCTTGAGCCAGTCTGCTATAAAGCATGCCAACCCACCAGTCGGACGTCCCCTAGTGGCGGGGGCTAGTGCAGGCAAATAGTAAGCTGTATAGTTTTCAAAAACTGGCTGATTTATTAACCATGTCTCCTGAAGGGCTATAACCAGGAAACCCAATAAAAATTCTCTAACTTGCAGACAGAGCAGAGGTCTTGGCCAACCTACACAATTCCAAGAGCAGATACTGAGGATCTTTGAGTCATGACACATCCTGTATCAAGGGGCTAGAAATCCAGCCCCTTCTACCTTGTCCTGATTAGTTTTAACCAAGGAAAAATCACTACATAAGGCAGATACTTGTTCTATCTGGTTAGTCAAGTCCAGCTCAACAACCTCTTGGGGCCCTAAGGCCCCAGCCAAACCTTCCTTCACCCCTACACCCACCAGATTAGTCAAATCAGAAAAAACTGAAGAGGCAAACTCGGTGGTGTCCATAAGAGGGTGGGAGGGAAGAGAAAATGTTCGCAGCACTCCCAGCGGAACTGTGTTTATTTTGGGGGAAGGAGGAGGATCTAACTGAACTTGTGGCATGGCCAGTTTTGACAATCTAACACCAGTAGGTTCCCTAGGGTCATGATGATTGATGTCCTTGAAATCAGCGCACTTCCTCAAATTAACTACAGGGGGACAATAAACAGATGACTCTGGGGCAACAACAGCTGAACCCACCGGGGGTACCCTTGAAAACAATGGGCGCTGAACCTTATCAACCAGAACCTCTCCCAAAATAACCCCCCAAGAAGCAAACAGTTGAGCATACACTATGAAAATACAAACATCTCTACAAAATCTAAACCCAAATATTATTATGAGGTATATTAAAAATACTCTCCCACCTCCAATACTAAACACATTTAATATATACCAGCCATTACCAAACAATCATCAAATAAATATAAAAACACAAATGGCACATACCATACCCTAGCCCCCCGCCCTAGGGACCCAAGATACCATCAAATCCCTGGGTGTATACCAATGCTGCCCTCAAATAATCAAACCACCAAAATACAAAAAGGATTGACCCCTGAAGGGTCTCTGCCTCACACTTTTCAAAGCTGGCTGGCGGCAAAGCTTGTCCCCTAAATAGTCTCTGCCTCACTCTTCTCTGAGCTGGCTGGTGGCAAAGCTTGCCCCCTAAATAGTTTCTGCCTCGCTCTTCTCGGAGCTGGCTGGTGGCAAAGCTTGACCACTGAAGAGTCTCTGCCTCGCACTTCTCAGGGCTGGCTGGCGGCAACAGAGGCCTTCTCTGAGGCCTGGACCTATTGCTGGGAGCATTCGCAAGCCCAAGGAACAAACTGGAAGTGAATCAGAAGAGTATTCAGTGAACTTCTGGTTAATTCATCGGACTTGAGTATGCTTTGGGCAGCTGGCCCAGGCTACTGGCCTCTGGTCCGGTGGCTGCTGCTCACTACTCCCTGCCTCCCACTACATTCGGCAGAGAGCTGAGCTTGCTCTAAGCCTCCCATGAAACACTGAATGCTACAGAGGTTAGCTGGGACCTGACAGTAAATTATCTGAGTGGGGAGGGGAGAAGGAATGTCTAAGAAGGAATATTACAATGGCTCCCTTCGTGTCTCATTTTGTAGAAATGGGACACATATATTTTAGTTTGATTTTTTGGGATGTGGAGAAGGTTTGGAAATGTTAACATAGAATAAATGCTGCTTCGTAGAGCTGAAATGAATTTTTTTTTTTCCTTTTTGCAAAAAAAATTGCGGAAATGGAATGGTCAATTTTTGCAGAATTCAAAACAAATTGGAAACGAAATTTCAGCCTTGCTTCAGAGTGAGGCCTTTTGGGTTTTTTAAATATAAATCTGTTAAAACTTATGTATTGAATGACTCTTTGGATTTAAAATGTTTTTTATGATTGTTGAAGAGGCTTTTTATCTGTGTTTGTGTGTTTTTGCTGTTTATATCTCTTTGATGATGTGCTTATTGTAGTTCTCTTTTCTTTCTTTGTAGGTTTTTGTGCATGTGTTCAGTAAGGCTGGTGATCTATTTGGTTTGTTATATAGAATGTATGGCAGTTTAGGTTGCTTATTGTGATAGAGGCATTTTAGAGGGTACAAAAGGA
Organism: Sphenodon punctatus; assembly: GCA_003113815.1. Classification (NCBI taxonomy): domain Eukaryota; kingdom Metazoa; phylum Chordata; class Lepidosauria; order Sphenodontia; family Sphenodontidae; genus Sphenodon; species Sphenodon punctatus. The sequence continues at coordinate 106,882 of QEPC01013437.1, forward strand.
GTGAGGCCACACAAGACAGAGTTCGGAGGCTATCATGCCTTGGGTAGCCTTTCCCCTCCCTGGGCAACCGGGCCACGTGATGCAGTGCATCATGCAGCGAGCACAAATGTGCACCAGGGGCCCATGTCATTTTTGTTTTCATTTTTTCATATTCATTATTTAATTCTGTCGTTTTCGTTTTCATAAATATCAAATTGCCGTTTTCATTTTCCATTGGTTTCAATGGAAAACACGTTTTTGGCTGTAACGTTTCTGTTTTTCACTATATTTGGCTGAAACATGGAGTGATTATACAACCAATGGAAGGAATTATGTGTACCAAATTAAAAAAAGATTGAATAAAGGAATCCAATTTTAGAAGCAGTTGAATTAATTTAATTTGCAAAACTCTTCATATACGTTTTTAGGTGTAACTTATTTGCCTCACATTTGAAGTAGATGAAACTTGGCAAGTTTATACCCCTTCCCATATTTACTATCTCTGCCAACTTTCAGAAGGATTGGATAAAAGGTCCTGGTGGTATAAGCAATTAACTTATAAATGTATGTCTGACAGTAACACCTTTGTGGTCTAAGCAGTGTACATGACATTTGGCAGGGATCTATATCACACTTCCATGATCATCTCTGCCAAATATCAGAAAGATGTGATAAAGGGTCCCAATTTTATATGCCTGCACAGCATATGCAGAGAAGGAGCCTATGCCAGGGATTCTCTTAGGTGTCACTGTGGTATAAGATAGGTTTGTGATGCCAATTGGCCAGCAGAAATGTCAACCAAATATCCTCATTCTGTGCTGTGACCATTCCAACATCTCTCCCCCACTTGTTACTGGGAAGTCAGAAGCATCTGTTTAGGAAAGAGCCAATAGAGATTCTCTGATGTCCTCTGTCACAGTGCTGCAGTATGTGATTATGATGATAATTAGCCAGCCTGGATGTGTAAACTATGTCTCCTGATTGCTTGGATGCTATCCCTAAAGTTCCAGTTATGCCCCTTCTATGCCCGCCTCAGGGCCACTCCCTATACCTGCCTCAAAGTCACTGCCGATTGGTCCTGTAAAGTCTTTTGGGTTGCTCCACATCCTCCCTCCTACAGCTTCCCTCCCTCTGCCATGCCTCTGACTGGCACTGCATGTGCTGCTGTTTATCTGAATAATAGTCATCAAGGGGACAACTTCAATTGCTTATAAAATTGGTTCCCTTTTTCGAACTATCCTGTAGTTTAGCAGAGATGACAGGGACGGTATGTGATACATTCCTGCCAAATGTCCTGTAAACAGGATGGAAGATAAAAATGGTACAGCTACAAATGTATGTTAGAGTTAATGTCTTATACCATCAGGACCATTTATTCAGTCTTTCTGGAAATTGGCAGTAGTGTTAAGCATCTGGAGGGACATGTTATTCACAGGTGTAATGAAAATCGGATGGAAGATAAATACATTGTAGCCATGAATGTGGATGGAGCTTTTCTTAATATCACAACATTCAACTGCTTTTAAAATCTGTTTCCTTTATCTAATCATTTCCAAAACTGGTACACATAATGCCCTCCATGGGGGGTATAAGCACCTGAAATTGTATCACAATTGAATAAGAAACAAAAATGTTATAGCTGGAAATATGTTTTTCAGTGTTTTTCCTTTATTTGAAAAATAAAATGTTGTTTTCATTTCTATTTTCATCATTATTTTTGTTGTTTTCATTACTGCAACAGTGATAATTAAAATGACAATTTGTGTTATCGTTATTGTAATAAAGAAAACAACAGGCACACCCCTACCGACCAGTGGCTGCCAGATGTCCCCCACCACCACCACACCACAGAGCAAACAGCTGGCTCCTAGGCGATGCATCCTCGAAAAATTTCTGAGGATGCGTCAGAGAGCAAGCTTATCCCAAGTGGGGTAAGGCTGCCCAAGGCAGGGCTACCTGTGTGGAGTGGCCACACTCGCCCCTACATGCGGGGAGCACTGAATTGGGGCGCTGAGGTGCAGGCGCTGTTGCCTGTCACGAACAGCCACATCAGGGCCGGAGCCAGGATTTCCATTGGGCCAGGGGAGGGAGGTGAGGCAGGGCATCAGCTCGTGTGGCTGGTGTCATGGCCTGCCCCGGCCATGGCGGAGCTCTGAGAGCAGCCCAGTCACTCACCTACCTTGGGGGGGGGGCAAGTCATGTGTCCCACTCCCCATGCTGACACCACAGCATTGTAGCAGCAATTGCCCGCCACAGGGCCGCATGGATCTGGCCCTCACTGCTCATGTGGCTTCATTCAAGATGTATGTGATATTTTGCACAGCCTCTTTCTTTCTTCCCCCCCCCTTTCCCCCTATTTGAATGAGAAGAGAAGTATTGTTTGTGTTTTTACTGAGGATTGAAGAGTAGTTGAAGATTAATCTCCTTGGTAGTTGATTGATTTGGTTAATTAGGGTTAACTCATTAGGTATATATGTTTTCACCTGTATGTAAGTTTCTTTTCACTTCATCTGGGATCTGAGTAGGGTTTTTTCAGTTTTGGAGTTTGAGGAATGTGTTGTGTTTAGCTGCTTGTTTTTCTTCCTTTACTATTGGTAGGTATGTTATTGAGATGATAGTGATTAGATGTTTTGTATGTTGATTTTTGTTTATTTGTTGATTGATTGATTGATTTGTAGGGATGGGCGAACGTGGTTCGGTAGTTCGGTGTTCGGCCCAAACTCGGCCTGTTCAGACAACCGAACACGAACATGAACACGAACACGAACACGAACACGAACACACCGAACGGACCAAACACCAAACACCGAACACCGAACACCAAAATGACAAACACACCGAACGTAACTGAACACCGAACGACGAAAATGGCGAACACACCGAACGGAACCGAACACCGAACTACGAAATGGCCGAACAGTTCGTTCAATTCGAATCGCGTTCGGTTGTGTTCGGGTGGCTAAAACATGGTCTTCTGTCAGGTCACTGGAAGGCCAAATGTAGCAGGGAGGGGGAAGTCATTTGACTCAGCTAGGAGCAGACTTCCAGGCACCAGGGGTGGAGGGTGGAGAGTGGCTTGGAGTAGCAGCCAGCCTGATGAATCACCATCTCTTTTCGCCTCAGACCACTGGCTTGGCAGTCTATGATTGGCCACGGGCTAGGCTGCACGGAGCCAATGGGGCTGATTTGAGGCGGGCGCAGCAAGAAACAAAACTGTCTGCCTCCCCCCTTCCCAATACCTTCTGAGCTAGTCACTGTTCCTGAGCAGCAGGCGTTTCAGAAGGCTCCCTCACCCAGCATTTTCCAGCTCCCCAATCCATTGCCATCCTCCTCCTATTTCACCCATCCAACCCATCTACCCCCATATTCTCATTTATTTACATTAGCTTTGATAGATTTAGTTGTTATTTTTTGTTTTTATCCCTCCCTGTGTTCAATCTTCAATCTTCCTCCTTCCCTCCCCCCTCCATTGAATATTCCCTCCCCATTCCCTTCCCCTGTTTTTTTGATTCATTAGAGTAGTAGTATATTATTAATTTATAGATTGATTTAGGTTTCATTTCAGTTTTGTACCCCTCCTTGTCTTGTTTGTGATTGCCCCCCAACCCCCATCCCATATATTCATAGGTAGATAGATAGGATTAGGTCGATACATTTTTGTTTGAGTAGTTTAAGGTTTACTGATAGAGTTTAGTACTGTTTTCTGTGATTCAGCTTTAGGGTTTGTTGGAGTTATTCATATTCATAGCATTTAGAATACATTTATTAATTAGGTAGTTAGTTAGTTATTAGTGTAGATAAATATTTGATAAAAAAATTCAACAAATTTTTTTTAAAAAATTATATATTAAAAAACATTGTTTTTTTCGGGAGAAATGGAGAAGGGAAGGAGAGGCCGAATGGCCGAACGGCCGAACGCGAACGCGCGAACCACCCGAACACTGAACGACCGAACACGAATGCACAACCCAATGGCGAACGAACCAAACGGCCGAACACGAACGTACGACCTGCCCGAACAACCGAACATGAACGGCCGAACACGAACGGCCGAACCGAACTGGCGAACACGAACGCGAGGTACGACCGAACGACCGAACACGAACACACGAACCGAACGCGGCCGAACCGAACGGCCGAACACGAACCGCGATCTGTTCGCCCATGCCTATTTATTTGGGTTTTTGTTTTACTAGGTGGTTTTAGAATTTGTTGGTGGTTTATGTTTTTGACATTTTTTTCCCTTTAGGATTATGATCTTCTACTTAAGATTATATTGATATTATTTTTTTGTAAGGCCTTGAAGAATTCGTAGATATTGTAATGTGTTTATATGGGTATGGTGTTTTTTCTTGTTGCTGTTTTCTTTTCCTTTGCAGCCTCTTTTTTTCTTTTGATTTGTTTTTTAAATGGATTTCAGTTGTGATTTTATCATGTCTTTTGTTGATTTTATTGATTTCATTATATTTCATTCATTCATTTATTCATTCATTCATTCAATGTTAACAGTCATCATCTGGAAATATATGGGGTGAAAACAGATATGACGCTAACCACCCTTTAACCACCCTTGGTGGTCATTTATGCATGTTTCAGGGCTGCACAGGGCACCAATACAGCCCTGCAACATGCATAAATAACCACCAAGGGTGGTTAAAGGGTGGCTAGCGTCATGTCTGTTTTCACCCATGGTCAGCAGAACTGTGGGCATTTACAATTTTGTTTTAGTTTTTTGTATGCTGCTCTGAAGACGACCTTTGGGGGTCAAAACATGTCAGTTGAAGCCTGAAGCAGCAATGGATTGAACTCTTTGTGAAGATTGACTGAGATTTGTCTGGACTCATTGACTTTATATTCCTTATTCAATTTCTTGTGTTTTAGATTTTTATCACTATGTAATTTGACTGTATATGAGTTAATTTGTATATTATAATATTATTATTTTTATTGTGACTCATTTTTAATTGATGTTTTTTTATCTATTATACCCTGTCCCTAGGCAAACTCATTGCCTCCCATGGCTTCCAATATCACCTCTACGCTGATGACACTCAACTCTATCTCTCTACTCCCTCTCTTTCTCCATCTATTCAAGCTCGCCTCACCAGCTGTCTCTCTGATATCTCTACCTGGATGTCTCAACGTCAACTCAAACTCAACATGGCTAAAACTGAACTTCTAATCTTCCCCCCTCATCCTTCCTCTCCTTCTTCCCTGTCAATCCTCATTGATGGGGTCACCATCCTTCCCATCCCCCAAGCTCATAGCTTAGGCATCATCTTTGACTCTCCCCTTTCTTTTAAACCCTACATTGACTCTGTTGCCAAATCCTGTCGCTTCTCCGTCCATAACATTGCTAAGATTCGCCCTTTTATCTCTGTCTCCTCCGCCAAAACCCTTGTTCATGCCCTGGTCATCTCTCGCCTTGATTACTGTAACCTCCTTCTCACTGGCCTCCTCCGCTCTCACCTTTCTCCCTTTATCTCCATCCAAAACGCTGCTGCCAGGGTCATCCACCTCGCCCGTTGCTTCGACCACGTGCAGCCCCTCCTTTCCTCTCTTCACTGGTTCCGGGCATGGTGCCCCCCAGCCCAGAACTGGTATGGTATGCTACAACAGATGTGTTAGCCCACACAAATCCCTCACAAGCCCCTAGTCTTCACCTATAAAGCTCTTCACAACCTTGCTCCCCCTACCTCTCTACGCTAATTTCCCTCTGTACTCCAGTCTGTGAACTCCGCTCCTCCTCTGTCCCCTTTCTCGCCCTCCCATGCCTCCCCTGCTCCCCTAACTCCCTTCGTCCCTTCTCCCTAGCTGCCCCCCATGCCTGGAACTCCCTCCCTGCCCACATCCACCTCACCCCCTCCCTTTGTACCTTCAAATCCGTCCTCAAGGCCCACCTCTTTCGCTCTGCCCTTCCTGACTCCTCGCTCCCCATACCTAACTCCTGCTGATACCCTCCATCCAGTACAATCTGTTACCTAAGGTCTGTGTACTCATATCCTCACCACATGGACCAACCAGCCATCATTCTCAATGTAACCAAGCCAAGCGCGTGCACCTGGGAGTCAGACCTCACATCCTCGTGAATGTTACACTCCTTGTCTCTCCCTCTGTTCCCCTTCCTTCATCTCCTCCCCACCCCCATCTCTCAGATGGTAAGCCCTAGGGCAGGGACCATGTCTATTCAATTACTTTGTAAAGTGCCAGGTACATTGCTGGTGCTATATAAATGTTTGCTAATAATAATAATAATAAATGTTGAGTTGGTATCACCCCTTCCTTTTAGGGTTGCATAGTATTATTGACTATTAAGGTTGTACCTTATTTAGTATCCCTGGTTGTGTGCCTTTTTGCCTCAGAACAACTTGCTCTGACATCAGTCTAGCTACAGTGGCAGAAGTTCTTTTTAACACTGCATGTGTGAAACAAAAACTGGTCAGTTTGGGGAATCATCCATTCAAAAACCAGAAACAGACTGAGCACCTCCACTGCTGAGAAACTTGTGACTGTGTATCACAATTTAAGGTTAGAAAAGAAAACAGAAGATGAAGAGTCAACTCAATATTCAGATGGAAGAGGGGAAAGGAGATTATGGCCATCTTTACACAGATGGCCCCGCCCACCAGTCTGGCAGGTGTGCAGTGGTGGGTGTGTGTCCATACAAACAGGACAGGGTGTGTGGAGGGATGGGTGTGTGCCCATGATGTTTGTGCATGCGCGCTCCCCACGCTGGTGACCTCGGCAAATATCTGAAGTCACAGCCCAGGCTGAAGTCCACCCATGCAGACCACAGTGGGCTAACACATCTGTTGTAGCGTACCATACCAGTTCTGGGCTGGGGGGCACCATGGCTGGCCACCACAGCTGTGCCTCACTGGCTGCCACGGTTGTCTGTCATAGCAGGGGGTGAGGCTCTGGAAAGCAGGGCGAGGGCAGCTCCATCCAGTCATGTGTTTTTGTGCTTCTGGCCCTGCTTGGGCCAGATGAGCAGTGGGATGGCTCCCTAGCCGCAGGCACATCCGTTCGGTGTACCGACCTGACCCAGGCCGTGTCACCCACAATTTTTTACCCTGGGGCAACCTGGGAATCAGTCCTGCCATCTGCATGTCTGTTTCATTTACATGTGCTGACATTTATTTTATTATTTTATTTTATTTTATTTTTTTGTCTCACCCTTCTCTGAAGGCTCAGAGCAGCTTACAGCACAGAATCAACCTATAGACATAAAATAAATAAAATCACTCACCAAACCTACCCCCGTCTGCTAAATGCCCATTCCAATAAATAGGTCTTACATTGCCTTCAGTAAATACTCTGATTTTGGGCTTTGGTGCACCTCCAAGGGAAGGGAGATCCAGACTTGGAGAACAGCCACCGAGCAAGTCTCTTTGCACACCCTCGCCATACGGACTTCACACACGGATGGATCTCACACAAGGGTGGCCCTGGCTGACCGTAGGGATTGTGATGGAAAATAGAGGAGAAGAAGGCAGTCCTTTAGATTACATCAAGAATTGATGAAACTACATTACTACTTATCCAGGGTTTCTAGTTTGTGCACGGTAGAGGCTACCGTATACAAATCCTTTCTTCAACAGAACATTTCCCTCATTGTTGAGTGAACTCTCAAGAAAGGACAAATGCAGGGATAATCTTGTATGCAATTCTTCTGTCCCTGCAGAATTTTCATGCTACTCATGGGACCCACACAGTGCTTAATTTGTAAGAAATGAATTGCCAGAGCCCAAACCTGCCTCAGAAGCAATGACTACCAGCCCAGAGCTTGTCAGAACAGGGAAATGAACCCTGTTCTCCAACTAGCAACCCAGCCACTGGACTAAACTCAAAAGTTGAATATAAACCAGAAGTCCCTGTGATTTAATCTATATGATGACCAGCACAGGGGATGGGGCAAGAAAGACATCAGTGAAAGCCAGCTAAACCATCCAGTTTTTTTCTGGCTTTTGTTTCCGACCCTGAAATAGCCAATATTAACCTTTCCCTGATTTTTCACATTTTGAGGTGACACTCCTACTGGGAACACCTCCCAGGGCTCAGCATCCCATTGAATTTAATGGCTCAGGCTGAACCCTAGCAAGCCTCCCGCTGCCCCCTCAAATTAAGCCCTAGACCCACAGTACTTTACTAGAGGGATTGTGTTAAAGCAAACTATCTAATACCGTCCCTCTAAATAATTCCTTTAGGAAATCCATTACCTCTTCAACTAGAAACATGTTTATACTTTGCATGTTACCAGCATATCAGATACCTACAAAATCTATTTTGTAAGAAATCTCCATACTGATCTTATAAAATACTATGCACTTCCCAGCTAATGCTTACTACCTCTCCTTTTCTACTGACCCAGACCCTGCTATCTCGGTGCTATCCCAATGTTTGGAGGCCGTGGCGGATTGGATGCGGCGGAGCAGACTGAAGCTCAACCCAGATAAGACGGAGGTGATGGTGGTGGGGAGGGCGAAGGGGGTGGTGGCCCCCCTGGTTGGGGGGGTTTGCCCCCCTGTAGCTCAGCAGGTCCGGAGTCTGGGGGTCATATTGGACGCAGACCTGCGGCTGGAGCGGCAGGTGGAGGCAGTCGCTAAGGCTGCCTTCCGCCAGCTTTATCTGGTACGTAGGCTGCGTCCGTATGTCTCTGGCCCGGACCTGGCCTCCCTCATCCATGCCTTCGTCACCTCGCGGCTCGACTACTGCAACGCGCTCTACGTGGGGCTTCCCTTGTTCTTGGCCCGGAGGCTGCAGCTGGTGCAGAATGCGGCGGCTCGTCTTCTTACGGGGACGGGTCGCCGGGAGCACATTACACCGGTGCTCCGAGCGCTGCACTGGCTGCCGATAGTGTGCCGGGCCAAGTTCAAGGTCCTAGTGATGATCTATAAAGCCCTATACGGCCTTGGCCCCTCTTACCTTAGGGACCGCCTCGCCCTTCGCGCCCCGGAACGGCTCCTGCGGTCTGCCGGGGGTGCCCTCCTGGAGGTCCCCCGTGTTAAGCGGGGGGCCACGATGGAGCGAGCATTCTCGGTGGTAGGGCCGCGGCTGTGGAACTCCCTTCCGGAGGAAGCTCGCCTGGCCCCAAGCCTTTTGACATTTCGGCGGAACTGTAAGACCTGGCTGTTTGCCCAGGCCTTTGGGAGGGAGGGTGGGGGGGGGATGCTTTTAGTCCCCCGCCCATTTATTTATTTGTTATTTTCTAGCCCTGTTTTTATATTTTATATGGTATATTTTATATTTCATATTTTAAAAGGAATTTTATTGTTTTATTGTGGATTGTTGGAAGCCGCCCCGAGCTGCGTTGCAGGAGGGGGCGTGGTATAAATTTGGAAAAATAAAAAAATAAAAATAAAATAAATAGTTGATGCTAGAATCAGTCTCGGGATTCCATGTATCAGCAGTGGGGAACTTCTGGTTAATGGGCCAAATATGTGTCATAGAAATATTTTATTTGGCCCCTTTCCAATTCCTGAATCTGACCCATAGATCAATACTCTGCCCTTCGGCACTGAAAGTGCATGGTCAATGCGAAGGCAGTAGATGTAAGGGTTTAGAGGTAGGCAATAGATCCACATGCCAGATCTATGTGCTCCAGTCCCTTCCTCCCTCCCGAAGAAGCTACCCAACCATGCCTTCTCTCTCAGTATACCTTCCCATATTTATTTATTTATTTATTTACATTTCTTAACCACCCCCTCATGCCCATGGCATCTTGGGGCAGCTTACAACACAAAAAATCACAATAATTTAAAACAGCAATAAAACACAAAAAATTAAAACATCTTTAAATCCTCCTAAAAACAAATCCCCCACAAGATTTTAATCCCAACCATCCCTCCCCTCCTCTGAAGGCCTGGGAGAACAGTCAGGTTTTGTAGGCCCAGCGGAAGGCCAGCAGCCTTGAGGCCAGATGGGCTTCCTCCATGAGGGAGTTCCATTATCATGGCATGGCCACCGAGAACGCCCTCTCCATTGCGGCCCCCCACTTTACACAGGGGACCTCCAAGAAGGCACCCCCGGTGGACTGAAGGGGTCGTTCTGGGGCCTGGAGGGTGAGGTGGTCCCTGAGGTATGAAGGGCCAAGACCGTGTAGGGCTTTATGGGCCAAGACCAACACCTGGAATCTGGCTCGATACACTATAGGCAGCCAGTGCAGCACGCGGAGCATGGGAGTAATATGCTCCCATTGGCTCATCCCCGTAAGGAGATGAGCTGCCACATTCTGCACCAGCTGCAGCCTTTGAACCAGCATCAGGGGAAGCCCCATATACAGCGCATTGCAGTAGTCCAACCTTGAGGTGATGAAGGCATGGATGAGGGTGGCCAGGTTGGGTCTGGAAATATATGGATGCAGCCTCCGCACCAGATGCAGCTGACGGAAGGCAGCCTTAGCCACCGTCTCCATCTGTCAAGCCAGGAGGAGATCCAAGTCCAACAGTACTGCCAGACTCTGAACCTGCTGGGCTATGGGAGGGTGGACCCCCCTCTACGAGGGTAGCCAACACCTCCTTTGCCCTACCCACCGCCATCACCTCTGTCTTATCAGGATTGAGCTTCAGCCTGCTCTGCCGCAACCAATCCACCACAGGCTCCAGAAACTGGGACAGCACTGAGACGGCAGGACCTGGGTTGGTTGAAAAGGAGAGGTAAACCTGGGTATCATCAGCATATTGGTAGCAACGCACACCAAACCCTCTCACAAACTCCCCCAAGGGCTGCATATATACATTAAACAGTAATGGAAACAGAATGGATCCTTGCGGAATGCCACAATGCAGGGTCCAGGGGCTAGAAGATTCAGCCCCCAGGACAACCCGCTGACTTCTCCCTGAGAGAAATGAGCAGAACCATCCAAGGACAGTCCCGTCCAGAACCCCCAGGGCTCATAACCATCTCAACAGCAGCCCATGGTCGACTGTGTCAAAAGTGACTGAGAGATCTAGCAGAATCAGAAGTGCTGAATGCCCTACGTCCATCTCCCGGTGGAGATCATCCACCAAGGCCACTAACGCTGTCTCTGTGCTATAGCAGGGGTGGAACCCCAAATGAAATGGGTCAAGGAAACCAATGCTGTCAAGATGCACGTGGAGCTGCAATGCCACCACCCTTTCAATAACCTTCCCTAAAAAGGGAAGGTTAGAGACTGGTCGATAGCTGGTGAGTGCATCCACATCTAAAAATGGCTTCTTCAGCAGGGGGTGCACCACAGCCTCCTTGAGACCAGGGGGCAATCTCCCCTGCCAAAGGGATGCATTGATTTCCCTCGCCAGCACCGTCTCTAATGTCTCTCTGGAGGCTTTAACCAACCAGGATGGGTATGGATCTAATTCGCAACTTGTGGCTCTAACAGACCCCAGGACATCCACAGCATCGGCTGGAGTCACTTCCTGAAACTCATCCCAAGAAGATGGACCAGATGGGGCCTCCATCACCTCATGCTCCACCTCTACTGCCCCTAATCCAGCATCGAAGTTGTTCTGGATCCAAGAGATCCAGAACATACCCACATCTTTTGGAAGCCGCCCCGGGCTGCATGGCAGGAGGGGCGGGGTATAAATTTATAAAATAAATAAATAAATAAATCTTTCTACAGACCACAACCTATAGCCCCTGATCCATATCTTACTAATTCCCCACTGTCATCTCAGTAACACTTCTGTTTTGGCACTGAAATAACTCAGATTTGATGGATTAAGCACAAATACAAAATATGAGAATTTTGGATGATGTAGGTCAACATCTTGCCATACTTTTTAGTGTGGCCCCAATGGTCATTTTAAAATTGCTAATGTGGTCCCCAGACAAAAACAACATTGATAGCTCATTTATAGCAGCGATGAGGAAGTACTCATTCCCCACACCTCAAATGTCCATGTATCAATATGCAGTTCCAGAGAAATTCTGCCCATTGTGACAACCATGCAATTTCATGTGTTCCCACAGGCCTGTGTTTTTTATTTTTACTTTAAGTCTGTTTTACATGCACCTCATCTGACTCAAATGGTCCTAATGCAGACGGTTTTGCCAAGGTGTTTAAATATGCCTGAGGAGCATATTGCATTGATCACAACACCATTGTGTACATTACCTTGTGGAGCAAAAGCACCCACTACAAAACTCTTTTGATATGTTCTTTACTAACTAATGGCCTTAATTCACAGCCCCTTGAAATCAAACAGATTTGTTCTGCTGACATCAGCAGGCCTTAGATCAAGCTCCAAGTGAATGAAACTTCATTCAAGTAAATATCATGTGACACACCCAGGTTAATGGTCTCCTGTTCTTCCATCCACTGCAGGCCAAATTGATGGTGGTGATGACCTTTTCTTTTTCCTGACCAAAGTTACATTTCCCCCTACAATCCCTCTGGGGGAAGTTCTTGCATTTTTATCCTATCCTGCTGTCAACTCCTTGAAGAAACCATTTAACACCGGACAATGAACATTAACTCTCTTAATGCACTGATCTTTGCTAGCCTGTTCCATGTCATCATTGCTAAAGTGTCCTGCTGTGTGTGTGCTTCATAAATTCAAGCCAGAAAGTTCACTGCTCTGCCCCATGTGGGTGGACACTAGCTTAGAAAACCTCTGCTTATATTACCATATTCCATATGACGAGTATCAGTGTTTTGGTAGGGAGGAAATAGCAGGGAGTTTGCTTGCAGAAGGCAGATTTCCTCTATAATTATAATCCGCTGGCAAACAGCTGTAATCCTAACAACATAATTGACAGGGACAGCTTTGCAGCATCAAAATCATACTGGAAACCGACATGGTGTCAGGCTATATAGCACGTAAAACCCCAAGCCATAATTCAGTGGAAATTATAATAATTCCAAATACTAACTTGCCTAATCCAGAAATTCTTGAACTGAAGTAGGATCCCAACCACCATCACACCATCTGCGGATGAGGTCAGTGTCCTGATTGATATCTGCTATACTTTTCACGTCTTCGCAGCTGGCTGGGGTTATGGGATTATATCTAAATCTCTAAATGGCAGTCATACAGGTAAAATATTTGGAACTGCAGGCATAATTATGTGCAGAGTTTATTTTGTCTATGTTAATACTACTATGATTTAAGGAAGAGATTCCCAAGGATCAACCTTTACATTAGCTAGTCATTTTACGATAATTTTCTTGTGTTTTCTCTCTCTGAGAAGGCCAGCACTGATTGTTTAGCCTTCAGTGGAGATATATAGTCAAGGGACACAGACTTTCACACCTTCCCTCTGCTTATTTGTGAGGGTTTACTCCAGCTGGTTTTCTTGCATTTCAATGACTGACTGACTCATTTTTGTTCAGGGATAGACTGGCCTCAGTTTGATTTGAACTAATGGTAGCCAGGGGGATACTGGACTTTGGTTCTGCAAAATCTCCTCAGATGGGCTTTGAACTTGCCAAATAAAACCCTAAATTAGGCAGGGCCACCTCAGTGTAGGGGTGCAAGGCATAAGGGGCAATTTACCCCTGGTCTTACATGACAGAGTACTCATAAAAGCCTGTTTGAAGATAGTGAATGGTGGAATAAGAGATCCCCAAATGGCAATCTGCCCCAGACTTCCAGGCAGCCCAGAAACTAGGGGTGAGCTCCTCCATTCATTGAAAGTCAATGGCAAAGCTCCCATTGACTTTAGTATCTTCAAACCTGATAGTGGCATCCACTAAGGGTACCAAATTTCAAAGTCTCTCCTTCTTATCCCTTTAGTGCTCTTTCTAGGGCCCTAGCATAGACTCGAGGATTTAACTCGTAAACTCAGATTTATATGGTTTGCATCAGGATCCAGAGTTCCTCAATTTGTGGGAGAGTGATATCAAGCCCTATTTCAGCTTGGCCATCTTTATTTGCTACAGTAAATAAAGGAGTGCAGTGAATTTTAAACATCCAAGTGCTCTAATCTAGTGGCCATAAATATTTATACCATTTGAATGTCAGATGGAGAACCCCTTTACTAAGTAGTCCCACTAACAAGAAGTCCACCATGACCACTGTACCCAGATCATGACTCCAGCCCTTGTGCCAACCCAGATGCTATCTGTTCTGGCCCCAGAGACAGCCCAGACTCCAGTGCCTGCCCTGGTGGTGCTGCAATCCACCTCTGCCAGCCTTGATGCCCACCTGGCACCTTTGTCCAGCCTTGACCTGCACTGCCATGCTGCCCTCTTGCTTCCCAAGTCCTGCCTGAGACTTGGCTAGTTGTGAGGGATCAATGTGCGCCTGTGACTCAAACCCTACCTGTGAGTGACTTGGTCCACCTGAAGGCTGCCCTACCTTGCCTGCCACCTGCTAGTGACTTACTCTGCCTGCCTGCCTGCCCTTCAAAATTATTTCCTCCAGCCTTGACCCTCCACCTGTGCCAGCCAGAATATAAGACTTACTGGTAGCAACAGGAAGCGAGGTGGAGTAAATCCCTCTCCTGCACTCTAACTTCCTTGTCTATCTCCACCTTTGCTCCCTGAACTCCTTACACTCCCCATCTTGTTTCTAGTCCAGTCCTTGTGCCTTGCTTCCCAGTACCTTGCTCTTGTCTCCCCAGTCTTGCTCTCCATTTTCCTGTTATGGTGTCCTGATCCTGACTCTGTACCCGCAAGCCTCCACATCTGCCCATGTCCCAGGTGCCCTTAGCTATGCTGACTAAGCCACTGGAACAGGAGAGAGGCAATGTTGATTCTATTTAGGGTAAAGGAAACTGGAATTTCAAGTGCTGCTCAGGATGGAAGACTGACTATCTTTGGCCCAACCTGAGCCAGGGTCCAAGTGCATAGGCTTGCCTGGGACCCAGTATGACCTGCTCTGACTTCATATGAGGATAGCTCTGCTCCTTGTTTAGCACTGTGATGTCACAGGGTTCTGGGGGTAATGGGCCATCTCAGAATAAATGCACTGTTCTTCCCCCATGCCTTATGAAGCCCATCATGGCTCTCCGCAATGGCAGCTCCCTTCTCCCACCTGACTGGTGAGGCCACTGATCGAAGTTCTGCTTGTAGTGGGATGGGCCACAGACCTCTAGAGCAACTCGGTTTAAGAACTGCCATGCTGGATCAGGTCAGAAGTCTATCTAATCCAACGACCAATCTCTGATGCTTCAGGGGAAGTATACAAAGAAGTCATGCATGGAGTGATACCTTCTCTGACACTCATTCCAAGCTCCTAGCAGTTATGGGTTTCATCTTGTAACCACCCTGGCCAACAGCCATTGATGGACCTATCCTCCGCAAGCTTCTCCAGTTCTCTTTGGAACTCATATTGGCATTGATAGCATCCCATGGCAGTGAATTCCACATGTTAAATGTATGAGTTGCAGTGGCTAAGTCATTCAACAATATCCCTGAAGCCTGTGGGTTTAAGTCCTGCTTTAGTATCACTGTGATAGTCCACCCAGCTGTAGATGGGTGGGTACCATTAGGCTTGGGCAGTCAAGGGCAGTTAGACATGGTGCTAGTCACATCAGACTCTTCTGCACCTCGAGCCACAGAAACGTGTGTGCCTTAATCAGCCTGATGGGCAACATGGCTCAAGGCAGACTTTGCCCTTTTAAAATTATGCATGTGTGGAAAGAACACTTGCTTTTGTTTGTTTGTTTTAAACCTGGTGCCTGACAGTTTCATTGGGAGTTCTCTAGTTTTTCCATTATGAATAGGAAAGAGTGGTTCCCCAGCCACTTTCTCACTACTAGTTGTGATTTTACTAACTCCTGTGTGCAAGCAGCCTAGATTACTACCTGGCATTTAGGGACAATGGCAGCCATCCACAAACCACTTACTTATGAATAGCCCTTGTAATGTGTGGCACAAATTCTTCTAGATTTATATGCAGAGAGGGAAGTGACATCTCAGGATTTGCCTCAGGGGGAGAGTCAGTTGCCTCAGACCATATGGCAGCAAGAGGATTTTCCCCCAGATAGGATAATAGTAATTATTCAGGCCCTCAAGTGTAATAAGGCAGTGGGGCCGGATTCTATTTCTGCCAAAATGCTGCAGGCTGCCCCAATGTGGTGGGCACAAATTCTATCAATTCTCTTTTATGTCATCAGTAAAGTAGGTAGGCTCCCGAGGATATGGACTCAAAGTGTTATAGTCCCCATCTTCAAAAAAGGCAATATGCAAGAACTGGCTTGCTATAGACCGATTAGCCTCTTGTTAGTGGTGGGGAAGGTATATGCAAGGATCCTTTTGGGGCACCTTGAAAAATGGGCAGAACTGGGCAATATCATGCCTTCTGAACAGTTTGGATTTCACAAGGGGCGATCCATGATGGATTGCTGCTTTGTTTTAAAGCACTTGATCTCCAAATATGTTAAGTTTAAAAAGGCTAAGCTTTTTCTGACCTTTATTGACTTCAGAAAAGCTTTTGATATGGTGTCTAGAGTAAGGTTGTCGCAAACGTTGAAGGCCTGAGGGATAAATGAGAACTTATTAAATGCAATTTATTCACTATATTCTAATAATGAGGCTCGTGTCAGAACGTGTCGGAGTATGGGTGAATCGATAGCTATAGAAAGAGGATGCGTCCTGGCCCCACTTCTATTTAGTTTATATGTGGCGGATCTCATTACATTTATTCGGAGGAAGGAAACTCATCCATCCAAAGTAGGGGACACCCAGATACCTATACTCCAGTTTCCGACCAATAAGTCTACTTAGCGTGGTGGGAAAATTGTACACCCGATACCTTTTGGAGAAATTGTTGAACTGGCTCAAGGTCTTTGACATTATGGTCCCAGAGCAAGCGGGGTTCCAGAGGGGTAAGTCCACGATGGACCATACCCTAGTCCTTGCCCAAATGATGGAAAGGGGTGTGGTGCATTCTGGGAGAGTATTCCTGTGTTTTGTGGATTTGAAGATGGCCTTTGACTCCATCTGCAGGGAGCAGCTTTGGTGTAAGTTAACTCCCTGTGGATGGAGCCTAGGCTATTGTTTTTGTTAATGCAGCTCCACCAGGGGAATACTCTCCAGGTGAGGTACAGCCAGGAAGGTGCCCTTACAAGGAGGGTTGAGGTTGATCGGGGGGTAAGGCAGGGATGCCTGTTGGCACCGGTCCTGTTCAACCTCTTTTTAAATGATCTCCCCTCCTTTTTGTTGATGGTGGACAAGAAGATCCCCGCACTTCTGTATGCAGATGATGCTGTGCTCATTTCACAGTCCTTGGTTGACCTTAGGAGGGCCATGCAGTGCATGAGTGACTATGCCTTTAGAGAGGGCCTTGTTATTAACTACTCTAAGACCAAGGTCATGATTATAAGCCGTAGGAAGAATAAAGAAACTCATCAGTGGCGGATTGGACGTAATGAAATCTCTCAAGTGACCCAATTCAGGTACTTGGGGGTTAATTTTTCCAATTCCTTGAGTTGGCAAGTCCATGGGGCAGCCTCAAAGAGCCTAGCCTCTCAAACGGTGGGATCTATTGTTAAATTCTTCTTCGGGGAAGGAGGCAAGCTGGTGCTTCCGGCTCTTCGCCTATTTTGGGCGAAGGTTACAGTCCAGCTTCTATATGCCTTCCCAGTATGGGGTTTGGCGTTTATTGATACACTTGAGATGGCCCAGAATGGCTTCATGCGGGCAATTCTAGGTGTCCCGAGGGGCACACCCCAGGTTCTACTGAGACGAACTGGCCTGTTAGCCTCTATGTCTCTTGGCCCTCCAGTCCATTATTAGGTATTGGCTTAAGATTGTCTTACTACGCGCCGAGGACAACTCCTTGCTGAGGATAGCAAAGGAAAAAGGTCTCCTTACCACTTGGTTGGAACGGGTGGAGGGGGAAATTAGGAAGTTGGGTTTTAACCCCTTGAGGTTGATAGCAATGGATTCTAAACGAGCTTTGTTCCTGGTGAAAGAACGACTTATGGACCAACAATGCCAGTTAGACTCGGTGCAAAGGCAGCTCCAACGGATAGTCAGGGACTACGTCCTCCTCGGGAGCCCCCCTTGCGAATCCTTCCTATTTGGTAGCCTGGCCAAATTTTCACATTAGGCATGTGTTCTCTAGACTACGCTGTGGGGTTTTCCCTTCAGCCATTCTGGAGGGCCGATATCTTGGGCTCCCATGGGAATACAGGACATGCCATTTTTGCGATCTGCAGGCGTTGGACACTAACAGGCACCTGATTTTCGAATGCCCAATGTTGACGCCTCTTTGGGATAGGTTACTATCTCCTGTTCAAGAGCTGTTGGTGAAGAATCCGGTTGCCAGGATTTACGATTTATGCCTAAGTCCTATTGCCTTGGACTTAACGAAGGCAGTCGCAACTTTTGCGAACTTGGCAATGCATTCAAGGCTAAGGCAGTCTGGGGGCAATGTCATGACTTATGGGCAGAACGGGCACTGCTTGTGATTTGATCCTTATATGATTTGTGTGATACCTTATGGGCCCTCCTGAGGCTGTACGTAACTTTGGAGAAGGGAGGAAGATGTGTGTGTGGGGGGGGTGGGGGTGTCTCTTTTCACGGTTGAAATGGTTATTATGGGATGATTTGTAAATTATGACTATCGTTTGTATTTGGGATTGTTTTTCTGACCCTGTCTGGCATTTCTGGAGGGGGAGCTGTTATTTATTTGTTAATTTTAATGCCATTAATTGAAAGCTTGCTAGTAAAATTGTTCAAGGCAATGTAATGTCTAACGCAATGATGTGCTTATGCTCCCTTAGCTAAGGTGACACTCATGATAAATATGGATTGCTATTCTATAATCTGGCTGAAATTGGCCAGTTATAGCAACTAAGTCAACACCAAGCTAATGTAGGGGACAAAGGCGGCGGTCATGGCCCCGGGGAAGGACAAGGTAACAGAATGTTAAAAGGACATTTCCAAACTAATGCAAGGCCCAAAGGCTGCCGCTATAAAGCTCAGGAAGGGTAAGGCAACATAATGCAATTACAAATTTTAAACTTTATATTTTTAATTTGTATTATTATGGATACTCTTGTGATATTGGTTTTTGGGGACTGTGCTAAGTTTCTACGTGGACTAGCAATTTGTTATTGTACTTGTACTCATTTATTTTGTTATGACCTACGGTCAAACAAATCAATAAAAACCTAACCTATACTCCAGTTTGCGGATGACTTAGTCATTCTCTCGCAGACAGAA
This sequence comes from Sphenodon punctatus, assembly GCA_003113815.1. Taxonomy (NCBI): domain Eukaryota; kingdom Metazoa; phylum Chordata; class Lepidosauria; order Sphenodontia; family Sphenodontidae; genus Sphenodon; species Sphenodon punctatus. The sequence goes on from QEPC01013437.1 coordinate 125,960, forward strand.
ATAGGCTTAAGGAGGGCAATTAATAGCTGTCAGGACTATTGTGAGCTTAATGGGCTAGAGATTAATGCCACTAAAACCAATCTTATGATCCTGGGTAGAGGGAAGTGCCCACATTAATAGAAATTAAGTGTGGGCTCTATAGAAATGGTATCGTCCTTCTCCTACTTAGGAGTCCATTTTGCTAGAAGAGGCTTGTGGGGTGAGCATCTCCACGTAAGATCCATCAAGGCTGATCAAGCTGCCCAAGCCCTCAGTAGGGCAATAGCTATCTCAAAGGGGGTGCCTCTTTTCATGTTTTTTGAGATGTATTGGGCTAAGATCCCGGCCACGGCCATTTTTGGTTTGGAGCTGGTGCCCACTCCTAATATCCTCCTATTAGAGAGAGTCCAAAATAGTTTTTTGCGTAGATTACTTAAAGTTGGTCAGGATATTCCGGGAGCAATCCTTCATGCAGAGACGAGTATTGACGCCATAAGCTCCTTGGCCAGGATCTCATATGTTAGATTCTGGCTACGCCTATTAGCTCAAAAGGAGTGTGACCTGCCTTTGCTTTGTTTAAAGGAAGAGTTTATAGCCTTGAGCCCGAGAACCTACCCTTGGTTATTGTATCTATCCCAACTTTTGACTACCTGTGGTTTTTCGTTTGAATATTTTGTGGGCAAAAATGTAAAAGTTATCGAGGCTGAATTGTGCATAAGAATTAGACATAGCCCACCAAGAAGATCTGGCAGCTGTTGCTCAATGGAAAGTAGCACCTCTTCTAAGCTACTTAAAAAAGGAGATTAAATTTGAACCATACCTAGATGCTCTTACCAACCCGCAGTTGCGTAGGCTGTATACGCAGCTGCGCTTCCAACACATATATACAGCCATACTAGAAGGGAGACAAAATTGAATCCCCTATGAGCAACAGCTATGTATGTGTTCATTAGTCGAGGTAGAACACTTCCTGGACCATTTCCTGATAAGATGTCCCTATTATCATACATTGAGGTTAGTGTGGTTATCACTGCTGCTAAAGAAGGACCTAGATTTCAGCAGGGAGGGCTGTTATTTTTTTCTTTTGTCACTAATAGGGAAGGATGAATTGGTGGCAATTGCTACCTTCCTAAGCTTGGTTGCCCATACAAAAGCCCAAATTATTCAAAGGTTGAAGGCTACAAGTATTGTCTAGTGCAAACTATTGTACGATTAGTATTATATTGCCACGCAAAGTTATTTCCTCTTGAAGCTTGTAGGGGCTCCGGGGATTTAGCTAAGGTTGGGCAAAGTTCTTTCATGTTTGCCTATTTGTAGAAGGTGTAGAGACTCCGGCTATGGGTGGAGGAGTTTTCCTAAAGGAGATGGATGTATTGATTGTATCTGATGTGGCGGATACTACCAGAAAGGACCAATTCTCCACCCAGTGCTTGGGATTTTGGTGGGCCACAACATTAACTCCTGCGCTGTTGCTTGACCAAATGGCCACTGGAACCTGAAGGTATAATGTCATTTTTGTGTCAGTTTATTTGTTTTATCTTATTTTATTCTATTTTATCATTTTACAAAGAGTTGATATGATTTTTTCCTTGTACTACGTTGGAGACCTAATGGCTAGGCTATACTAGCTGTTAGCATTATTTAATTATTTATGTATAGTGTTTGTGTATTTCTTTTGTATGTTGAGGCTACAGCGAGAGCTCGTGCCAATAAAGGACTGATTGATTGATATGAATAGCCCCATTGTAGCCCCCATTCGGAGTAAGCAGTTACACTCCAGAGCAAGTGATTTATAGCTCCGAGCCCAGATCTGCCATCATTTCCATAAGTACAGGTCAATGTAAATGATGGCAGTGGGGAGTCTTTAGAGCATCAATAACCGCACAGGAGGGTGGTGAAACTACTCAAACAAAGAGTTCATGCCAGAAGATTTTATTTCCACTTCGGCAGTGATTACTGACAACCTCCAAAACAGAGCCCTTCGCTTTGTGTATGTGAGCAGGAGTTGAACATCTGGAAAAGGTTAGGGTCAAACATATAAATGGGGAAAGCACAGCACATTTCACTAAAACACTCAGTGACGTCAATTGAACAGATCGAGCCCTTCTGTGCTGCAGTCAGGGAACCATTAACTTTATCCAGTGGTGTAGTGTTTATATGGAAAATAATATGAAGCCAGGATGTTTCTCCTGATTGTGATGTTAAGGCAATCAAGTAGCTCGTTCTCCTACGTGTTTTCCCTGTGCATATTGCTTGCCAAAATATTCCCTCCCACTATCTCCTTCAATGCCCCTCAAGTCTGTTCTTCATGCCCTGCTAGGGTGACTTTTGGTTCTGTGGGAGGAAGGGGCCTTTTTTTCTATGTCTTCTATCAAATATTGCAGAAGCCTATGGACACAGACCCAGTTCTCACATTTTGCAGGGAGCTGCACTAAGCAGTTTCCTACGCCACATGCATAAAATGGCCACGGTCCAAAATACACTTGGAAAAATCAGGATTAGGTTTTAGGTGCATAATAATAATTTTTAAAAAAATCCATGAGAGCAACATCCTTATTCCTGCTGAGTTCTTTCAAGTTCTAGGGAACACGTCCCAAGTGCACATAAAAATACAGCAACTGGAGATACCCACTAAGCTGTTTCCCTGATACTTGTTACTGTTCTAGTAAATCTGTACAACACTCTCTGCCACTCCTGCCCTCATCTCTTCAAAATCTAGAAATCTGAACCAATGGTAACAAGTCTGATTTTCTTTTTTTTTAGGAAAGTGGGTTTCTTACATTCATGGTCCAGAAAAAGGGCTAGTTAGTGAGCTGGATATAGGATCTAGATGAGGCCCTAACTCTGGGTAAAACTGGAAACATACTTAGTAAACATTGAAATGCACAATGACTCCTAACCTGACTGGCCACGATGTGAGTGTGACTATGGCTGTCACTTCCTGTAACCCATCTGAGTGCAGTGTCACCTACTGGAGGGAGCACTAGGGAAGGATTGGCAGAAGGATTCATCCACCCCCAAAAGGAGAGGGAACAGTTCCACTGACAGCCTTCCAACTTTGATGTTTGGGGCCTGTCACCTGAACCCCCTAAATTATAGGGATGGGTGAACAGATCGTGGTTCGGGTTCGGCCGTTCGGTTCGGCTGCATTCGGTTCATCCATTCGGTTTGGCCGTTCGGTTTGGCTGCGTTCGGTTCGTCCGTTCGGTTCAGCAGTTCAGTTACTTCGCCAGGTTCGGGTTCGTCCGTTCGGTTCGTCCGTTCGGGAAATGTTGTTATGTGTGGGGGTTTTGTTTTTTATATGGTTTTTTGGTTTTTTATTGGGTTTTATATGATTTTCTTTTGTTTTTTATTTGGTTTTTTTTGTTTTTATATGGGTTTTTTTTTAAACTAATATTATATCTCTATCTACACTAAATCTAACTGCTATTAACTATTCTAAATGCTATGAACTAAATGGATTATCTAATAAGTACACAGGCCTACTCGCCTACAAACACTAAAACTAAATCACTAACGCTATCTCTAATCACTAAGCTAGCTCCTACAACTACTATCCCTAACCTATCTATCTATCTATCTATCTATNNNNATTTCAGTACAAAACTGAAATGAAACTTAAAGCAATCTAATAATCCTACTCAACGCCTGCTGTTCAGGAACAGTGACTAGCTCAGAAGGTGTTGGGAAGGGGGGAGGCAGATAGTTTCATTTTTTGCAAGTCTCTCCACCCCTGGTGCCTGGAAGTCTGCTCCTCAGTGACTACTGTACTGCCCCTCCCTGTCACGTTTGACCTTACAGTGAACCTTTTTTTGCCACCTGAACTCACCCGAACGTGATCCGAACTGACCGAACTGTTCGGCCATTTCGACATTCAGTGTTTGGTCTGTTTGGTCTGTTCGGGTTCGGGTTCGAGTTCCGTCATCCGAACAGGCCGAGTTCGAGCCAAACTCTGAACTTCCGAACCGCGTTCACCCATCCCTACTAAATGATGCTTGTCCTACTCAGACAGATCCATCTGCATACAGAGAGGATGTTGGGATGGCTTTCAGCCATTAAAGCATGAGGGTACTGTTCCAGTTATTGATTCATTTAAATCTCACATCAACAAGGTCAAAAGAGGAAAGGAAGCTTATGGCTATGATAGGAGGTGTGAGGATGCAATTCCTTTAAGATCCTGCCTGTTGTTTACCAATTGAGTGTAGCTGTGCAGAGGTTCATAGGTTGTTACATTTCTTCTGGAGAGACAGTGTCCAGGAGACACAGACTTCAGAGACAGGGTCTGGTTGATAAATCTTCTAATAAACATATCTCTCCCTTGAGCTTTGTCTCAAGACCCCTTTTCAAGAAGCTACCAAACATCCTAGGAGAGGAACCCAGATCTCCCAACTCCTAGCCCAGTGCCCTATCAGTAAACCACCCTCCCTAACCTCAGTGGGTGTCTTTAGACATAACGCTGTTCAGTGTTCTGTAACACAGTGTCCTACCATTTAGACATACCATCAACACAGTGTTCACCCCAAACACTGGAAGTAAACAACTGCCAGGTCGTGACAGTTTAATCAGTGTTTGGTGTGTACACTGTGTTGAGTGTATGTCTAAACACTGTAACGGTAGGACACTGTGGGCATTTTCAGACGTTACAAGATCACGCTCAACCACAGTCAATACCCTGTGGTGGGGAATGGTCCCGTAACGTCTGTTGGGGAACCGGAAGTTCCCCCCTCAGATGTTTACCACGGTCAATCGCGGTGGGGAATCACATTCACCATGTGAGCAGGCTGAACCAGCAGTGCCGGTGGCGATCGCGAGGTGAATGTGATTCCCCACCGCGATGAAGGGGCCCATCTCATCTGGACGTCAACCACAGCCCAGAATCCCCAGAGGGATTCCAGGCCATGGTCAATTTGGGCGGGCGCTACGGCCGCATTGGCCGTGGCGGCCAACTGTCTCCCCAGAGGGCGGGCAGCAGGGGAGCATGGAGGGGGCCGGGGCCATGCGGCCACACATTGCACCGCGCAGCCCCACCTCCTCCCCAATTCCCCGCCGGGATCAGCCGGCACGTCTGTTGGACATGATGGGCTGATTCCGATGGGGAATCAGAAGGATGATTCCGGGATGGGGCGAATGCCACCCAGTCTCGTCTGAAATCACCCTGTATTACAGAACACTGAACAGCATTATGTCTAAAGATACCCAGTGTGATATGTCCTGGTCTGTTCCCTTCAAGCTGTCAGTAGCTGTTCCCCTTCACCCCCACCCATTGATCCTCTGCAGCTCTCCATTTTTATACACTCTCCTGGACAATCTCATCATGGCAAGGGAAAAGAAATGTCTTCTCTGTGATTCATTTATTGAGCTAGATAGATAAATACTAGATGAACGTCTATTTAAGGATGAAAGTCTCCTCTCAGATGTGAGCCCCAAAGTGGTTTCTGTTGCTGCTGGCTGGAGTCTCTATAGGTATGGTTTTCCTTTAAAAAGTGCTTTTTGTTTTGTCATGTAAGCTGGCTCTTGGCTTTTAGTGACCTGGGCTCAGGCAAATAAACCAGCTGGGAAAACAAGGGACTTGTGAAAACACTGGCTCCAAGGCAGCAGAAACTGCAAGGAAAGTGGGTTTCTTCTTGCTATGCAGCTGTGTGGTCCATATGGAATGTGGGTGTTGCGTGAAAAATTTGTGAAACCTGACACATCCTTAGAAGCAAATGTCTCCTGTGAAAGCAACCGCTTTGTCTCCTGTTGCTAGGGGCCCCTCCCTCAGTGTTACCAAAGACCACCCAGGGACAATCATCAGGTGCACCTTGAAATGTTTTCAGAATGTTTCGGGACTAATACAGCAGAGATCCTGGATTAGCGGAGGCTCACTATCTAGGTCAGTATTTCTCAACCTTTTTGCCTGCATAACCTTTTGAAAGATTTAAGCTATTTTTACACAGATACCCCTCCCCCCTCTGGATGTGTGGGCGGGGTTGCAGTGAGGGGAGGGGTGTCCGTGTAAATGCCATGGCGGTGGGGGGATGAGTGTGCGCCCATAGGAACACCACGGGCGGTGGGTGGGTGGGTGTATGTGCGCTCCTGCGCAACACCCACCTCCACCCACAGCTGCTGCACACCCATCCCCCCACCCATGCAGTCCATTTAAAAAGGGCCAAAAAAGTGTCAGCATGCAAGCTACTAAGACACCTTGACCACATGAGAGTAGTCCCCCATGAGGCAAAGCATTGGGGTCTCTGTTGAGTAGGACATATCCCAATTCAAAACCCTTGTTACACCCCTGAAAACAAGCAACCTTCTCGGGAGTTTTAGATATTCAGTTCTGAAAGGAAACCAGAGGACAGCTTTGTATGGACAGAGCGCAAATTCAGCAAACAAACTTACTACAGACCAAGGCTGAAATCCTGAAGCCATCAGAGTCCATGGTAAATCTCCAATTGTCTTTAATGAGTGAGGATTGCACTGCAAATCTGTCATTTCAGTAATCTCATAATCTGCAGAGGGAATTGCTAAATTCCATACTGCAACTGGTCAGGTTTTAAAGTTATTGCTTAATCAAATAAAATCAATTTTTTATTCTGCGTGGCCAAAGGCCATTGCATAACAAGATACATTAGACAAAACACGACCCTGTAAAGGGGGGAACATACATGGATAAGACAAAAATAACTGGGAGTGGGTGCAGGATAGTCCCCCATAATGCAATCCAAGGCCCCAATCAGCCATATGAAGGTATATTCATGGGAGAGTAAATTTATACAAATCCTTAAAAATATAGGAAAAATGGTGCCCATGTAGAGCCACATAATCCATGGTCCATCAGATTAAAACAAAATTACAATAAGGGTTGCTCCAAACCTGGAGCCTTTGTAGCAGTATACCTGCTGTCACAAGACCTCAGGTAGTTCTACCACCAATGCTTATTAATATACCATCGCCTGCTTCATCACTGGTAATCCAGCTACATGATTTTACCAAGCTGGGGTGAAGATTAAATTTAACAGTAAAAGACCTCAATCAGGCAAGGTAATGGCCAAATTACATTAGGCTCCAGAATACTGCTCGTATCTCAGCTAGGCCTCTCACAAACTGACTTGGGCCCGGGAATCGTCTGGAAGGGCTCTAAATTCCAGAAAATTCTTTCTCTAATGAGATGTATGCAATAAAAAGGATGCAACATTCTTAATATCCAGGGGGTCTGAACCATCCAGAAGCATGCATAGACGCATAGGGTCTGACCAACCAGGGAACCTTCTCAGCAATGCCGCCAAGTATTTCTCCCTTGGCATATCATAGAGATGGCAATGTAAAATGATATGACCCACAGTCTCAATGGCGGTATTATCAAAGGGACATAACCTTTCAACGAAAGGGATACCCTGAAAACGTCCCTCCAACACCTGTGAGGGCAAAGCATTTACTCGGGTGCGGAAAATGAGTTGTTTGGCCCTCATTGATATTGTGGCTGTTAAATATTCCGCCATATACCCAGGTTTGGGTACCCAGTCTACATAAACATGGGGAGAGACATTTATCTTGACAATCTCCGACTGTCATGCCATATCAGAAACTCTGGTCAGCACTTCCTTCCTTACCGCTCCTGGAGGCTTATGGGACAAATATTCTTTAGAAAAGCCTATTTCTTTAAGGTGTCCCTCTATTTTGGAAGCCCATGGGCTAATAAAGGTGTCTTTACTGACTTCCTTTAATAAGTCCGAACAATGATCAAAGAAGATTTTGCACCAGAATTTCAGTGCTTGCTCAGAAGCTGCCTGGTGCCAGCTTTTTTGACTGAGTTCCAGCCTCACGATGGCATGCGGAGTGCCTTTTGGGTTTCCTAGCAGGCCCATAAGGAACCTAGGTTGAGTCGAATTGATACACTGCGAAGTGAAGGAGGCCCAAAGCTCTGCACCATATAAAATTTGGGCTCTGACCTTGCTGTTAAACACCTGTAGAGCTGACGTAAGTGCACTTCTTCCTTGGCATGTAAAAAAGTCATAAATAGAACAAGAAGGACCCCTGGCCGCAGTAATCACTCTTGAAACATGCTCCCTCCAAGTACTGCTCTTATGGAATAGCAGCCCTAAATATCGATAGGATACCACCTGCTGAAGTGAGTGACCCTCTATGACCCACTGATGTTGTTTCTTCCTATTAGTAAAGGCCACAACCTTAGATTTACTATAATTAATGCTTAATTTATTAGCTTTACAGAAAGCCGCAAAGGTGTTCATTTGCCTAATCAAGCCTATACGCATTTGGGACATTAACGCAACGTCATCTGCATAACACAGACAGCCTATTGCTCTGGAGGCCAATCGAGGAGGGCAGAGTTTAGGGTCAGCCATTGTCGTGATAACTTCATTGATATAAAAATTAAAGAGGACTGGAGCCAACACACAGCCCTGCCTAATACCCACTGAGGTACTTATTGGGGAAGTAACATGGCCCTGTCCGTCGACCCAGACCACTAAAGAAGAGTTATCGTATAGTGCATGGATCAGGTTGAGCAGTCTTCCATTGATAGAGGTCTTCTGGAGTTTCTTCCAAAGAATCCCTCTATCCACAGAGTCGAAAGCGGCCTTAAAGTCTAAAAAGGCCACATAAAATGCGCCGTTCCGACTTCTATATTTATTATTTACTAGCTAGATGGTATAGCAAGAAGCATTGCTCCATGGTAGACCACTCTTTCTGGAAACCTGCCTGTTCCAAGGCTAGAAATTTGGCCTGCTGCATCCATTCCATAAGCCTTTTAAGCAAAAGCTTAGCGTATATCTTCCCTACCACGCACAGCAGGCTGATAGGTCTGTAATTTGCTGGATTCGTTCTAGAGCCTTTTTTAAATATAGGGACAACCACCACCTTGCCCCACTCAGCGGGGATTATTCCAGAATTATTGATTGCTGTGAATAAGGCAGTCAAAAGTGGTATCCACCAGTCTTTATCAGTTTTAATGAACTCAATATAAATAAGATCTGGGCCTGGGGCTTTATGATTTTTAAAGGAATCTACTAGGACTTCCACTCGTTCTCCAGAACCAGTGGTCAAGGTAGGGTATCCTCAAAACCAAAGTCTGGGAAAGTCCACTGTCGCTCACGAAAGTGCTCAGCCCATATTTGCAGATCAACTGGCGGTATTGACGGGATAAGCTCCCTTATGGTTGCACCATTTATAAGCTGCCAAAATTTCCTGGCATCTCTCTGTTCTGCCACCTGCAATAGCCTTCCCCACTGTGTCTTTAAATATTCTCTTTTCTTGATCTTAATTAGCTTTTTATACTCCATCCTCAAAGCCACAAAATCGGGAGGAGGCCTAGGAGAGGAACCCATTCTGTTCTCCCCATACATGGCTTTGAGCCTAATTCTCACCAACTGGCATTTTTTGTTGAACCAGGGTTTGCCCTTAATGGGGTAAGAAGCCCCCGGTTCTGTTGTCGGCACACCCCTCCCCCCCAATGATACACAGAGACTGTAATGGTGTAAAAATGGCCACACTCTTTATTAACAACACCTTAGCCTTCATAGGCAGTGGGTAATTGCCTCAGAAATTCTGGGTCCAGCGTGCTACCTATATAACTCTGGCACTGCCCGGATGCGCCCTACGTTGGCAGTACCGTAACCTTACCACCCCACCTCCCTTGACAGCACTCAGGCTTGGCCGTACGGAAGGTGGGGACAACCAACAAACATTCTCTTGGAATAAGGAGAGAAGCATCGACCCTGTGCGGAGACAGCGCATGCCCTTGTACACCAAGTCAAGGCCACGCCTCCCCAGGGAATGACCCCAGTGCATGCTGTGCCCCGCATTACACCGCGTGTCACCCCCCCATCTCTTAAGGAGATGCCTCATCTATTTCCTATTTATCCTATATAGCACGCTGGACCCCTGCAGAGTGCGACTATAACCTCTTGTTCAACTTCTAATCAAAAACAGCTCCGAATTATACCTCAAGTAGGCTAACCAGCCTTTGACGAGCTTCAAAATTCCTCTATTTAATGCCAGAATGAACAGTGGAGATAATTACATAGATCGAAATAAAAGGGATCGCCAATAAAGTACCTAGCTCCAACACTGTTGAGGAGGCAAAAATTTCAGACCACATCAATGCGGTGTCTGCCAAAAATTCCTCCTTGATCCCTGTAAAGGCAATCAGCTACAGCCACAGTGCTGGAGGGGATGGTGGGTGGGGCCACTCGCTTTCCCTCCAAGAGCCGAATGGCGGCTTCTTCCCGGCTCCAGGAAACCGCCCTTTCTATCAAGGGCGGGATTTCCCTGCCCCATGAAGCACGCATGCTCGCGCCTCATTCCAGGGGCCGTAGCCATGGCAATGCCCAATCAGTGGCGCCACCCCCCTACAAGGACGGCCCACAGTGACGAAGCATTCCTGCTCCTCTCCGTCCTGCTTGGGGGAGGAGAAGAAGGGGGGGCATGACAAAATGGCCATCGCCGCCATTTCTGGCGGCGAAGGGTAATTGTTGGCACACCCCTCCCCCCCAATGATACACAGAGACTGTAATGGTGTAAAAATGGCCGCACTCTTTATTAATAACACCTTAGCCTTCATAGGCAGTGGGTAATTGCCTCAGAAATTCTGGGTCCAGCGTGCTACCTATATAACTCATCTTATTAACTCTGGCACTGCCCGGATGCGCCCTCCGTTGGCAGTACCTTAACCTTAACACCCCACCTCCCTCTACAGAGCTCAGGCTTGGCCATACGGAAGATGGGGACAACCAACAAACATTCTCTTAGGGTAAGGAGAGAAGCATCGACCTGGTGCAGAGACAGCGCATGCCCCTGGACACCAAGTCAAGGCCACACCTCCCCAAGGGATGACCCCCGTGCATGCTGTGCCCCGCATTACACCGAGTGTCACCCCCCATCTCTTAAGGAGATGCCTCATCTATTTCCTACCAATACCTATTTATCCTATATAGCACACTGGACTCCTGCCACATAGGGGCAGGCGGTTACAACCTTCCCCGACACCCACCACCTATTCCTTCAATAGGCCACCCAGGTGTCCGGCCAACTGGGCCAAGTACATCTCATTACCCATTTCAGATAAGTGCATGCCATCGGCCTTGTATAATTCTGGTCGAGTGTGTATGCTCCCCTGATGACGTAAAATGGAACCACCAAGTCCCATCACCCATTTTCCCACCTCCCGGTTCACATTCCTCCGGACCTTATCTATTCTACCCGGCCTAAGCACATTTGTCCACTTAAACCAAGGTACCATGTCGGTCCATACTACCTTAACCCCCCAAAACCAATGTCTAACCTGAAGTAACTCTTGCTTAATTTGAACTATTAATGCAACTGCTTTACGACTCGTGAGGTTGTTTTCCCCCAGGTAAATGACTAATATGTCTGGGGAGGGTAGTTTCCTCAGACTACTCAACATAGGTAGTAAGCGGTTCCAGCGCATTCTGCTTTTTCCGAACCACTTGATTGATGCCCTGTCCCCATAACTCATCTGTGAACCGGGGGTTGTCTCAAGTGCGGCTCTACTCACCCATCGCACTAAGCTGTGGCCCACGATCCACACAACTCGTTGAGGTGGCAGGGTACCCATTCGTCCTGACAGAAAATAGAAAAGGAAACAAGGGTTAATGCGGGTAGCAACGCACATACCTCTTGTATGTCGCAGACCGCCAGTGCCCCACAGCCTTAACAACCTTTTCTGGTAATCCAGTCGCTGCTGCCGTGGTGGCTGCCCCTATTCAAAATGAATGAGTCCCATAACTCCCCGGGGGTAGTCCAATTTCTTTAAGAGCCCCATGGAGCACAGCCCCTACCTGATAACTCATCACCGGTGTCCCCCACTGGTGTATGAATAAGGGGCCTGGCTGATTGGGTCTGATGGCCATATAGCCCGTCATTTGCTGTAAGGGACATATAATAGGCGAGCCCCCCGGGAACAAATCTGTGGTGTGGCCTTGCACCCTCTGATCTGTTTTAGAAATTCTTAACTGGAATCTGATACTGGCCTTGGCCATCTTCATATCTGAGACCAAAAGCGCCCGACACGAAGCATCAGTCGAGGTGCTGCAAACCACCTCACTGATTCTGAAGACTCCAAAATATATTATTACAAACACTGTTCTAAATAACTGGGCCTCGTACTAGTCATAACAAACCCTAACCATGGATTCAGCAATACGTTCAATGATCGGTGTCGTGATTGGGGTACACTCTGTTCTAAAAGGGGCTGGGCGCCTGGCCCATGTCTCGAGCATACGTTTTAGGTAGAAACCTCAGTCGGGAGGGGGAAATCCCCTGGATTTACTTATGGAATTTAGCGCCGCCACTTAACCTGATATGGTGCCGCCTGACATAGCCGTCATACAAGAGCATGGCAAATTGCAGCATTTCCCACTCCAAAGTGGGGAAGCCTGTTGCCCAACCCTTTTGCTCCTGGAAATTCTGAAACTCCCTAAAAGCCCTACCGTAGGCGACCTGTGTTTTGAGGGCAAGGGAGGATTGGATGGTATTCAGGAGGTCTAACTCCCAACGTTCCACATTCCCGCTGGCAATGGTTCGCTGTCCGGGCGTGCCTCTGGTGCCAGTTGATGAAATTGGTCCATCTGGAACCGAGAAAGGGCATCAGCAATGCCATTATCAATTCCAGGGACATGACGTGCCCTAAACAGGATCTTATATCTCAGGCATGAGATATAACATCCATCCTGCTCGGGGGAGGACGGATCCCCTCTCCGTCCTGCTTGGGGAAGGAGAAGAAAGGGGGTGGGGACAAAATGGCCATCACTGCCATTTCTTGTGGCGAAGAGTGATATTCAGAGACCGAATATGTTGGTACAGGGCAGAGATAAATGGGTGAGGATTGCACTGCAAATCTGTCATTTCAGTAATCTCATAATCTGCAGAGGGAATTGCTAAATTCCATACTGCAACTGGTCAGGTTTTAAAGTTATCGCTAAATCTGATTTCTTACCACCAATTATTTCCAAATTCTATCATTTTCATTTCTTTTCTTTTTTTCCTTTTAAAAAAAATTATTTGCATTCCCATGAAACCTCACAAATTCCTGGTTTGTGGGGGATTACAGTTGTAGTAAAAGATGCATGTTGTCAAAGTAGATTTGTTTTTGTTTTTCAATACCATTTTGATGACCGAATGCCCAAAAATTTCATTTTTGACACTTGAAAGTATTTGTAAAAACAGTATTTTTTCATTAACAATTCAGATATTTCTGCAAATAAAAAATGGCTGATATGATTGAATCTAGTCAAATGCTACATTTTGGTTTTTTCATGTAAAAAATTTGACCAGCTTAATTCAAAATAGCTGCCCCACATCCACTGGCATGATGAGCTCCACACTGGGAGAATTTCCTCCTGTCAGAGACAAACTGAGTCTTCCACAATCTCCTTGTGCATCTGATGAATGAGAATTACACTCTGTTAAGCCTCTTTCTGCCAGCCTAGATACTAGAGCTGAAATGAATAGTGAATTTTATATTCATGAGTATTATACCCATTTTCAGATCGCATTCAAAATATCTGCCCTGAAACAAATAAATGAATATCCATTTTGAGATTAAAGGCTGAAAACCATGTTCACGTGAGCCAGCTGACAGTGACAGGGTCACGCAGGGAGAAGTAAAAGACACAATGCCTGGAGAACACAGCCACTGAGCCACACTGGCAGTGCTCAGCAAGCCTGTCATGGACACCTAGCTGCTGAAGTAAGCAGTGCACAACGGTTTTCTCTCTGACTGGCTGACTTAAAAAGGAGGCAGCAGAGTTCTTCATGTAGCTCAAGCAATAGCACTTTGAAAAGGAAATTAGAAGGTCAAATATGCCATTATTATTTTTTTAGATAAGACATTGTATGAATGTAGACACAAGAGAGCCTACCATGAAGGAAAGAAGCCTTCTGTTATTGTGACATTGTTTTACAAAGAAAACTCCATGAAATAAATAAATGACAACTTCAGCCCATCACACGATCCAGACTTGAACCTCTGACCTATCATTCAATCTCCTTTGCACAGTTCTGCTACGAAAGCTTTGTCAGAGTTTGCTGCAGATATTTGTTTCAGCTGTACAGCCTGCTAGAAAATACTGATATATTTGATTGTCTTTTTGTTGCTACTGCAGTTCTAGTGCAGGAATCTTACTCCCACCCATCTCCTCCTGGGCTAGCAACAAGATCAAGTGTCATTTCAGCACCTCTTTGCATCAGGGAAGTGATTCTCTTTGCTGGGAGACGAACGAGCTCTGGGGGAAGATTACATCAAGCTTATGTTCAGATCCATGTATGCTGGATTGTTTCCACACTTCACTTCTAGTAAGTGACTTAGTAACATCCATATTAGACATGTCTTGCACCACAGCCCATGCTGACCCCTTTGCCTGGAACTCACTCGCTGGGTACATACCTCCCTTTCAACCTTCAAATCCCTCCGAGAAACCTACATCTCTTGTCAGGCTTTCCCCACCTTCTCACCCTCATAGATTGCTTATCGATGCTTCTCCTTACCCAGTCTCAGCCTCTTGTAATTTAGCTAAGCACATGCACCTGAAACTTACCATCTTTATGGGGGAGGTTGTGTCTCTGCATGGCCCCTGAAATGGGCCTTTAGTGGTCCGACCCATTCTGCTCATCTGCCTGTTTTGCTGCTGCACGCCAGGCATTTTTATGGGTCCAACTGCACCCCACTGACCCTGTCAGCCTTGATCTGTTTCTGGACAATAAGACTGAGACACTTTTTAATTATTTGAAGGCTATTGAGTGGGTCCCTGTTTTTTAAGCTTCCTTTTTGCAGTGCTTCTAGTTTGGGTGTGTTTTTTAGTCTTGTTGTGGGTTTTACTCACTGACCCTGTTAGCCTTGCCCTGTTCCTGGGTGACGAGACTGATTTTACTGTGCTTTTTAGTTTTTTGAAGGCTATGGAGTGGTTCCACTACTCCTCAACATGTGTTTGGCAAAGTATGGCCAGACAGCTGCTGCACCATTAACCCCCAGTCACCCACCCATCTTCATCAATGTATCCCTGGGTGTCTTCAGACGTTACGAGATCACGGTGAACCACGGTGAATACCCACCTGTGGTCACCGTGTCTTGTACGTCTGTTTGCGGCGCGCCAGATGTTGGCCATGGTCAATCCCCACATGGGGTCCGTTTGAACCACGCTTCCCTGGCTAGCCGGGGGAAGGTCCCGGGAAGCGTGGTCAAACGGACCCCGGGCCGTGACCAAGGAAAAGTCACGTCTGGCCACGCGCCACGGCCTGGGATCCCCGGCGGGATCCCGGGCCATGGCACGTTCGGCCGGACGCGTCGGCCGCAATGGCCCCGCCGCCCGCCCGTCTCCTCGGAGGGCGGGCGGCGGGGTGCGTGGAGGGGGCGGGGCCGTGCGGCCGCACGTTGCGCCGCGCGGCTCCGGCCCCTCCCACTTTCCCCGCCGGGATCCCCCCGGCACTTCTGTTGTGCCGTTACGGGGTGACCCCGGCGGGGAACAAAGCCGGTGGTCCCGGTATGGGGCCAAAGGGCCCCGTATCGTCTGAAAATACCCCCTGTCTCCCCTTATGTGCCCTCCCACTTGTCTATCATAAATTGTAAGCCCGTTGGGGTAAGGAGCTTTCTCTATCCATGATGGTCCAGTGCCAGACACATTGTTGGTGCTATAGAAATCATAATAAAGATGATTGCAGCAGAGTGGTGGCTGGCTGGGTTACTGGCCATTTAAGGCTTAATGCCTGCCTAGGGTACTGGCGCTATGGTAATTAGGGATGGTCCTGAAGCTAGTGCTACAGAGACACGCAAGGGCCATCCTAAGAAAGGAGCGCACTCCCCATCAATCAAAGTGGGTCCTTCTGAGTGTGCTCCTTATATAAACAAGAGAAACCCTCACTCGGGGAGGGGGGGGAGCTTTTGAAGCAGCAGGAGCTGGGGGAAAAGCTACCCAAGCAGAGCTGGAGGAAAGCAGCCTGGACCCCATCTTTGGATTCTGGACCTGCAAGCCACAGAGGACTCACGTGGGATCAATCCTTGGTTTATTCCGAGACTGTTGAGAGTTATCTATGCACTACATGTCATGTGCTATGAACTGTTAATCAAGCAGAGGTCAAGAGTCCTGAGATAGGGGTAAATGCCCTGCAACATTGGAGGTTTGGGTCTGGCTAAAATGGGAGGTTTAGGAGGCCATTATTCCAAACCTCCACCATGGATGGTGAACTGTGGCAGGGGCCCTAGCTAATTCATTCCCCATTTACACATGCAGGCCTCCAGGGAGGATGTGGACCTTGCCACAACTATATTCTTCTGAATCCTCAGTAAGCAGACTTGTCATTTTAGAGCTGACATTAACGTCTTTCTACCTTGGGAGACCAAGGTGGTTTCTGGCTGTGACTCTAGCTGGACCAACTCTTGGGCTTTTTGTACACTTTGCTGGAGTATGCAGGTGAACTTCTTCACTCTCCACTGGCTCTTTCTGACCTGAATCTCTGCTCCATCTGCCAGAGATTTCCAGTAGGACTAAACTCCATCTTCGACTGGATTCCATTTCCAATGGAATCCGGATGCTTTGATCAATCTGGAAAAATGCGGAACAAAATACCTTTTCACATTTATTGATCAATAATTCCACCACCATTTTCGCCACAGTATTGCACATGCACAGTGCTGCGGTAACGACTCTGTGCACATGCAAATCGTTCAGTTGGAATTGTGATCAAAAATTTCAATCGATCAGAATTCCAATCAAAATTCTGACAGCCTTTCCAGAACTGTCCCATAAAATAGAAGGGTTATTTCAAATCAGCCCTAAAATTCTCCAGTGCGTGATAAGCGATATGTTTGTCTGTTTTTATGTGCATGGCATGTAAGGTTTGCGTAGTGGAGCTGTTCACACTTGCAAATCAACCAGCCTCATTCTCATCCTCATCCTGCCCAGAAATATCAGGTCTTTCCAGGCAAAGCTGGATATACATGCATGCCGACAATAGACTCTCCACTGCCGTCACCACAATTTCCAAAAGGCAAAGAACAATCCTTCCTCTTAACCAGTGTTCAGAGTGACATTTAATCTTCTTGCTGAGCCAACACATCACCCTTATTTTGTAGCAGATGTTTTTTTAAGCTGCAGATGTTGTGATCTGGCTAGCCAGTGCGCTGTTTCAAAAACATTGTCTTATTCAAAGAGGAATCGTTCTCCTTTGAACAAGGCCAATCAACTGAAGTACTTCCAGATCCAAAGCCAGCTGTTTGAAATAAGATACTGCATTTATTTTTTGCCTTGTAGCACTAGGATTCTGTGCTATAGAAGAGAAGAAAGGGGCAGCTTTTTTTCTCAAGGCCAAGTCCAAGCGTTTTGCCAAGCATGCAACTCTGTTATTTTGATCTCTAATTAGATGATCTGTCAGGCTGGGAATGAAAACCCCAGTTTGCACAGAGTTTGCTCCAATACAGCCCAAATGTGATCTGTGGGGAGGAGTTCTTTCATCACCTTACAGTGGATTTTGGTCACCCTGAACCAAATTCAGTCCCTGCTTAAGGGGAAGCAAAGCCGCCTGAACACCATCAGGAATCCATTTCACCCCACACAATCTCAGGTTCTAGAGGTGAGACCAAGGTCACAGTCTGTGTCTTACCTAGGATGGCCCCCCATCTGGTTTCACCTGGATAGTCTGGGAATGGGGTCTTTGTCCAGAATCCACCTGAACACCTGACCCTGATGTTCAATGTCAAGGAATTGGCCCCTCCCCAGTCAGGAACATTTGCTGTCCTGTAAAATCACACGCTCCTATGGGCTGAGCAGATGCTGCATTTTTAAGTTGAGCCCCACCTGCTGCCAAGGAATTGGTGCTTTATTTTAAAGGTAGGATGAGCTCATCCTAGCAGCCATGGGCCCCCTTGGTGCAGCTACACCTGGCTTTCAAACAGGGATGCCAGACCTTACACTGAGGAGCCAAGCCTTTGGCCTCTTGAAAGTGTTCCTATTGGTTAAGCCTGCACTGGCTCAATAGTGCGTGCAGTACAAATTACTGTCGACAAAATACCTAAACCGCCATATCTATAGCTTTATTGGATCATTGTATGCATCGTGTCATCTGTTATGTGAGCGCACAAGGCCTCTTTATGAGAAGACAGGAGGCTGGCTGGCTACATGATTATAAGTAGTGCTGAAACTCAGTCCTTGGTTTTCCCTGGAAAACCTCGATGATCAAGGTACTTGAATCAGTTTTCTGAGTGAGTTCTGAAGTTTTGAGGAATGGACCCCAAAACTTCAGAACTCTGAAAGTCCTCAGCTGAGTATAGGGAAGGGGGCCGGAGGCCAGTGCTAGGCCCCTGCTCCCCTTTCCCTGGACCCCACTGGCCAGGGAGAGAATAGGACAGTGGGGAACAGGAAACGGAGAGGTGGAAGGCCTAGTGGAGCTCAGGGGTAGAGTACTCACCCTCCAGAGGGGATCTGGCAATGCATGGCTTCCTCCAGATCGGGTAAGTTTGAGATGTAGCAGCTGTTAGCTTGGACCCCTGGTCCCCTCCAGAACTGAGGTACCTCCCCCCCTTGTGATAGCCAACTGTCTTGGACCCGGGGGTCAGCAAAACCCACAGGGGTAACCAAGGGCAAGAAGGCTTGGGGGTACAAACCCCACACTGGATGCAAGAGGAAGGGGGGGGACATGGAAAATAAGGATCGGGTCCAGCCACCATAGCTCCTAGCAAAAAGGGACCACTCATGGAAAAATACGAGCCTAAGGCTGAGAAACAGATTGGAAGGGAGAGCCCTCTGAATAAAGAATGGGGTCATTAAGGAGAAGGGCTCACCCTGTTGTAACAAGGAACTGGTAGCCATGACTCAGTACAGAAACCCCCCAATCCTTGCATTCCCCAAGAGAAACCAGACACACACCCATTGTACCCTAAAGGACCGTTTTTAGTCCTACTTCCCCTCTCTGCGTCTTTTGTTTATAGTTTCCCCCTGTGTCAAAGATATCTTGTCCATCTTGTATAGCCCTTTTTGTCATGGAAGTAACCTCCCCTCATTAGCCCATTGTACACCCCAAACGACCCTTCCTAGCCTCCCAAACTCCTTTGTCTGCACCCTTTAACTGCCCCTGGTTTTCCCATCAACCTCGGAGAAACCTTGGACCCCAGATACATGCAGGTCTCCCTGCATGTGTCTGGGCTAATGGATTCCCCCAGATCTCGGCCTTCCCCCCCCCCCTTTTTGGACCCCAACATCGCTGGATCCTGGGCTGCTGATCCTGCTCAGTCAGCTAGGAGAGGTAAACTATAGGTCCAGTCTCTTGATTTTTCTTCCCCTCTGCAGAGCCTAACACACACACACACACCGTTCTTCAGTGTACTTTCACTTTCCCAGCCGCAGTCTGAGTTTTATTGGAGCATTTCTCTCTCTCTCCTTTCATGTTTTCTCGCTCCCCTCTCACTGAGCCAACACCAGAACACACACACCCTTTTCCCTAAAATCCCTGCAAGTTGTTTGTGTTTTCCCCTTGTTATATCCCACCAGCCAGACTGGGGCTGTATTTCTCTGTGTTACCTATATATAAATATATCAATAAACTTGTTATTATTGGAAACCTGTCTCTCTCTCTCTCTCTCTTTCTATTTGGGGAGGGTACATAAACTGCCTGTAGCGCGTACTGTCCTCAGCTTGATCCCTTGAACATGAGGGGACCCCCTAATTTGGCTAACTCCCCTAAATTTAAAGATAGAGCAGATATTGGGGAACCAACCCCCCCAATAATCTCACATGGCAGGAGGTCTCGTGTCAACACAGCGGAGGTTCCAGAGCCATGCGGGGGCACTGGGGTGTCACTTTGGGGAATTAGCAACCCCGCTGCCACACCCTTCTAGGCTCTATCCCACAAGGTGGGGGCACTTTGTAGGGGTTTCCTATAGGGTCCCTACCCTTGGCCTCCAATCTCCCCTTATAGCCAAGGCCTATGCTCCATATAGTGCACAGTTATATTCTTGGGCTTGTACCAAAGCCCTCTTAGTTCTCCACCCTAGCCCCAATCTGGGAAAGTCATTCCTCCTCTAAGCAGGTCCTTCAGACAGGGTTTCTTCCCTGGAGCAGGGCACCCACAGCACTAGCTTCTAAGACCTCTCTCTCTAGACTCAGCCCAGATCCTTTATAGGCCCCGAGCATGCTCAGTTCCCTCTGTCTTTACTGAGCATGTCTCCAGACTTAGAATTCAGAGAGAGTTAACCAGTCCTACTGAGCATGCCCCAACACTTAAGGCTTTCCAAGCCTCTACTGGGCATGTTCCAACAGGCTGATGCCTGACAGTGTAGCTGTTGGCAACTCCAGAACAGGGCTTCAACAGGATCACAGGAGCCATCCTGCTACATGGGGGAGGAGCTGGGCATGCTCAGAAGGGCCAAATGGCCCCTTCTGAGTATGCTCAGACCTTTCCAAGATGGTGCTGGCAGTGTCAGTATGCTGTGGGCACCAACTTGGATATAGCCAGATGGTTCTTCTGAACATGCCAGAACTTCTGAGCATGCCCAGAACTGTCTGGCCACATCCAAGATGGCGTGTTTCAAAATATGGATTTTTAAACCATAAATTCACTGTAATTTCTGTAAGCAAACTGTCTGGCCACATCCAAGATGGCATGTTTCGAAATTATTTTGAAACTTTTTTGACCAAGAAAAGGTTAACTCAGTGCCCAGGGAGCAGGGAGAGACCACACGACGAGTGTGGAAGGGTCATGTGACCTGGCTGGACCTTAAGAGGGAGAATAGAAGCCTGGTCAGTCAGAGAGCTTGGTGACAGCAGAGCAAGGAGCTCCAAGGCTGGCTGGAGAGGTAGGTGGGAACCCTGACCCTGACCCTGTCCTAGGGACAGGGCAGAGGGGGTTCAGGAAGACCCTGAATGGCAGGGCCTTAGGCCAGGAGGGCCTTAGGAAACCCCAGAGGAAGAGGGAACAAGCCACCTGGATAACCCCTTAGTGGAAGGTAAGGTGGGACAACCCCATGGCCTATGTGAGAGCCAGTTCAAGGTAGAACAGCTGATAGTCTTCATGATGTAAATGGGCAGCCCAGCAAAGGGGGCATGGGCAGAGACCAGCTAGGCTCAAGGTGGAGGGGAGTCTGACAATGAGGCTGGTGAGATGTGCTCTGAGGGCTTGACCAAGGGTGTGGAATCAGAAAGGAGGATCTACCACGAGATGAGTGAACCATGGGGCCACGGTATGGTAGCTGGGCCCAGAACCACCAGGGGAGCCAGGTGCCTCGGAAGTGAGGGCCAAGGCAAGGAGGGAGAAATGGGGCAAGAAGGATGCCCTGTCTCCAGGCCTTAGAGAGATTGGGGCCAGTTGCAAGGTGGTGTAAGGCAGAGTATCCTAGAACCTAGGGAGCTAGGAACCCTTGAGGCACCAGGGCAAGGCTTCAGGTGCCTGAAGGGTCCATGATGAGACATTAGGGCTCCAAGGAAGGGGAGCACCTAGCCAGTGGGTGGGGAGTGTAGGCCTTGGACTGGGGGAGATCTTGAGAGATGGGACTTGTGGTTTTGGATTCAACTGTAGCAGTCCTGAAAAGGTTGTTACAGTTTAATCCAAAGCAGGCTGCAAATTGGCTTGCTATTTTTGGACACTTATATTTTGGATCCCCCCACAGTCCTGGCATATACTTACCAGTCTTGGAGGGCTTGATTGAAGCTCCGCCGGCCTGCTGTTGCTGTGGGGAGCCTCCCGGCAAGGTTCTCTTGCCATGGCACGCTGCCAAGCTCTCTGCTCCTGAGCACACATGTGCAAAATGGCCCCAATAGCCATTTTGTACATGCGCACTGCAGAGCAGAGAGCTTGGCAGAGCACCACAAAAAGGAAGCCTGCCAGGAGGCCCCTCACAGAAGCAGCAGGTGGGCCAGAGCTTGAGTCAAGCCCTCCGAGGCTGGTAAGTACATGACAAGGCCTCAGGTGATGGGGATGGAGGGGGGGAGGGAGAAATAGGACCCTGAAGGATGCGCAAGGAGAAATAGTTTAAAGTTTTCATGGATTTAAATATGGAACTGAAATATGGAACTGGAATTAAATCCTTAAAAACCTTTAAACCGAAAACACCGAACCTGTAATTTGCTCCAGTATTGTACCCCTACTAAAAATCCATATTTTGAAGCAATTTCAAAATCCAAAACAGTTTCAAAGTTGTTTATTAGCTTATCCAAAATGTCACTCCACACCCGACCTGAATCACAGCCTGAAATGCAACCTAGAAATTGCAACTCAGTTAGTGGTACATATATCAGTCTTTGCTTACAGAAATTATAGTGAATTTCAGTGTCACTCTTAATATGTTATCAACTTTTTTTTGCCCTATTATGTTTCATGCATTATTCTACACATGTTCTCAATCTCTCATATATTTTTCCTTACCCCACATCCATCTCTGCCACCATCTGTACCATAGGTAGTGCTTTTCCTCTCCTTGTTTAATGTTCTTTATGTATTGTAATATCTTTTCTTCATACGTTTCTGTGGTTAGATGTTTTTTCCTCCCAGATTGCATTATTCCAACCTCTCTCTAATTCCTCAACTGACCACGGTGCCATATTGGGGGAGGGGGATGTGAAGAGGAGGGACTGTTCTTCTCATCACTTTGCTTTAACCCCATCGTAGCAAATAGAAAAATCCTTCAAAAAGTTTCTCTGAGCAGGATATCTAGTTCTCCACTACTCATTGTCCTGCAAGTGGTATGTCCCTAATTTATTTTCCTCCTTGGAGCATGGTCATAAGGGCTCCCCTGGGAATGCTGGCTCGCCCCTTCCTTGTTCTTCGCAGGCTGAGGCTCGCTTTGCAATGACCTAAGCCTGCCCTTGTTGGCACTATGTCTTGCATGATGTGGTTGAATTATGAAGTGTTTCTTGGCAAGGATCTCTTACTGAAGGGCGGAAGCTAACTTTTAGTCTTTTGCAGGCAAGGGTTTCCAAGGGTCAGTCCTGACGTCAGTGGGGTAACAATGGTCCAAAAGGGGGAGCATGGCAGCTCCTTCTCTTTTATCCTTAATCCTCACTCCTGACCTCTCCCCAAAATGGGGATAGCTCCATCCACTCATTCATCTTCTGATAAACTGAGTGTCATAGGGGCCGTTCTCCCCTTAATTTTGGCTCCCCCTGTGTCCCTAACTTGGCAAGAGGGAAATATGTGCCCTCCTCCCTTTTCTGTTTTTATACCCATGGTATGGAGAGTCCATGTGTTTAGAGGATTGTGTAAACGCTGCTCAGAAACCTCCTGTCAATACCGGACTTTGGGTTAATCCAGAGTGGACTCCTACCCAGCCATGGCTGCCACCATTCTGATCTGTTGTGTTTTCATATCCTCTGGGTTCTGTGCACTCACTGCTTGGCAAAACCCAAAGGAACTGCATGTGAATCTCAGACCCCATTTTGGTTCCCACTGCGGGGGTGGGAGAAGAGAATGGCAGGTTTGTTCTAAACGTTGAGGCTCCAGATAAAGTTTTGAGAACCTTGGCTTTCATTTAATTTTTTTAAGAATTAGCCTTTGTGAAAAAAGCTTTAAAAGGTGATTGTCATGCAATCAAAAGACACTCAGAAAAACAGCAACTAAGAACATGTCTTTCATTTAAATCTCATAATTGTGGGGCATGGCTCATTGTTTTGGAACATTTGGACTTCAGGGGTGTGCATGTCATTTTCATTATTACAATAATGATAATGAAAATTGTCATTTTCATTATCGTTATTGCAAGAACAAAAATGACAAATAATA
This sequence comes from Sphenodon punctatus, assembly GCA_003113815.1. Lineage (NCBI taxonomy): Eukaryota > Metazoa > Chordata > Lepidosauria > Sphenodontia > Sphenodontidae > Sphenodon > Sphenodon punctatus. Next base: position 149,654 of record QEPC01013437.1, read on the forward strand.
ATAAAAATAGAAACAAAATGGCATTTTGTTTTTGAAATAAATGGAAAAAACTAAAAAAATATTTCTGGCTATATCTTTTTGTTTTTCATTCAGATCTGATGAACTTTGGGGAGGTTGTACCCCCAATGAAGGGCATTATGTGTACCAGGTTTTGAAATGATTGGATAAAGGAAACCGATTTTAGAAGCAATTGAATACTGTGATTTTAAGAAAAGCTCCATACACATTCATGGCTACAACGTCTTTATCTTCCATCCAATTTGCATGACACCTGTGAATATTATGTCCCTCCACAACCTTAACACTCCTGCCAATTTTCAGAAAGATTGGATAAAAGGTCTTGATGGTATAAGAAATTAACTTGAAAGTACATTTCCAGCTGTACTATTTTCATATTCAATCCTGTTTACAAGACATTTGGCAGGAATGTATCATGTACCTTCTACCTTCTAGCATAGCATAGCATTTTATTTATACCCCGCACTCCCTCGGACACCCGACTCAAGGCGGCTTACACAACAGTAAATACAATCCCGGGTATTTTCCCACATAGGGGACACAGTATAACAACATAACAGCAATACATAATAAAGCAGCAGCAATACATAATAAAGCAGCAGCAACAATATATAATAAGTCAGCAGACTCAACAAAATTCCTTACTGATAGTTCCATTCTACCAACTCTTTACAATCCAGCCGTTGGTCCCACAACTAATCCTTTCTGTCCCTTGCTGCCACCAAGGGACATTCCACCTAACTCCCCCCTCTCTCACTGGGGAGAGTCAGCTGCACCCTCCTCTTCATCAGTTTCCAATATTACCCCCGAAACAATACATAAATTAGCAGAGTTTCCCCCCTCTGCCTCCTGACCCAGCCGAAGGGCACAGCCAAAGGGCACGCCCCTTTGACTGTGCCCCTTGGGCCCGTGCCCCAAGCACGCACCTCCGGCATGGCCTCTGGCCGCTCCTGATGTTAAGGGAAGCGGCCCAGAAATTGACATGGCCAAGCCCCACCCCCACAAGGGTGGGGGGGAGTGAAAGAAGTCCCGCAGCTCCCAGCTCTTTGAAACGGGCCCCCCGACCCCACAGCCAATCCCATTCTTATCTTTAAATGCAGGGGGATTCCACAGCATCGCTGCCATCAGGTCTCTCCCGGCTGAACTCCCCTCTCTCCTGCACGCTGTCGATAATTCTCTGTCGTCTCTGCAAAACTACAGGGTAATTTGATAAAGGGACCCAATTTTATAAGCAACTGAAGTTGTCTAGGGATGGGCGAATGTGGTTCGGAAGTTTGGAGTTCGGCCCAAACTCAGCCTGTTCAGGTGACCGAACACGAACATGAACTGACCGAACCAAACTCAATTCCGAGCATCTAAATGACCGAACAGTTCAGTCGGTTCAGATCGCGTTCGGGTGGCAAAAAAAGGGTCACTGGAAGGCCAAACGTGACAGGAAGGGGTACTCAGCTGAGGAGAAGACTTCCAGGCACCAGGGGTGGAGAGGCTTACAAGAAACGAAACTATCTGCCTCCCCCCTTCCCAACACCTTCTGACCTAGTCACTGTTCCTGAACAACAGACGTTTCATAAGGCTCCCTCTCCCAGCATTTCCCAGCTCCCCAATCCATTGCAATCCTCCTCCCATTTCACCCATCCAACCCATATACCCCCATATTCTCATTCATTTATTTAGCTTAGCTTAGATAGATTTAGTGGTTATTTTTTGTTTTTACCCCTCCCTGTGTTTCCTGTGTTCAATCTTCCTTCCTCCCTCCTCCATTGAATCCTTTCCTTCTCCCATATATTCCATCCCAGATTCCCTTCCCTTCCCCTGTTTTTTCATATAGAGTAGGATTATTAGATTGCTTTAAGTTTCATTTCAGTTTTGTACTAAAATGAAACTTAAACCTTAAACTGAAACCTTGTGTTGTTTGTGATTCCCCCCATCCCATATATATATAGACAGACATACAGACAGACAGATAGGTTAGAGATAGTAGACAGTTGTAGGAGTTAGCTTAGTGATAGAGATAGCGTTCATGATTTAGTTTTAGTGTTTGTAGGAGTAGGCCTGTGTACTTATTAGATAATCCATTTAGTTCATAGCATTTAGAATAGTTAATAGCAGTTAGATTTAGTGTAGATAGATAGATATAATATTAGATTTAAAAATTAATTTAAAAAAACAAATAAAAAACAAAAGAAAACCATATAAAACCCAATAAAAAACCAAAAAACCATATAAAAAACAAAAAAACCACCCATAACAAAACATTTCCCAAATGGCCAAACCCGAACCAAACGACCGAACCCAGCGAACTAATCGAACAGATGAACCCGAACTGCGATCTGTTCGCCCATTCCTAAAGTTGTCCCCTTGAAGACCATTATTCAGATAAATAGCGGCACATGCAGTGCCAGTCAGAGGCAGGCACCTGGAATGGCAGGGGAGGGAGGCTGTAGGAGGGAGGATGTGGAGCAAGCCAAAAGACTGACAGACACATTCACTGGCCAATTACTGCATGGTTCCAGCTTTACAGGACCAACTGGTAGTGGTTTTGAGGCAGGCATAGGGGGCGGCCCTCAGGCGGGCATAGAAGTGACATAACTGGAACTTTGGGGATAGCATCCCAGCAACCAGGAGACATTAGTTTACACATCCAGGTTGGCCAATTTTCATTGCAATCACATCCTGCAGCACGGTGATAGAGGACATCAGAGACTCTCTATTGGCTCTTTCCTAAACAGATGCTTCTGACTTCCCAGTAACAAGTGTGGGAGAGATGTTGGGATAGTCAAAGCACAGAATGAGGATATTTGGTTGACATTTCTGCTGGCAAATTGGCATCACAAACCGATCTTATATCACAGTGACACATAAGAGAAACCCTGGCATAGGCTCCTTCTCTGCATATGCTGTGCAGGCATATAAAATTGGGACCCTTTATCACATCTTTCTGATATTTGGCAGAGATGATACTGAAAGTGTGATATACAGCCTGCCAAATGTCATGTACACTGGTTGGACTATAAAGATGTTACAGTCAGACATACATTTATAAGTTAATTGCTTATACCACCAGGACCCTTTATCCAATTCTTCTGAAAGTTGGCAGAGATAGTAAATATGGGAAGGGGTATAAACTTGCCAAGTTTCATCTACTTTAAATATGAGGCAAATAAGTTACAGCTAAGAATGTATATGAAGAGTTTTGCAAAATAAATTAATTCAACTGCTTGTAAAATTGGATTCCTTTATCCAATCTTTTTGTATTTGGTACACTTAGTGTTATCCATTGGAGGTACATTCCCTCAGAGCTTCAGCCAAATATAATGAAAACAAAAAAGTTACAGCTGAAAATGTGTTTTCCATTGAAACCAGTGGAAAACGAAAATGAAAGCAAAACAAAAAAAAATAATTATATTTATGAAAACAAAAACAACATATTTAAATAATGAAAATGAAAAAACAAAAATGACATGGCCCCCTGGGCACACCTCTACTTCATACGTCTACCATAGTCTACCATCCCGCCCCTCAGTCAGCATAGGACTGGTCTCTAAAGTATTTCTTCTAGTACATTTTCCTCTCTGAAATGTCAGTGAGTTTCCAGTACTTACCTGTGGAAGTTTATTTCACAACATTTCTGTTCTAGGAAAGTTCTTCCCTTGCTACTCTCCTAACTTCTTCTCTCCTTAATTTCATTCCATTTGTCTTTGACGTGCCTTCACATCTCACAACAAAATTTACCTCTTTCCTTTTATGTCCACAATAAGGCTGTACAAAGCAGAATTTCTTTGATTTTATCCAGTTTTTCATGAACCAGACTAGGCCTCACTCCTAAAGGCATGTTGAACATGTGTGTAACTTTGTTTAGTGTTGCTACCTTTCCTGTGGAAGAAAACTGAGCAATGATAATTTCCAGAAATTTTCATGTGTTTATTTAAATGTATACAAATTTATAATCGCCCATTGTGTGACCTTGAGACTAGAAATAAGAGACATTAATTTCAAATGCCACAACTCCACTGAACAGTAGGGATGTGCGAACAGTTGCGGTTCGGGTTCGGCCATTCGGTTTGGTTCATGCGTTCGGTTCAGGCGTTCGGGTCATTTGCCAGGTTCAGATTCGGCTGTTCGGTATGGTCGTGTTCGGTTCAGGCATTCGGAAAAGTATCGCGAGAGCGCATGATTGCGCCGCAAACTGGAAATTCGAGTGCGTATGGAGCTGTGTGGTGAGAGAGTGTGTGTTTGGCTGGGTGGCTGCTCACTTCGTGTGTTTTGGCTGTTTGTGTTTGGTTTGGCTGTGTTGTTTGGCTGGTTGGTGAGTGTTGGTGTGTGGTGGGTGACTGTGTGTTTTGCTTTGGTTGGCTGGTGGCTGCTTATTTAAAAAAAAAAAAATGAAGAAGGCTGCTGTGATGATGCCCCAGCTGGGGTCCAACTTGGTGGTCTTGGAAGAGGAAGAGGAAGAGGTCACTGCCCCTGGACCTTCGGTAGGGGTGGCTGGCTCCTCAAATGAGGAGCAAGCGGCAGGCACATCTACCAGGTTTGTAAACTTTTCTTTTTACTTTGAGGACAAGAAAGGCTCTATCCATTAGAGCGAGCTCACTGGTGTGCGGGTGGGTGCATGGGTGGTGGGCAACAGTCAGGCACAAACAGTGGGCATCAGCAGGTAGCAGCGGATGTCTGCCACAGAGAGAGCGGGTACTGTAGTGTGTAGGGCTCTTCCAGCAGTCAGGCATGAGCACGAGCAGCACCCCTACCCAAGCATGTGCCAGGCTAGTAAGGGTCTCCATTCTCCACTTGCCATCCCCACGCACCCCCAAACAAGGGCAGGATTTGCACGTGCCAGCCAGCCAGGGTCTCCCCATTGCCATCCCTCCACAGCACCCAAAGAAGGGCAAGATTTGCACGTGCCAGCCTGGGTCTCATCCCTCCCCAGCACCCAAAGAAGGGCAGGATTTGCACGTGCCAGCAAGGGTCTCATCTCCATTGCCATCCCTCCCTAGCACCCACCCAAAGAAGGGCATGATTAATTGCATGTGCCAGCCAGGGTCTCTCCATTTGCCATCCCTAGCACCCCAAGAAGGGAGGACTAGAGGCATCATCATAAATGCATGACATTACTTAGGTGTTGTTTATGTGTTCCCATTTCAGATTGGAATCGGATGCCGGCCCCAGGTCCCAGACCAAGGAGGACCCCTAGGTGGAGGTTGCCAGTGACACCCCCAGACATGGGGCGGACAAGGTCCAATGTCTGGAAGTTTTATGATAAGGAGAACGGGTTCGCCATCTGCAAGGTAAGGCATGGGTGCTGGAACAACAGTGTATGCATGCATGCATTGCCCTCTATGAAAAGAAGTCCCCTGCAGAGAGAGATTGCCACCCACCCACTTGTGGAGAGAGAATGCAGTCATGGCTTGACACAGACCATTGGTATGACGCTATAGCACTTCTTATGTTCCTATTTTTTTATGTTCTCTAGACCTGCCGAAAAAGATTCAAAAAGGTCAGGGAGGGGACCACATCGGGCCTAATTGCCCATATCGAGAAGGCCCACAGGCAGAAGGTGGCTAGGGCACAGGAGTCTGGTGGTGTGGCCGTGGAGCAAAAGAAGAAGGGGGGAAGCAAGCCAGAAGTGGTGCCACCTGCAAAGTCCTCCCCCACCTCACCCCCTCCAGCTCTGATGTGTAGCCCTCCCCTCCAGGAGCAGGAAGAGTCTTCAGCAGAAAGGGCCTTTCGTGGCCAGGTGCAGGGGACCAGCTGGGACTTTGTGGCTGCCCTCCAAGTAATGGATAACCGACTGGTGGAACAGTTCCAGGTGGTCGAGTTACAGGAGAAGAAGGTAGAGGCATACTAGGAGTACGTCTCCAAGTATGTCTCCACCAAGAGGGCCAACCTGGAGTTCTTCCACCAGTCAGTCTCCAACTGGCGGGCGGCCGTGGCAGGGGCCGTAGAATATGTCGTGGAACATGGCTATGAAATGGCGGCAGGTGTGCCCCCTGCCCCTAGGTCCCCTGCACCACTTATGCTTTTCCCCCAAATTCCGGGGGGCAGGCCCAAAGACTGAGTCTTTAGTGCATAAGTTTCCTTTCTATTTTAAAATGTTTGAGTTTTGTTTTATAATTATTTTTGTTGTTGTTGTTGTTAAGTAAAGTTATATTTCTTGTTATTGTTACAAGCTGACCTATCCAAACTTTTATCCATCTGTGTTTAAGTTCTGGCTGGCAGGTGGCAGAATCACATACAGCTTGTCGATCCCTACCAGCAGCACCTGCCACCCCAAGTAACGTAGTTATTAACCCAAAGATGTGCCAGCAGCAGCATCTCAACTTGCAGACAGCCCCCCAGGAGATGCAGGGCTTGTGTTTTTGTGAGTGGGTGTGACAGAGAGAAAGAGAGACAGGCTCCTTGGCAGCGGGCATCAGGCGGCGGGAGCTGGTGGTCAAAGGGGCTTTTATTTCCAGCAGCTTCAGCGGGCATCCACGGGTGGGTGCAGAGGAGTAGGCTGTAGCCTGTTTGGGGTGGGGGCAGGCTGGCATGCGGGCACCGGGCTTTTGGATACAGTGGAATGGAATGCAGCCCCCAGTGACTGGAATGATGGTCCCAGATTCTAGTTGATGGTTTCTGGGACTGGCGGGCATGACTGATTCAGGGATAGTGGAATGACAGCCTAAAGCCTATTGGGCACACTTCATTCAATCATGTAATAGGTGGTAGCAGCAGGTACAGGAACACACGCAGGCAGGCGGGCACATATAATACGTTGTTTTATATTTCATCTCATTATGGTAGGTTTGCTGCATGCTGGACGTGGGCAATGGGCATTGAGTGTATGATCACAGATGGGAGTTCTTCCTGGTTCTGGCAGGTGGCAGCCAGGGTAGCTGGATACACCTACCTCTCCCCCTCCAACCTTCATCTCTCTCATTCTAGTGGGGAGCCTCTCTCTCCCTCTCCCTCTCTCTCTCTCTGCAGCAACCAGGGCGGGCAGACAGGCAGCGTAGCATGAGAGGCAGGAAGGCAGGCTGAGGCAGGCTTTGAGCTTGGTGGCAACCCGGGGTACAGAAACTTGGCACAGACAGCATATAGGCCAGGTCTGGGGGCCATTTGGCACTAGCAGTAGCAGACATTGCTTGCCAGGGTAGAACCCTTGTCACAGACAGCATATAGGCCTGGGACCAGGCCACTAGCAGCAGAAGACATTGTTTGCCAGTTTACAGAACCCTTGTAACAGACAGCATATAGGCCATGGGGCCATAGGCACTAGCAGCAGCAGACATTGGTTGCCAGGGTTGGGCACACTTCATTCAATCAAGCGATAGATGGTAGCAGCAGGTACAGGAATGCACACAGGCAGGCACATATAATACATTGTGTTATATTGATATATTCTATCTGATTCTGGTAAATTTGCTGCTGGATGTGGGCAATGGCCAATGGGCATTGATCGGGTGCATGAGCACAGATGGGAGTTCTTCCTGGTTCTGGCAGGTGGCAGCTTGAGCTGGATACACCTACCTCTCCCCCTCCACCCCCATCTATCTTGTTCTAGCGGGTAGTCTCTGGGTATTTTCAGACATTACGAGATCACAGTCAACCACAGTGAACCACAGTCAATCCCGCGGCAGGGCCAAAGTGCCCTGAACATCTGTTTTGCGGGCACCAGATGTTCACCACAGTCAATCCCCACCAGGGGTCAAAAATAACCACGCTTCCGGAGCTCCGGCCTGGACCATCTCTGAAAGCGTGGTCAAAGTGATTCCCACTGGGAAACAAAAAAAAGTAACGACTGAATGGCAACCACCGGCCGGAATCAAGCAACATGATTCCCAGCTGGGGGAAAAGCTTGCAGCATCACTGCCAGGCAAGAAGCAACAACACAGGCCAAGGAGGGAGCTTTAAAGGGCACACAGCAGCAGAGAGGATGAGCCGCCCAGCGCTTTCCGGGTGATTTGACCATGGCCCGGGATTGGTGCAATGTCCGTGGCGCTGCCCCGGGCTGTGATCTGCCAGTCCGATTCCCTGCCATGGTCCCGCTCCTGTCACGTCTGTTTGGGGACTCTCTTGCCCACGGGGGTGGTTAGCCATTTCGCCACTGCTGGGAATACACTGTGGTGAATCGGGCACCTGTAACATCTGAAATCACCCTCTGTCTCTCTCTCTCTGGACATATAGTGCTGGTGAGAGCATGGGTGGGATCATGTCTGTCTCTCCTTCTAGCAGTGGGGAGACTTTCTCTCGCTCTGATTTCTCTCTCTGTCTCTCTCTCTCTCTCCATGAACAGCAGGTTGCGTAAAGAAAAGGTGGAATGACAGCACCCCATGAGCAGAATGACAGGGCAAAAGAACCCTGGGGGTGGGTCCTGGGCTGGGGCTATAGTGGCAGCTTCTAGATATTGGCCACAGCCCTCCCTGCCTGTAACTTGGCCCCAGAACCCTGACGGTGGGTCCTGAGGCTGGAGTGGCTGTTTCTTGATATGGGGGAATGATAGCGCCTCTGTGCGAGGAATGATGTCCCCAGACCCATGATGGTGGGTCCTGGGGCTAGAGTGGCAGCTTCTAGATATTGGACATCCCTACCTGCCAGTAACGTAATCTCCAGACACCTTGACATGGCGGGTCCTGGGTCTGGAGTGGCTGTTTCTTGGTGCAGTTGAACGAAGGCTCTCTGTGAGTGGAATGAGGGGTCCCAGAACCCATGGCACAGACAGCATAGGCGGCATTGGCAGCAGCAGCAGACATTGGATTGCCGGGCACAGAACCCATGGCACAGACAGCAGAGGCAGCATTGGCAGCAGACATTGGATTTCCCAGAGGCAGCATTGGCAGCTGATGCAGACATTGGATTGCCCGGGCAGAAGCTGTGGCACAGACAGCAGAGGCAGCAATGGAAGTAGCAGCAGCAGAACTTTGATTGATCGGGCACAGAACCCATGGCACGGACAGCAGAGGCACCATTGGCAGTAGCAGCAGCAGACCTTTCCTTGACCGGGCACAGAACCCGTGGAACAGCAGAGACAGCAGCCGCAGGATTTGCCTGTACACAGCACCCATATAGCCAGGATGGTTGGATTTTCCAGGGAATAGCTCCCATACAGCAGCAGATGTCAGCAGCAGGATTGTCTGGGCACATTTGGATTGACCAGGGCAGAGCACCCATGGACCAGCAGGCAGCAGCAGGGGGATTACCAGACCAGTAGTGCACATCACCCAGGGTTACCAGGGTAGACAGGCAGTGTGGCATGAGTAGGCATGCAGACTGAGGCAGGGTTCAAGCTTTGCAACATGGACGGGCGGCCAGGCAGCATGGCATGAACAGAAGGCAGGCAGACTGAGGCAGGGTTCAAGCTTTGCAACCTGGGTGGGCGGGAAGGCAGCGTGGCATGAGCAGAAGGCAGGCAGACTGAGACAAGCTTTGATCTAGACCACCTGGACAGACGGGCGGGCAGGCAGGCAGCGTGGCATGAGCAGAAGGCATGCAGACTGAGGCAGGCTTTGATCTAGACCACCTGGGCAGGCGGCAGGTGGGCAGGCAGTGTGGCATGAGAAGAAGGCAGGCAGACTGAGGCAGGGTTCAAGCTTTGCAACTTGGGCGGGTGGGTAGGCAGCATGGCATGAGCAGAAGGCAGGCAGACTGAGGCAGG
>QEPC01013437.1:175392-236248 GCA_003113815.1 Sphenodon punctatus
TGATCCATTGGACTCTTGCTCCGATTTGGACATCCTCTACCGCACACCTAAGCACAATGCACTGAAGCAGGACAGTATGGATGATGAGCAGAGGCGCTTGGGGTTTTGTTGGGGGCTGAGCAGTCTGCTTTTGCTCCAGGTGAAGAATAAACTGTTTTTAAAATTTTCTTCTTGTAATTTGTGGCAAGGGAGCCTTGGAAAGGGACTTCCATTTTACATGTGTATAAACTAAAACTCAGAGTCACTATATGGGTGCTTTCAGACAAGCACCTCCCCACCCACTACCCACCCACCATCCACCTACTATACATGTGACTGGTGCCCTATGGCTGCCCTGCCACATATACAATGGGTGGGAGGTGGGTGGGGAGGTGCTTATCTAAAAGCACCCAATGAGTGACTCTAGTGTAGGGTTACACTGAGGGGGATAAAATGAAAGCATTCAGATTTTCTTCTCCCAGTTCTACTGCCCATTCCTATCTGGCAGAGAACTTAAGCACATGCTAACTTTAGGCATATTACTGAGCCCCATTTGTTTCCATGGGACTTAGCCCTCACTACTAATACTTTTAGTGAGTAGTGGCAGAAACCCACATTCTGAGTGTTGTGTGAAACCCTTACCACTTTCTATGCTCATGTGCGAGTCCTTTGTTCTCTGCCACCTGATGCAAGGGGTGGCCACTGAATTGCAGAGAAGTCAGCAGCTTTGCGAGTGCTTGGCTATTGGACAAAGCAAACCTAGACTGGCGAATGACTAGTAAGTTTGCAAGGAGGGATTACTGTTGTGTGAACGAGCCCTTAGGCACATCCTTAAGTGCTTTGCTGAAGATGGCTGGATGTATTTAAATGTTTTGCTGCCTTGTAGCTTCTAACATCAGGATCGATCTTGCATTTTCCCCAAAGATTGGATCCTTACCCATTTAATAATATGTATATAGAGAACTGTACAGTACAAAACTGGGACATATTTATTTTAATAGCAAGTTTTTCCGTAATTCTCCCTGTGATAAAAATCTTTACGCCACAAGAGCCACAGCCAAATGACTGACGTCTACGTTTCTGACCTTTCACTGATGTAATTTTTCAATTTCCTGTTTATGTCCAGGCTTGATTTATTTTCCATTGATTTAGCTTTTAGTGAGAGTGCTAAAGAGCTTGGCACTTGGGTCCTTTTTATTTTGTCTGCACAGCCCTCTTCGCTTTTTGATCACCTCATTGTTTTCTGTGAACAATGAAGCCAGAAAGATTGAAAGAACAGCTGTGAATAGCTGGGCTTATAGACCAGGTGTCTGACTTCTAGTTGAGGCTCTTTCAACTGGGAGTTGGTAACCCCAAAACAATCTAGATAGAGCTCATGAACTGGAGAGATTGGTGTATCTTCAAACTCATGGGCTGATCCTATTCTTGAGATACTTTATTCAGATTCCAATACAGAAGAAGAAACAAATCTTATAAAGGGAGCAAGTTTCTGGTGTGACTCCATGATGTCATCAGAGTTGCACCATTCTTAGATAGCCTTGCTAAAATTAAATTGTTGGGTGGGCTGCAATAAACTGGTCAGCCCCAACACTGGGCAGAACATTCACGCTACTCCCTGACACAAATTTAATTTGTTTCAATTTTAACATTAGACAAATAAAACCAAATGTCATCACATACCCTCATGTGCCCAAGTTTAATTACATTTCATGAAATGCCCAAACTAAATCACATACGTTCAAATGCCCAGGTTAAATCAAACACCATCACAGGCTGTGGCTGCAGTAGCAAGTCCTGGGACTATGGGCGCTTTTAGACATGTGCAGCAAACACACGGTATAAAATCATGCTGCATGTAAATATCCTGCATGTGGTTTAGACATGACATTTCGCATGTTAAAGCCAGTCATGCATTCTTTTAAAGGTGCTAACTAAATACTTTGACCTTGAGGTATTTAATTTGCAGCTTTAAAAGAATGCAAAACCAGCTTTAATGCACGAAATGTCACATCTAAATCCTACATGCGGGATATTTACACACAGCATGATTTTATACAGTGTGTTTGCCGTGCACGTCAAAAAGCAGCCTAAGTCTGTAGAGACTGATCTGTACAATCTGCATTCTGAAGACCATATCTTGATAAATGTTATCACCTGTAGGACTACTTGAAAACCACTCAGCCATTTTTGCATAAATATTGAAAACCATAACAGATTACAGATTGAAAAATTATATCATGAAAATTCTGTTAATTTTCATAAAACTTTAATTCTTGCAGAAATTTGATATTTTGTGTTGACACTGACAGTATTGAAGGGAAACACAAAATGTTGAAAGTACCACTATAAAATGTAAAAACTCAGTGCTAACATTATGAAAATAGTATTTGTGATATGGTGAAATTTCATGATTTTTCCTGCTTCTTTCTACACCTTTCTTCTGGGGGTGGGGTGGGGTAGGAATTGTATTTTGTTTCAAAAGTTCAGCCCGTCTCAAATGATTGCTATTGCAATGGAACCAAGTGCTCCAATCAGAATTGGACCCCATTGTGCTAGGTAGGGACTATGCAAACCTGGATCAGCCTAGCCTGCTGTGTCTAGGTATTTCTCATTGTTTATGGCAACCCCAAACATTCAAATATTTAGTCAGAACCCCCAAAATCATGAGATTTGCTTTAAAATGATGAGATAAAGTAATTTTGAGGGTTCTTTTTATATTGTCTAAGGACCTAGGCCCAAACGGGTGCCCTTAGTGCCCTAGACACAGGAGCTGGCTCTGCAACACCACCAGTTCCCAAGGACTAGGCCCAGTATTGGCTATAAGACCATCTCCAGGGCTGGTCGGGCCACACCCCTGATCAACTTCACTCCATGCCCCCATTTCCTCACTGACTTCTGGCCTGTGTATAAGTCCAGTCAGTAGCCACAGGAATCTGGGTGGATAATAAGTCACTTTCTGTTGCTACTTCCTGTGTCTCCTCATGTCTCCATGTGTCTACTCCATGGACCAGCTCTGCACTCCCTGAACCTAGTGTGTCCTTTGGGCTGGCTGGAGGTTGGCTCTTCTGACCCTTCCTTCTTGAGCCCAGTCCTTCAGATCCTGCTGGTTAGTCTGGCCTCTGGGATACTAGGGCTCAGCAGCATCTGCTTTGATGGGGGCCCTACGTGACTGCCTTGTGAGCCCCCTACGTGACTGCCCAGGGAGCCCACTCCACCCAGCTCCAGTCCTACCTTGTATGCCTCATCTTGTCCTGTTCTGCCTCATCTCTGCCTGCCCCTTTGTCTGTGTGCTGATCCCTGTCATGACCCCTCGATTTGAACCCAATACCACACTATCCCCTGGATCTTAGACTGATCCTACACAAACTCTTCAACCATCTCATCTATGGCCTCATCTCTGTGCCCCAGCCCTTGGTCCCTGACATACGTGTCCTGTTTCTTGAGCCATCAAAGGTCCACTTGGGTCATGATATCAAGATTCCATCTGTGATGGAATCTAATTTAGACCGCTTTTAAACAAGGCTCTTAAAAGCCCCTCCTGAGCCCTGCGTTCAGAGAAAAGCCACCCGGGGAGTGTTTACATGCTCCCCGTTCTCAGCAGTGGCAGCGGCTGGAGATACGGGGCTTTGAAGAGGCACATTCTGAAAGCCTCACTTTTCAGGCTTTCAGAATGTGCCTCTTCAAAGCCCCGCATTTCCAGCTGTCGCTGCCTACAATGGGGAGCACATCCCTTCTGGCAGCGTGGGGAGCATGTAAACACTCCCCGCGTGAGTGTTCTCTGAAAGCTGGGCTCAGGAGGTGCTCTTAAGCGCCTCGTTTAAAAGCGGCCTCAGATTGTAGTCTAATCACAGAATGCCAATTGCTGGGACAACAAATATTGTGAGACTCACAAGTAGCAGCATTACTCTGCACATGGAACATTAATCCCTAATGATTCCCTCCCAGCTATTTTACTGGTGAGTTTAGTTCCATTATGTAATGGGGAAACCTGCAATTTCAGATGACTTTGAGGAAATCCAAACTGTCTTGGACAGTATTCCTCTACAGAAGCCACAGCTTCTGTAGCTGAAGTCTGTCCCTAGTGAAATCCAGGTTCACACAAACAGCTAAACCAGTTTAATAAGCCCTTAACATACTTGTACTTGGCATCATTCACACATCAAGCAACGTTATTCAGGAGCAGGAGTCAAAGTGTCAGATTCCTGGAAAATCAGGAGTAGATAATTCCTTTCTCTTTCTAAACCAAAGTACCTTGTAATGTGAACACACCAACCCATGCGTGACTGGCAAACATGGCATCATTCCCAGGCTGCAGTATAAAGTCTCTCCTCTGCTGGGAACTCTATGGAATTCATACTGGAATGATTTGTATGCCAGGCCTGAAGGAATAGGTGTCATTGTGTGCATGTTCATGGCATGGCCACTGGGGGCAGATGTTGGCTGCCATCGGTTAAGGAGTGTAGCACGATACGAAAATGAGTTACTAAAACCTGAATGTTTCCTTCAGCTTTGATGGAACTGTTTAGTTTTGTACGTGTGAACATAGCCCAAGTCTCCCTCTCCCACTTACCCAAAACAACATCAACTCTAACCCGAGCTAGGGAGACACCAGGGCTGTGGCTGGCCTTCCACTGCACCTGCCCCTCCATCCCCAGCAACACCCGTCCAAGGGAGATTTCAAGCTCCACATGTATGGATGTACCAGAAACCCTCTCCCACTAAAAAGAGATGTAGCAGGGATCTGGAATTATGAGGCATCCAGACTTGTGGGTTCTGGACTCTTGTGTCTCTATGTATTAACAATATAGAGCTGGCCTGAAATATGTTTTTTCAAACGTCTGTTGAAAAAATCTGTTTGGAAAGCTCTGGGTTTCCTTGATATGTTAGTGATATCATGGTGAAACTTCAACAAATGTCATTTTCAAATTGAAAAGCAACTTTGAAATTTTCTATGAAAATGTCTTTGCTCACTTGTGACCTGCTCCTTATTTGTATTCTGCTGTTAAGTTTCCACACGGCAGCTCGTGCTAAGTAGTGCAGAACAATATTGCAACATGTATATTACAGTAATTAACAAGACGTTATCATGAGTTGTGACCATTATTACTTTGTAGTTTTATGTATTAGAACAATTGACCTTTCTTCTAAACAAGTCAGTGGTTCCAGGGCTGCAAGTGATGTACAGTAGCATAATAATCCCTGTGCTTGAGCAATCCGATACTGGACTGAAGACACTGGAATTGGAAAGCATGGCTCCACTAAACCTGTGAACAATGGCCCAATACTTTATGTATTAGCTTTCCCACAGAGCATAGTAGCAACAAGAGGCCTGGGTTTTGTAGGGTTCCTAGCAGTGAGCTGAAAAGCAGTGAAATAATAATAAAAATGCCTGCCCTAGGAAACCTTCAGGCCACCTCCCTTTCCTTCCCAGTCCCAGTAGGACATTGAATCCCTGCTGTAGTTAATAGCAGAGTGCTCAGCAATGTCCCGTGATCTGAGCAGGAGTGGGAAACCTGGAAGAGCCTGGTTCAGTCCTCCTTGTCTGCCACACACTTTCTGTGTGGCCTTGAGCAAGTCACTTAGGGTCTGAGATATAAAGCCACCACATGCCCAGAGTGATACTTAGGTTCCCAAATGATCACCTTACAGGCTTGTGATACTTCGGTGAAGTGTACCCTAAGATCCCTAGGCACCATATTTGAAATGGTGCCGGGCGCCTAAGGGACCAAGAGTGCCATTTAGGTACAGGTGATGCAGAAGTACCAAAACCTAAGAGCCTGGGGGCCCAGGCCCATGTGGAATGTATTTATAGGTCAATGGGTGGCTAGTACAGACTAAGATTTGCTAGTCACCTCGGGAGATCCCATTCCATCTTCTGCCCCAGGGCTCATCCTAACATTTCTACACCACTGTAATGGACAGGTTTCCACCCTCCATTAGCTCCCTCTCCCGCTTCCTATCCAACACTAAATCCTTGTCTTCACCTTCAAGTTTCTTCATGGACTTTACAGCTTCATGACTGTATCCCTGTCGCTCCCTAGGCATCCCTCCTCTCTCATCTCTTTTTCCCTTTTCCATTCTAGACTGTAAGCTTCTCAGGGCAGGGACTGTCTCTAATCACGAGTGCGTTCAGCGTCAGACACAACAACATGTAAATGTTCCAGGGTAGATGCTTACAAGATGGTTGCTGAACATGGAACCCCAAGCTGCCCCAGTCCTTTGGAACTCCCTTCCCCTGAAGGTTCATTTGAGCCGGAACATCTTCCAAAGGTGGCGTATAACTTTTTTATTTGGAAAGGCTTTTGGCAGGTGGGGTGTAGGAGATTGAGGTGGGGTTTGATGGGTGGTGTTGTGGTAGGGGAGTGAGAAGGGTTTGGGTGGGGAGGTGGTATTGGATGTGTTTTGTGGGGGTGGGTCTGAGTTTAAAATGTTTTTTATGGATTACAAGATGCCCTGAACCTCAGGTAAGGGTGGCATAATAAATAAATAAATAAATAAATCCACTTAGTGGCTTTATAACTGTCTCTCTGTATTAGTGTAACAAATTGGAGAGGGGGAGTGTCAGGTAGATATCTCCCTTCCTGGATGTCCCAGCAGGGAAGTCATACCCTCCAACCTGTCACATTTGGAGCTGCCTTCAAGGCAGCAACACAAAACCCCTCATTGAGCTGGAGGAGTCCAAACTAGCAGTGGTTCTGTCCATGTGCAGCAATACAAATTCTGATAGGTGGTTTGTGGCTGAGCCAGAACCACCAATCAAATTTTTGTTGGACGAAACGAGTAGAACTGTCATTTCTTCTGCTGCTGGCCTGGCAAATTTGAAATGTCAGAAGCAAGCAGCTGTTGAAAGGTGTGGTAGGAAGGTGAGAGGGATGCTGGGGAGCAAGGGGGCCAGTGATGGAGAATTTGGGGGACATACTGGGAGACTGTATGAGAGAATGAGGGAATCAGGGGTGTTTCTATCAAGCAATGGGAGAATGTTGGGGGAGGTGGAGCCCTGGGAAAGAGAAGGGCAGTGGGGGAGTGAGTGGGAGCCCAGCAGGTGAGATCTCCAGTGTGCAGGACATTCCTTTATTTCTCCCACTTGGGGGTCTGTCTGTGCCTCATTTCTGTGCCTGAATTCCTCTTGTGTAAAATGGCAGTGATATCGTACCTTGCAGAAATTGTGAGGATAAACCAAACACATTATAGAGTGAGAGGCGCTCAGGCTATCAGATAATGGGCGCCATATAAGCACCCTTGGATGTTTCTTTTTTCAAGTTCTTAATCTCTTCATAGTCACCCAGTTGTTTCACTTTATTAAGTTGAATGCCACTTAATAAAGTGGCATTCAACATTAGAGAATTTGTGACTGGAACCAGCTGCCGGTTGTGCAGAACTTGGAAGGACTCTCTCAGCAAGCCCCACTTGTGTGGGTGCTCCTCCCACTTGTCATTTCCTGTTTCTTATGCGTAAGAGACTCTCAGATCCCAGCCAGGGGGCCTCCCAACATTCTCTGGCTCTCTGGAGGCTATGGCATGTTGAGGAAATAATAGCATCTGAATGAAAGCTCATAAAAATGCGCTGCTGCTGCTTCAGAGAGTAACTAAATGATGCCGGTTGTCTTAAGACTGTGGAGCCTTGAAGTCAGTTCCAAAACAAATAGACCTGGGTCTGGAAGCAGCAAGTTCATGTTCGATTTACTGGTCACAACCACTAAGATAATGATGGAAGAATTTAAGCATGCATCAGGCATCGTGTTGAGTTCCCTCCACTGTCCTGTGCAAATGTGTTTGCTCCAGGAAAATAAGAGATGAAAAAGAAAGGCAGACGTGCATGTCGAATGCCAAAGAAAGGGATACAGCATCTGTGCCAAACCTCCTCGTGAAACTGTTCATCTGCTGCGTATCGTACAGTGAAACCTGATGTTTTGTGCCAATGTCTTTGGAATCACTGGTTATCCACCTTCCATCTGTCAGACACAGACATTGGAGCTGTCCTCAGATGCACTCTGCGCCTGATTCTGGCACGACAGTGTCGAAGTGTGAATCTTGAAGATCTGCACCGGCAGCGCTTGGGCTGGTTTCCCCATATTTTTGTATTTCAGGCTGTGGTGTTTGAGTGATTCTTATGAAAGGAGTCTTGAGACAGAACTTGAGGCGGGTGCTTATACAAGATTATACCCATACTGTCTCGTTGTTTAGTAGTGTCTGCTGACACCCAACTCCCCCCCCGCCCCGGTGAATATAGCAATTTGTGAACCTCTGCAAGGCTAGACAGAGCCAGTAAACAAGCAGGTTCTTAAAGGGAGAGCATCTTCACACGGACATGAGTGTTAACAGAAGTGTCAGCACCACCATCATCACTCCTGGGGGTGATGAGGGCTACCCCTGTCCAGGTTAGCTTTGACCATGGGAACATATATCACCATGGCTGGGTCCAGCCGCTGGGGGGAAGGGGAGGGGGGAAGGCGGGGAGTGATGTGCGCCACCCAGCCATGCCCCTGTGCTGCTGCTGTCGCCCTACTGCCCCACCATGATGGCCATGGCTGGCCACCATGGCAACCCCCCACACTAGGTCAGGATGGGGCCAGGAACAGTCTTTTCCACCTGGTTCCACCCACTCTGACCCATCTGGGCTGTGGGTCTGCTTCATTCCAGGCCCACAGTTCTGGTCCGGCCACTACCCCTGCCGGGGTTTGAATCAGGCCCACACATCTGGAGGGTCCAGAACATACATAACACCATGACACTGACCCATTAGGGCCAAAGAGGGCCAAACCAGGACTGTGTTTTGTCTGTTAACACCCATTCAACACTGAAGCATATGCTGACTATGGAGCTGCTCCTATGTCCTCACCTCTGGTGCTGAGAATCTTGCAGGATGCCCCTAGTAGCTTGCAGGATCTGGTTGCAAATTTTAATGTATATTCCTATCCATCCACCCCACAAAAAGCAGGCTGAGAGCAGGTTACAATAATATAAAGACAGATACATACATAATACATTAAAAGAAGAGAGAAAAACAAGCAATTAAAATATATCTACCCTAACCCATTCCTGGACTGCCAAAAGCCTGCCTAAACAAAAATGCTTTACATTGTTATTGGAATATGCATAGGCTCAAGCTTTGGTGAACATCAGGCAAGAGAATTCCTCAACTGGGGAGCAGCCAAGAACATCTCCATGTCCTCCCTTGCCATCAATACGTGGTGTACCAAGGGCACAGCCAGAAGCCCACTCTCAGCTGACCAAAGAGAGCACAATGGGACATAGGGGGACAGGAGGTCTTTAACGTATGTTGGGCCCAAGCTGCTTAGGGCTTTGTAGGTCAAAACCAGCACCTTAAATTGGGTCCAGACAGCTATAGGAAGCCAGTACAGACCCTGGAGCACTGGTGTAACGTGTTCGCAGAGGCCCACCCCCCTCTGGAGGCAGACTGCCACATTCTGCACCAACTATAGCCCCTGACCCCCTAGAAGGAGAGCCCCATGCGGTAGTCTAGACCCAAGGTTACAAAGGCATGAATGTTGATTGCTAGGCAGGGCCAACCTTAGAATTTGCAGGGTCCAGGGTGAAAATAAAATGTGGGGGCCCTGGTGGCCCCTCCCCTCTGGCTCCACCCCCTTGGAGGCACCCTCTGCAAGGGTCCTAAAGGTAGTTGTGTCTGGGGAACTGCTGGGAGGGGGTTGGAGGCCACTATCTCTGTTCTGGTGAAAATAGGAGCCGGCCACCTGAAAACAGCAGGGCCTGGGGCAATTGCCCCAGGTCACCCTGTGGTAAGGCCAGCCCTGTTTTTAGGCCTGAGTCTGTAAGAAAGGGTCACAGCCTTCTCACCAGACGGAGATGATGGAAGGCACTCCTATCTGCTACCACAACCTGAGAATTCAGGTGCAGTGATGAGTCCAGGGACACCCAAGGCTGTGAACCTGAGTGACTCTCATTAGCCAAGTTCCATCTGTCCATCGAAAAATCGCATGAGTATTCATCTTATGATAGGCTGGGAATTTGCATTGGCCAGGACAAAATTCAAACTGTTTAAAATGTAAAATAAATGGAAAGAAAGTCCCAATGAGGTAAATAGGGAAGAGCATAAGCATTGCCAAAGTAGCTGTAAAAAGTTAATAAGACAGGCCAAAAAGGAATTTGAGGAGCAACTTGCTAAAGATGCTAAAACTAATCATAAAACCTTTTCCAAGTACATCAGAAGCAGGAAGTCTGCTGGAGAGTCAGTTAGGCCATTAGATGATCAGGGGGTGAAAGGGGTGCTTAGGGAGGAAAAGGACATTGCAGCGAAGCTGAATGAGTTCTTTGCTTCAGTCTTCACTGCAGAGGATGTTAAGGAGATACCCACACCGGAACCTTACTTTGAAAGTGATGAGTTGGAAGAGCTGTCACAAATCAACGTGACTCTGGAGGAGGTCCTAGAGCAAACTGACCAACTAAATATTAACAAATCACCAGGACCAGACGGTATTCACTCCAGAATTCTGAAGGAACTCAAATATGAAATTGCAGACCTACTGTTAGTAATTTGTAACCTATCACTAAAATCTGCCACTGTACCTAAGGACTGGAGGGTGGCAAATGTAACCCTGATATTTAAAAAGGGAACCAGAGGTGATCCTGGAAATTACAGACCAGTAAGCTTGATGTCTGTGCCAGGCAAAATGGTGGAAACTACCATTAAGAACAGAATCGCTGGGCATGTTGATAAACATGGCTTATTGGGGAAGAGTCAACATGGATTTAACAAAGGTAAGTCATGCCTCACTAATCTGTTGGAATTCTTTGAGGGTGTAAATAAGCATGTGGAGAAGGGAGATATAGTGTACCTGGATTTCCAGAAAGCATTTGATAAGGTCCCACATAAAAGACTCTTGAGAAAATTAAAAAGTCATGGGATAGGAGGTAGTGTCTTACTATGGATCAGTAAATGGTTAAAGGATAAGAAGCAAAGAGTAGGACTGCATGGTCAGTTTTCACAATTAAGTTTTCACTCCTCGTGTTTTAACTACCTTGAATAATGTGGTGTTATCTGCAAATTTGATCACCTCCCTCTTAACGCCCTTTTCCAGATAATGAATTAATACATTAAACAACACCGGTCCCAATACAGATCCCTGGGGCACACCACTTTTTACATCTAAAAGTGGTGTGCCTCAGGGATCTGTATTGGGACCGGTGCTGTTTAATGTATTAATTAATGATCTGGAAAAGGGCTTTAAGAGGGAGGTGATCAAATTTGCAGATAACACCACATTATTCAAGGTAGTTAAAACATGAGCAGACTGTGAAGAACTGTAACAGGATCTTACGAGGCTGGGTGCCTGTACATGTAAATGGCAGATGAGATTTAATGTGGACAAGTGCAAAGTGATGCACATAGGGGAAAATAACCCAAACGATGAGTACACAATGCTGAGTACTAAGCTAGGAGTTACCACTCAGGAAAAGAATCTGGGAGTGATTGCAGACAATACACTGAAATCCTCAGCCCAATGTGCAGCAGCAGTCAAAAAAGCAAACAGAATGTTACAAGTTATTCGCAAAGGTATAGCGAATAAAACTGAAGATGTCATAATGCCTCTATACAAATCAATGGTGCCACCGCACCTGGAATATTGTGTGGAGTTCTGGCCACCCCATCTCAAAAAAGACATAGCTGAACTAGAAAAGATACTAGAAAAGAGAAGGGCAATGAGAATGATGAAGGGTATGGAACGGCTTCCATACAAAGAGAGGCTTGACAAGCTGGTTCCCTTCAGCTTAGAGAAGAGAAGACTGAGAAGGGACATGATAGAGGTTTATAAAATCTTGAGTGGTGTGGAACAAGTAGATAGGGAACGGTTATTTACCCTCTTAAATAGTACTAGAACTAGGGGACACTCAATGAAACTAGCTGGCGTCAGATTTAAAACAAATAAAAGGAAATACTTTTTCACTCAACGCATAATTAACCTATTGAATTTGTTGCCAGACGATGTTGTCAAGGCCAGTAGTATAGCTAGGTTTTTAAAAGGACTGGATAAGTTCTTAGAGCGTAGGTCCATTAATGACTATTAACCAAGTAGCTTACAAGATGAACTTCTTACTGTCGGGAGCTGGGAGTGAACAACAGGGAATGAATTGCCCGTTGTGACTGTTGGTTCTTCTCCCATGCAATCGAGATTGGCCGCTGCCAGAGGACAGGGTGCTGGGCTTGATGGACCATTGGTCTGACTCAGTATGACACTACTTATGTTCTTATGTAATATTGTTCAAAAATCCAGCCCTACCACCCACAACCATGAATTTGTCTTGCTAATCATGTGATTTTTAAAACCCTAAATGTGGAGCGAATTTTTTTAAGTTGTAGGCAGGAACAACTTGTCTCCACTAAATGCAGTCATATCCATTTCCACAGAGATTTGTCCATGGATTTTCTAAATTGGCTCTTGTGCCATAGTATGGTGCATAGCATACACATCACAACCATAGGATGATCAAAATTGGGGTTTAATGTCAATTGGAGAAATGACTCAAAAGTTCCTCTCCAGCCACGCTGTAATGGGGGTGTTTTCAAATGAGACGCAACCACGCAAGGCTGCCCATCAACGACCCAACCAACTGTGTGTGAAGGTGATGTGGGAACATGCATGCTCCTGTGACCCAGACAGCCACTCATGGCCACTCATGGGGCACTGGAGAAAAGCCAAAGTGCCCCGTGCAGGGGAAGGAAAATAGTGTGGGGGGGACATACAGACACCACACATCCCTGGCCCTTTTGAACTGGGGTGCCCACCAATGCCAGCAGACAGGCCTGTGATCCTGCTGCCTCCCCTCCCACCCCCAGACCTACTGGGAGCTCTTATAAGTGGTCATGACTGCCTGAATGAGTTGCTTTGGGGGGCTGGTCCATGGTGGCAGGAGTGCATAGAGGCTGCCTGCATGGCTGCGGTGTCCACCCAGGGAGCTGCCCATTTGAATCCCTCCCCACTCACGGCGCATGTGTGCATGTTCCACAGCTGTACCACTCAGCGGACACAGACAGCTGCCCTCCCCTCTCCCCAATCTTGATCGTTTAAGAACACCCAGGCTAGGTAAGTCTTGCAAGGATCAGCCCTGGAATTGGAGTTAAGTGGGGCTGAGATGTGACCATAAAAGATAAGCTGGGCTCTGGCTGGTTGGCTGGCCTTTTAAGAACGCACACAAACCCTAAATAAATCACCTGAAAGGCTGCAGCTGGGAAGAAGCCTCAGCTGGCTACAAAAGGACTATAGAAGTTTAGGAGAGCGAGTTGATGAAAGAAGGAGTCTGGAGAGGAAGGTGCTGACTGGGAGCTCTAAGGCACCCTATACTTGAGGCCAAGTGGGTGAAGGTTTAAGCCTAGGCTTGTAAGTACAGAAGCTCAGGAGACACCCACAAGTTACAGGTCAGATAGGATCTTCCCTTCGTATAAAGATCCAGGAGACTGCGCTAAGTTGATGTGGACTGTTTGAGGCCCCACCCAGAGTGGGACCTGCTGAAGGATTTGGGCTGGCTGTGCCAGATGTTAAAACCCCCATCTGTGTGCTGGAGTATGGCCCAGCGCTGGAATATAAGGCATAGAGACTTGCAGGATGTGGCAGCTGCTGGGAGCTCAATTCCCCATAACTTTGAAGCACTCACTCCCAGGGCTGGTATTCATAGGCATAAGTTTCATAGAGCTGGGGGCTGCTGCTACTTTCAGTGAACACCCCTCCCCCCGTGTTTCTAGTGCCTAGGTTACAACGGGACTTGGAGTGTGTGGTCATCAATATGCTGACACCCGCTCTACCTCTTGTTTTCAACAGACTCAGGCCCCGCAGTCTCGTTGCTTACTTGATGTCTGGCAGCTGTGGGGGACTGGATGAGGGCAAGCCTCCTGAAGTTGAATCCCGACAAGACAGATGATGCTGGTGGAGAGGGCCGAGGGAGTGGAGCCCCCCATTATTGATGGAGTGCGCCCTGCCTTGGTTCCCCAGGTTCGCAGTCTGGGGGTACTCCTCAATTCACTGCTCCACATGGATGTCCAGGTGGCAGCTGTGGTGAGGAGCACATTTATTAAACTACATCTGCTATGACTGTTACAGCCAAATATCTCAGACTGTAACCTTGCCACCATCATCCATGCCTTTGCTGCCTCGAGGCTTGATTACTGTAACACGCTCCACATGGGACTAGCCAAGGTGATGGTTCGGAGGATGCAGCTGGAGTGGAATGTGGTGGCCTGCCTCCTTATAAGGACGGGCTTCCGAGAGTACATAACATCTGTGCTCTGTTTGCTGCACTGGATGCCTATAGCCTTCCAGGTCCAATTCAAGTTGTGGGTGCTTACTTATAAAGCCCTACGTGGTCTGGGCCACCTACCTGCAGAACTGCCTCCCTCCCCGGGTTCTGGAATGGTTGCTGTGGTCGGCCGGGAACACTCTTTTGGAGGTTCCCCATGTTTGGCGGGGGGCCACATTGAAGAGGGTGTCCTCCGTTGCCGCACCTCCATTGTAGAACTCCCTTCCGGTGGAAGCTTGTTTGGTCCAGGATCTTCCCTCCTTCAGGCATCACTGTAAAACCTGGTTGCTCCACCAGGCGTTTGGTGAAGGGGATGGGTAGGGGTGGATGGGGTTGGGTTGGGCGGGAATATGAGGACATTGCTGTTTTATTGATTTTTAGGTGCGTATGTTTTATATACATATCTTATATCGTTGTTTTATATTGTGAGTTGCCTTGGCAGGAGGGGGAGGGATAGTAAATCTTTTAATTTTTTTTTTTAAAAGCATTAAATCACCACCACCACCACCATTTGCAAAACCATATGCCTATGCTATCATTACCTTCTGCTGCATCTTCAGCAGCCGAGGGAAGGGTGAATCCGAATGGAGATACGAGCTGGGTTGTTCCTGGGGTAGTGGGATGTCTTGGTGCAGAAGGAATATGGCTTTATTTCCATGCTTTCAGCAACCAAGAACCTTTCAATTTTCAAATGAAACCCAGATCAATGCACACCTAATTGTCTTTGACTTATACATCAATTGAAAATCTCTTCTTAGGGAAATACATTAGTGATAAAGATTGCTTTTCATTAATTTTGCCTGCTTCTAAGAAATAAAATTAAAAAACCAGGCATATATATTCCTTTAGCACATTTGGAATTGCTTTTCATCTTGTACTGCATCAAGCAGGGTTTGCCATAAGTAAAGTAGATCTAACAGGCACTCGTTCATGCTGTGCGCATACATATTGCCCCAAGTTCCTTTCGCCTGCCTGAAGAAGAAAAGCCAGGACTGAGTTCCTCACCACTTACTCTAACACCATGTTCTTACAGACAAGTTGCCTCATGGGGCTTTACCATGTGGTAACTTCTCCCAGTCACAGAGCATTTTGGTTTCCAAGTCGGGTTGCCACCTCTGGTGGTTTTTTAACAGACGCTCCCATAGGCCAAAATGGGCATGTCAGATAAAACGTGACCAAAGGTGGCAACCCTATTTCCAAGGTTAGTGTGACATGAACACGCACCAGGGTAAATGGAGGGGTGAAACCAAGCTCCTCTATGGCAAAGGTTTTATGGGAATATGGCTTAATTCTTATGGCGACTGCCAATAGAAACCTCCTTCCCACACATGCGTCTCTTCAAGAGAATTGACTCCTAGGCCAGCAGGAATTAACCATTTTTTTAAGCATCCAAGTGGATTAGGAGCCTAAGTACTATTAACTAGCATGACTTAGTTCTTAGAAACTAAAATTTCCACTGAAAGTCTGGCTCCTAAGTATATAGATCATTCTGAAAATGAGGATTTAGGCTCCTCAGTCAAGTGCATTTGATGACTTTTACCCCAGATTCTCAGTTGTGGACGTTTTATCAAGTTAATGGAGTTGATTAAGATGGTTTATATCAGCTGAGGGACTGGGTGCTTTTACATGGATGGCACCCACAGCTCTGCTCTGCCTTACACCCGGGTGGCCCATCCGTGTAAAGGTGGGCTGCCAGATGTGCAGTTGGAGCAGAAGGGGAGCAGGCAGCTACGGAACATCCTGAAGCACCTCCAGTGGAGCGGGGCACTGAAACATGGGGCACCAGCTGGAGGTGGGGAAGCAGATTCATCTACTCGTGGAAAGCCGCTGCAGCTCTGCTCCTGGCCAGGATTTGCCTCAGGCAGCGAACAGCTGTTGTTCTCGGCCAGAGGAACAGACTCTAGGCAATATACCTATCAAGCGAGTCAACAGCTGGGGGATAATGAGGGCTCTGATATCCTGCACTGGGGGGGGGGTGTCTCCCTGGACCAGATTTCACGCATCCGACTCATGAAGAAACCATTGTCCAGGGAAGGGTAACCTGAGGCACAGCTAGCAAATGCTATGGCCAATACTTTCCCAGAGATGGTTCCTGGTGACAGGTCTTTGCTACGAAGGGATAAGGAGAACTGAAACAATTGGCTCTCGGGGACGAGGAAACCTAGGGGCCAGCTGTTCTGGAACTTGAAATCCTGGAACTCGCAGAATGCCTTTTCATATGCCTTCCTGGTTCTGGGGGCTAGGGAACCCTGGACTATGTGAAAGAGGTCTAATATCCAAGGTTCCACATGCCACTTGGGAACAGGTCTGTCTCCTCCCTGGCCTCGGGGCTAAGCAGGTGAAATCGTTCTGTCTGGAATCGAGAAAGGGCATCGGCTATGCCGTTGTTAATACCGGGTACATGCTTGGCCGTAAACATTATATTCATTCATAAACACCTGAGCAGGAAGACCCGGACCAGCCTCATCACCCTCTCTGATTTACATGACAACTTGTTGATAACATGGATGACTGCCATGTTATCACACCAGAACAGGACTCTCCGGTTGGAGAATTTGTTCCCCCGCAGTCTCACTGCCACTACTATGGGGAAGAATTCCAGAAAGGTCAAATCCCAGGTTATCCCTGCCTCCTCCCACTCTGCCAGTCACGGAACTGCACACCATCTTCTCCTGAAATAGGCCCCCAAACCATGGTCAGCTGCTGCATCGGAGTTTATCTGCAGCTCGGATTCTAGCAGAAGCTGTTGCCGCCAGAAACTGACCCCATTGTAGTTTTGTAAAAAGATTTCCCAGGTAGCCAGATCCTCCTGCATCTACTTCATCACCCTGATGTGGTGATGCAGGGGACGGTCGCTTCCTATGAGTACATACAGGCAGGACATAAAGGCTCTCCCTGGGGCAATGACTCGGCAGGTGAAGTTTAGGCCACCTGTAAGTGACTACAGATGCCAGACCATTACCTTTTTTGCTACCTGGCAAACCATCATCACGCTCCGGAATGCCTGCAACTTGTTTGCTGGCAACCACAAAAGGGAATGAACTGTGTCAAGTTCTATGCCCAAATAGGTCAGTTTGGTTGATGGCCCTTCCGTTTTTTCAGGCACCAAGGGGACACCTACTTCCTTGGTCACTTCCTGGAACATGTGCAACAGGTGCTTGCACTGTGCGGTGCCCGCCCTTCCTACGAAGAGGAAATCATCCCAAAAATGGGTGATCTCACTCTGCCCTGCCCGCCGGGACACAACCCATTCCGAGTACCAAGCTAAACTTCTCAAAGGTGGTGCACGAGATGGAATATCCCATGGGCATCACCTTAGCAAAGTAGATCTTGCCTTGGAATTCCATTCCCAGCAGTTCAAAGTCATCAGGGTGTACTGGCAGCAAGTGGAATGCCGATTTAATATCGCACTTCATGAGAAGGACCCCGACTCTGCAAGCCTGCACCATTTCAACCGCTGCGTCAAATGATGCATACCTCACGGAGCACAGCTCCTGGGGTATGGCGTCATTCACCGGCTCGCCCCTTGGGTGCGAAAAAGGTACTGAATAAGCTGAAACTCCCCAGGCGTCTTTTTGGGACAATGCCTAGGGGGTGGGATTCTCAGTGTGGGCATGGGAAGAGTGTCGAAGGGGCCCTGTATTCCCCCTTCCTTGACCTCTTTATTGATTTTATTCTGAACTAGCTGCTCATTCCCTCTCACAGATTTCAGGTTCTTAGCACCCAAGTGATAGCGGGGGCTGAAAGTTGGAATCCTAAACCCTTGCCGAAAGCCTTCCACTACATATTCATCAGTGACGGGGTCAGGCTAGTCACGAGTCACTGACCTTAGGGTCTCATGCTGTACTGGAGTTGGGGCCCTTCCCCACTGCGAAAGGGGTACTGGATTGGCCAGAGGGGCCTTGCTTAGGGGCAGTTTGGCCTCTATTTCTGGTCCCATACTGCCTGAACTTGTTGCAGTTTGAAGTGGCATGGGTGCCTGCGCACTGGGTGCACACGTGCCTAAATTTACAGGGGGAGCAAAAATATTTACCTCCGTTATTGTAGTCCCAGCACATCAGGCCACCCAGGGGGGCGGGGCTTCACTCTCCCACCCTGAGACCAGTCACCTTGTGTAGAGCTCCTGGCCTTAGCAAGGACATGACCACTGTCTGATCGGGGGGCATAGCTCGAGCTGCTGATGCACTCTAGCCATAAATCATGTGCGTGGACATCCCATCTCAAAGTGGGATTGTTGGCTACCCTACGACGAAATGCTTCATCGTAACGCAGCAAAGCTCCAGGGCTCCCTGTATCGTGTGCCCGCCGTACGATGTCCGAGTACTTCACCAGCTCGACCCCCCACTCAGGGAACCTATAAAGGGTCACTCCCATGTAAATAGTGAAGGCTGCCATCCAATTGCACTCAGCTTTTGGCCTCTTAAATTTTTTCCGGTCCTTTCTTTCCTCCCTCTGGTTTGGGTCAGGAATAGGGTCACTGAACAGGAGTGCAAAGATGTCAATGTATTTGCCACTCCATATTTTTTCCCGTGTGTCCTGCAGCAAGTGCTCGCCCAGTGGGGTAGACACATCGGCATAGCCACCAGCCAGGGGTCGTGGTTCCTCCCTTTGCTCACAGCATGGGAAAGCACTGTGTGTGCAGCCTGACTCAGCATCCCACACCTGAGCAGCTGCCCTGTGCCTGTGGTGTGCACAAAGTCTAGGTCTTTCATAAAGAGGTGGGTGGCTTCCACCTGCGCATGACTCTCTTTGCCTATAATGAGAGGGAGAACAACCGTGCAGCCCACCCCGGTCGTAGTACAACCCCATAGGGGGTGTAGTTGGGACCCACCTGGATGACCCGGCCCCCTCCGGCTCAAAGTCCCATTCCCACGAGCAAGCCCCGTGAACCTCACCTTCCATTGTTTCCGGCTCATATGTGGGTCTGCGGTAGTCTCCACTGCCTGGCCCCTGTTGTTGCGGCCTCTGGGCTGCCTTGAGACTGTTGGTCAGGGCCTGCATTCCTTCCCTCAGGGCGGCTATTTGCGCCTGATGGCTAGGCATGAATTCCTCCTGACGTTGGCTGGTCTCAGGTTCATCAACCCTGAAAGGAGAAAGGAGAACCCGGCGGTGCCCACGAGTCCTGAGCGGGCTTTTTTCACCTCATGGTAGCACGGGGGGACTCCATTCATCCATGGTTCTACTGCCCCCATCTTCCCACCCTAACTGGGCTGGGGGAACCAATTTGGATCTCCTTTGGGAGCTCCTCAGCTCCTCAATCTGCCTCTGGTACCCCACCAACTGGGCCTGGAGGGCCTAGAGCATTGCCCCTGCCCCTTTCTGAGGCTCATGCTGGGGGGGTTGCCGGGCTGTACTGACCCAAGGCGCCTGAGTAGGGGCCTTGCGCATGGCCTTTTTTCCTTTGTGGGCCATCCTAGCCCCTTCACTACCTCCTAAACCAGGAAGGGAGATACCCCTACACCACCCACCGCAGGAGCCGCTCGTGGGTCTAGTGACCACACCCAGTGCCCCCTGCAGGAGCCCAGATGCAGCACCCACATGAGCAGTGTGGTCTCTGTGCCGGTGGGGGGGGGCAAGGCAGTCTCATCCCCACCCATGCAGCGGAGGAGAGGGGGGGTGGCCTGAAGCTATACCCCAATGGAAGGGGGGGGTGCGCGATACACCACTGTACATTGCCGCGCTGTTTTCTGCCCCGTGAGTAGTAGGCCTCCCACACCTAGGCCCTTGAAGAGGCCTGCCCTATTGCCGCCCCAGAGGTTGCCCTGTTCCCGCCTGTTGCCCCGCTCATGAAGCTGGGGAGGGAGGGAGTAGGCCACAGGCCAGGGGCCACACCTTGTGCTGTACTTCTAGGTAAAAGGGGTGGGGGCTCCAAACCGTGCCACTGGGAGACAGGGCTCCAAGACGTGCCGCTGGGGCTGTGAAAAGGCAGGCGGGCCTGGAGACACCCAGTGTGCTGCACAGCCGCGCTGATGCTTTCCCGGAGTGAAGGAAGGAGGGAGGGAGGGGCGGGGGCTCTGAGCAGCACCACTGGAATAGCGAACTGGCGGAGGATGGGCCCGGTATTCTGGTGCTCCGCATGGCCAACTCACCGCAGGGAAGGCCGTTCCTCCTGGCCTCCATGTTGTGCTGCTCCCTTGCTCGCTGCCGCAACCTGAATGAGGCGGTGAGCAGGGAACCTAAAATGGTGCCCAGGGAGTCCCGTGTCTCGTGAGAGTCCCGGGCACCCCATTCATTGCTGTGGCAATGCCCAGCCCCAGTTCTCACCCGCCGCAGGCAGTGGTGCAGTCGCTTCCCTCCCATGCCTCCTTCCTAAAGAGAAAAGGGGGCCGGTGCCAAACCCCCTGCCGTGGTGAGCGCAGAGTGGCGATTTCTCTTTAGTGCTTAGCTATGCTGCACCAGGATACAATACTGGCACTGGATGCAATTCAAGGACACAGACCAACTTTTGTATTTTTGTTTTGTCATCTAGCAGAATGAGTCCTTTCTCTTTGACTGGAGTTTCTCGGTGCTACCTCAACAGAAATAGCAAACATCACTTGAGGATCTGTGCAGAAGAAAACTGAATTTTTGTTCCACATGAATTTTCAGCATTTCAAGACTAGTTTCATTCTGAACTGAATAGTCAACATACAAAACAAATTTCATAAAAGGAAAAATTCCATTTGAAAATGAAAAATGGTTAAAAGGTTGACATTTTTAGTCAGAGCCAACTTTACGTTGGTTTTCAAACTGATACTTTGCCATGGCATGTTTTTGTTTTTTAATGAAAAAACAAAAGGGCACTTTATGTTGAAACAATTTTAAAAGGTTCATTTCACAATGTCAGTTTGAAATAGAAATCTTTGTTTTGAGCTTTCTTTCTGGAACAACAAGTTTATTTTCTTCAGCATTAATATGTTCCCATAAAAATATTTGTTTTGACAAAACTGTAATTTACAGCATAAGACGTTTTTGACCTACTCTAAAGAGTGGTGCATAGAGTAAATGCATCCAATGTTGCTTGTTCTCAATTGTTTTTCCCTTTATCTTGTTTCATTATTGAAATTATCACATGAATAGCTATTTTCCCATGGACGGTATCTACTTCAGATCATATAGATAATGCACCTCTAAAGCAGGAAATGGTTTAACCACTGCACTTAAACATTTCCTGAGAGGAGAGAGCATAGCATAAACCATGAACAATAACAGTGGAAAACTGTTTCTCTCTTCAGATGCTGACAAGGGAATGACAGTATTAACTAAGTGTTTTTACAAATAAAGGTCTCTTTTCTCATCAAGAATGCGTGCGTTCCTTACATTTGTCTCACAGGAACTTAAAATAAAACCATTTGGGATTTTCAAATGCATATGATCTTTGAATGCCATCTGCTTGGTAACAGAATGTGTTGCAGCTTCCACAAGGATGAACCATTGCAATGAGAGAAATTCTATCAGCTTCATGGGAGAAATTCTGGCCTCCTTGTTTCATTTGCCAAACTGCTTATCTTGGAAATTTTCATATACAGTAGCATACAGGAACAGCCAGATATCACAGTGATAGACAACCTTATAAAAACCTAGGTTACAGATATGCATTGCGGATAGACCTGAAGCTTGATTTCTTGTGAGACCGTGTGCTGTACACTTGACCTGTGTGAGATTATAATTATTTATAAATATTTTTATTTATTTATAAATATTTTTTAGCCACCCCCTCATGCCTACAGCATCTCGGGGCAGCTTACAACAATACGATAAAATTCATTAAAACAATATTTAAAAAGACAACTTCATAAATAAATTTAAAAACAATCCCCATATCCACACACACCCCACATCCCCCATACCCACAACTACCCAACCCTCCCCTTCGAAGGCCTGGGCAAACAGCCAGGTCTTGCAGGCTCGATGGAACGCCAGCAGACCTGGGGCCAGGCGGGCTTCCTCCGGGAGGGAGTTCCAAAGTTGCGGCCCGGCCACAGAGAACGCCCTCTCCATTGTAGCCCCCCAGTCTCACCCAGGGGACCTCCAAGAAGGCGCCCCCAGTGGACCAAAGGGATGCTCCGAGACACGGAGGGTGAGGCGGTCCCAGAGGTATGAGGGGCCCAGACCATGCAGGGCTTTATAGATCAAAACCAACACCTTGAATCTGTCTCTGTACGCTATAGGCAGCCAGTGCAGAGTGTGGAGCACAGGTGTTATGTGCTCCCATCGCCCAGTCCCCATAAGGAGATGGGCCACCGCATTCTGCACCAGCTGCAGCCTCTGAACCAGAAACAAGGGAAGCCCCACGTAGAGCGCATTGCAGTCGTCCAGCCTCAAGGTGATGAAGGCATGGATAAGGGTGGCCAGGTCGGGCCTGGAAATGTATGGGCACAGCCTCCGTACCAGTTACAGCTAGCGGAAGGCAGTCTTAGCCACCGCCTCCACCTGCCAATCCAGATGGATACCTGAGTCCAACACCACCCCCAGACTCCGAACCTGCTGGGCAACAGGAGGACAGACCCCTCCTCCTCACAAGGAGGGCCAGAACCTCCCCCGCCCTCCCCTCCACCATCACCTCTGTCTTATCGGGAATTAGTTTCAGTCTGCTCTGCCTCATCCAATCTGTCACGGCCTCCAAACATTGGGAAAGTAATGAAATGGCAGGACCGGGATCAGTTGAAATCGAGAGGTACAGCTGAGTATCATCAGCATATTGGTGACATTGTATCCCGAACCCTCTCATGATCTCCCCCAGGGGCTGCATATACACATTAAATAATTATTGATGGAGTCACCATCCTGCCTGTCCCCCAAGCACATAGCCTAGGCTTCATCTTTGACTCAGCCCTTTCTTTTAAACCCTACATTGATTCTGTTGCTAAATCCTGTTGCTTCTCCCTCCATAACATTGCTAAGATTTGCCCTTTTCTCTCTGTCTCGTCTGCCAAAACTCTTGTTCATGCTCTGGTCATCTCTCGACTTGATTACTGTAACCTCCTTCTTTCTGGCCTTCCCCGGTCTCACCTTTCTCCCCTCATCGCTGTCCAAAACTCTGCTGCCAGGATCATCCACCTCACCAGTCACTTCGACCATGTGCAGCCCCTCCTCTCTTCACTTCACTGGCTTCCCCTTCCTGAACGAATCCTGCACAAGCTCCTAGTCTTCACCTATAAAGCTCTTCACAACCTCGCTCCCCCCTACCTCTCTGCACTTATCGCCCTCCATAGTCCAGCCCGTGTACTTCGCTCCTCCTCTGTCCCTTCTCTCACCCTTCCACGCCTTCCCTGCTCCCCTAAGCACCTTCATCCCTTCTCACTTGCTGCCCCCCATGCCTGGAACTCCCTCCCTGTCCACATCCACCTTGCCCCCTCCCTTCATACCTTCAAATCTCTCCTTAAAACTCACCTCTTTCGCTCTGCTCTGTCTGACTCTTTATCCTGCTGAGCCACTATTTCCTATACCTATGGTCTGTTTACCCTTATCCTTGCCACATGGACCTGCCTGCTGTCATTCTCATCGTAACCAAGCCAAGTACGTGCCCTTGAGAGCTCGCATCTTCATGAATGTTAGACCCCTTGTCTCTCCCTCTGTTCCCCTTCCTAAGTCTCTCCCCCAGATCCTGTCTCTCAGAATGTAAGCCCTAGGGGCAGGGACCATGTCTATTTTATTACTTTGTAAAGTGCCAGGTACACCGCTGGCACTATATAAATATTTGTTAATAATAATAATAATTAATAATTAATAAACAAACAATAATGGAGACGGGATCAAACCTTGCAGAATGCCGCAGGATAAGGCCCTGGGGCTTGATGTTTCAGTCCCCAGCACCACCCGCTGACTTCTCCCCGAGAGGAATGAGTGGAACCACCCAAGGACAGTCCCGTCCAGACCCCTCAGGTCTCACAACCATCTCAACAGCAGCCCATGGTCCACGGTGTCAAAAGCGCCCGAGAAATCTAGCAGGATCAGAAATGTCGAACATCCTGTGTCCATCTCCCAGCGGAGATCGTCCACCAAGGCCACCAGCACCATCTCAGTACCATAACCGGGGTGGAACCCAGATTGAAAAGGGTCAAGGAAACCGATGTTGTCCAAATGCACCTGGAGCTGGCCGTTCAATGACCTTCCCTAAAAGGGAAGATTAGAGACATGACGGTAGCTAGCGAGTGTGTCCACATCCAAGGATGACTTCTTCAGCAGGGGGTGCACCACAGCCTCCTTTAGACTGGGTGACAGCCTCCCCTGCCAAAGGAATGCGTTCACTACCCTTGCCAGCACTGTCCCCAAAGTCTCCCTGGAGGCTTTCACCAACCAGGACAGGCACGGATCTAATTCTCAACTGGTGACCCTAACAGACCTCAGAACATTCACCGCATCAGTTGGCGTCACTTCCTGAAACTCATCCCAGAAAGATCGACCGGACGGCACCTCCATAACCTCATGCTCCTCCCCTACTGCTTCCAATCCGGTGTCAAAGTTACTCTGGATCTGAGGGATCTTGTCTGTGAAGTAGGTGGCAAACTCCTCACAGCAGGCCTGGGACAAGTCCCCATCCAGGCGGAGGGAGGCCAGACTGACCAGCCCCCACATTGGGGCTAGGATTTTGTCAGAGTTCATAGTTGTTGCAGAAATTGCAGATTTCCACGAGTTTGTGAATTATAGACTTGTAATTGTTTTAAGAAGTCATTTGATGCCCATTAACATAAAGATGTCTTGTGAGATTATATAACTATGTGGAATCAAAAATGACAACCTCATGATTTACAGCAAGCAGCTTTCAAATCATGGGAAACTGTACCACCACCATTTTGTACGCTAGAGCAAGCGTTCCTAAGCTGTGTGTCGGGATCCAAAATGGGCTTTGCCTGTCTAGAGATGAGGTTGTGTTCCCAGTTGATATACTCCATCTGGTGTGGGGGGGGGAGTGGATAATATTTAAGTTTCAAAATAGGGTTGCATGCAAAAAAAATTGGGAACCACTGCTCTAAACTAGCAGTTAAACTTGGCAGCAGTCAAAAGCTGTCATCTTCATATTGTAGATTTTAATTGAACATGATGGTTGTATGTACTTTTTTTTTTTTTTTAAGGGAGGGGGTTCTTCCACATTTCAGCCATGAAATTTGTTAAAACTGAAAGCTTAGACCCCTAAGCCATATTCTGTCCCTCCCAGGGGTGTTCGACAGCAGGGTCTTGCCCCAACCTGGCTATTAGAAATTAAATTTGAGTTATCATTCATCTTCCTCCCTTATTGACATCAGTTTTTGTAATGTTCTATTTAGTCCAACGATTGCACAATCAACGAATACCAATCATTTCTTTGAAATCCCCATATTAATGGTGTGACAAAAGTACAATTACTAGGAATAATATTATGTAGTCTCATATCTTTTGGCATGCAAATGTCTACCAAAGAAGAGGGTTAAAAGGGGAGGAATTGCCTCGGGCTGCATTCAGACACCACAGTGCCCACTTGTGGACTCCTCTGCCAACACCATAGTTTTTCCTCTGTTTTATCCTGTCATGGTGAACATATCTGGTATGTGGTATTGCCAAGGTGATTGATGGTAGAGATACCACAAAAATATCAAATGCCTGAATGTGTATGTAAGATGCCCACTCCATACTTGCACCACTGCCCAGGTCAGTACCTTTGCTTTGCCTGGAAATCAGACACCAGCAGTTCACTTTGCTTGTTCTTCAGCCTCCAGTTTTCCTGGCTGGCTTTACAGGAGTCCACCCAGGCACCAGCCATGCAGTGGAATATCCCGTACAAACAAGTTCAAGTAACAGAGTCTCTTAATGTCACTTTACAAACTTCAACACAGTCCCTCACTCCTGGAACCCTCCCAGGCCTGACCTAGTGGCAACTCTTGGCTTCCCCGGTGGCCTCTCTGGCTAGGCTTCCAGCCAGCTTTAAATGTCATGGGGACAGGTCGCCTGACCTACAGAGCCCTTCTGCCATCAGTGTTCCCTCCTCGACTTCAGGTAATAAAACCCATTAGAGCAAGCAGACTCCAGAACAGGTGCGCTGGAGCCCTCTGGTTCACCTTGCCCCGGTACCCTCACCTCCACACTGAATGGACTATTGACACAGTGGCAGCTCCAGATATGGCTTTTAGCATCCACGAGGAAGGGTGTGGCCTGAAACCCTGCATGCTCTCACTAATAGATGTTGGTCCAATAAAAGTTCTCATCTAAGCCACTTTGTCTCCATCTCTTGCATTTGGGACCAACAAGCACACTCTCTTGACCAGTTAATTTGATACCACTTGATAAATGCAGAGGTTTCATTCTTGTGTCATCAGTATTTATAGAGGATTGTAATTTAGAGGCTAATTTTAAATGAGGTGCTATAAAATTTCTGCTGCATGTAGGATCAACACTGGTGGTGTTTGGTGGGGGTGATGGATGGGGGGAGTGGGTTGGGTTGGGTGTTTTTCCTCCTTTATATGTTGTTTAATGATTGTTTTTATGGATTGTAAGTCGCCCTGAGCTGCCTGTGGCAAGAGGGACAGGGTAAAAAAAATAATATTTTTTTAAAAAACAAATATTGTGGTAGTTCCTAAAAACTCTATTCATGGACATGGACTCTTGTTTGCCAGGCATGGCATGGTACAAAAACAACTCTGCGCTAAAGCACTTGTACTCAAAGTAGCCATTCTATCTACAATGAAGTCTGTTTAAGTTGAATACACTGAGCTATCTAAAACATAAGAACAAAAGTAGCGCCATACTGAGTCAGACCAACGGTCCATCAAGCCCAGCATCCTGTCCTCTGACAGTGGCCAATCTCGATCTCATGGGAGAAGAACCAACAGTCACAATGGGCAATCCATTCCCCGTTGTTCACTCCCAGCTCCCGACAGTAAGACGTTCATCCCGTAAGATACTTGGTTAATAGCCATTAACGGACCTACTCTCAAAGAACTAATCCAGGCCTTTTTAAAAACCTAGCTATACTAGCATACTACATTGAGTGAAAAAGTACTTCCTTTTATTTGTTTTAAATCTGCCGGCAGCTAGTTTCATGGAGTGTCCCCTAGTTCTAGTACTATTTGAGAGGGTAAATAACCATTCCCTATCTACTCAGTCCACACCATTCAAGATTTTATAAACCTCTATCATGTCCCCTCTTAGTCTTCTCTTCTCTAAGCTGAAGGGAACCAGCTTGTCAAGTCTCTATGGAAACCATTCCATACCCTTTATCATTCTCGTTGCCCTTCTCTGTACCTTTTCTAGTTCAGCTATGTCTTTTTTTGAGATGGGGCAACCAGAACTGCACACAATATTCCAGGTCTGGTTGCACCATTGATTTGTATAGAGGCATTATGACATCCTCAGTTTTATTCTCTATCCCTTTGTGAATAACTCCTAACATTCTGTTTGCTTTTTTTTACTGCTGCTGCACACTGGTCTGGGGATTTCAGTGTATTGTCCACAATCACTCCCAGATCCTTTTCCTGAGTGGTAACTCCTAGCTTAGTACCCAGCGCTGTGTACTCATAGTTTGGGTTATTTTCCCCTATATGCATCACTTTGTACTTGTCCACATTAAATCTCATCTGCCATTTAGATGCCCAGGCATCCAGTCTCATAAGATTCTGTTGTAGTTCTTCATAGTCTGCTTGTGTTTTAACCACCTTGAATAACTTGGTGTTATCTTCAAATTTGATCACCTCCCTCAACGCCCTTTTCCATATCATTAATGAATACATTAAACAGCACCGCTCCCAATACAGATCCCTGGGGCACACCACTTTTTACATCTCTGCATTGTGAAAACTGACCTTTTGTGAAAACAGTTTGACTTTTCAGAATTTCACCTTAAGTAGACATTAAGGAAATGCCATTTGATGCTAAAGACAAGCAAACAATACTAAAAATACTGCTAAAATCTTTATTAAAAGATATAATATTCAGTTCAATAGAATTAGTGTGATGATTTTCATTATCATCCAAAGACAAGAGACCCAGCTTAACAAGGAGAAATCTGCGATCTTGCTTTTCATCCTGCATCTCACAGCTTAATGGTTCAAATTCAGCTTTCAGCACCACCTCCCTCAAGAGAGGAGGTACATTTCTATCCCTCAAGAGTGGAGGTACATTTATTAGGGGTTCCCAGTGAGGTCCCTACCCTTGGCCTTCAACCTCCCCTTATATCCAATGCCTACACCTCCATATAGTGCACAGTCATATCCTTGGGCTTGTACCAAAGCCCTCTCAGACTTCCACCCTAGTCCCAACCTGAATAAGTCCTTCCTGCTCCAAGCAGGCCCTTCAGATAGGGTTCCTTCTCTGGAGCAGGGAGCCCACAGCAGTAGCTCCTTCTTCTATGGCCTTCCCCTCTAGACTGAACCTTATAAAGACCCCACGCATGCTCAGTTCCCACTGTTTCTAACTTTCTACTGAGTTTGTCTCCAGACTTGGAACTCAGACTAGTCTTTATGGCTCTACTGAGCTTGCCCCAGCACTTGGACTCCAGCAGGGTTCTTAGTCTCTACTGGGCATGCTCAACAGGCTGATGCCTGACAGTATCAAGCTGTCTACGGAACAGGGCTCCAATAGGCTCACAGGAGCTGTCCTGTTATGCTAGGTCTGTCTCCCTAAGACCCATGTGCATGCACAGAGCCCTCTGGCTGGTCCACTCAGCCCCCTCTTAAAGGGGCAGCAGCCCCAGAGGGCTGCTCCCTGCTAAACCCCTCCCCCTTTGGGAAGACTGGCTTCTCCTAGAGAAGACTGCAACTATAATCCTTCTAGCAGGGTGCAGTACTCTCATTTCACATAGTCACTAGTTGGGGAGCCACCTCCCACCCAACTATCTTAAAGAATTTACACCTGTCCCACATTATGTCCACCAACCTTTCTCGGGATTTTTACATAATAGGAGTACACAATAGCCATATACGTTTGTCACTTTCTCTCAGGCCATTTTTGCACATGACAAAAATGTAGACAAAAAATGTTCCGTAGACAGCTTGATACTGAATTCTTATAAGTGCTCAGGATAATACTGGGTGTTAACAATGCTGGAGCTTTGTCATGCATGAACACACCATTCCCCTTTCATGCAGCCAGAACTCGCAGCCTTGTACGAGTCACATCTGATGGGTCTAAGAAAACTGTGAGATATCACTGCATAAAAGGGGAATAGTGTGTTCACACATGACAAAGCTCCAGCATTTGTAACACCCAAGATTATCTCGAACAAGAACCCGTTTTTTTGTCATGTAAAAGTGGCCTTAAGGTCTACCACCCCAACACTAGGCTTTAAAACCCTTTCCCTGGCCTCCATATCACCCCTTCTAGTCAATCCCATTCCACCGGGTCTAGGGCTTTAAGCCCTGTACGGTCTTTGGTGCCTTACCAGGCTTGTACCTTTAGTCTCCACATAGGAGTGGGGTATGGGCCCTCACAGCTTTTCCCATCACCCCCCCACCCCCCGATATCCTAGTGACCTCCTCAAGTCATATAGGTTGACCTATTACAAGGGGTTTCAAAGGTCTACATCCCAGACGGCTCAACCACCCCCCTGCCGGGCATTGTTCAAAGTCCCAGCAAGTTCAATCGCTTCCTTGCTGAGTTCCCATTGTTCAAAGTCCTAGCTGGCTCAATTGCCTATGCCCTGCTAGGTTTCCAGCTTTCACAGTCCCAGCCAACTCAATCGCCCCCCTTTCTGGGTTCCCATAGTTCCAAGTCCCAGTTGGCTCAATCGCCCCCCTGCCGGACTTAGCAACAAGAGCTGCTACTTGAGTTTGGTGGCCGGCTCAATTGCCTTTCACCCTGCCACCTCTAGGCACCTTAGGGTACCGGCTCATCTGCTTCCCCTGTACCGCTTTTCAAAACAGTCACATTGTATCTTTTAGGGTACTGGCTCACTCGCCTCTCCTGTACCCCTTTTTACAAGATCCCTTCTGTCCCCTGAGAAGGGATGGAAGTCAGGCCCACCCAGCCATTCCTGACTCTGAGTCCTGGGCCCCTTACAAGTAGGTCTTCAGCCCCTACTTTGGGACTCTCTTGTTTCAATTATCCTTGCCCAGAATTATCATTCTGTGGAAGCTGCTCCTTCCTCTACCTTGGACCCTTCTTGGTCTATCTGGTCAGCTCTCAATTCCTCTACTTCTTTCCCGAGGGTTATATTCTGTGTTCTGAGTTCTGCCCTCAACTCAAATACTCGACTCAAATACTCTCTATCATTTTGCCCATGATATCAGTACCCATTCCTTTCTCCTGGGTTTCTGGTTTTAGGCCTACCAGCTGTAGCCTTAGTGCCTCTATCTCCTTGTGCAGGACCACACTTTCCTTCAGGAGGAAGGCATTATGTTGCCACTATTTGTTTGGCCATTCTCTTCAGGGTCTCAAGGTCTTCAGGACTATCCTCCTCTGACACCCAACTACTCCCTGGGTGCCTACAGGCACTCCACTAGGCTTGACTTTCTCAAAGCCCACCTCATCTGTTTGAGTAGCCTTTTCCTTAGGGGCAGCTCTATTAAAACTCTTGGCCTCTTTCTGGGCCCTCCTGGGGTATGTTCTCTTCACATGTCCCCCTTCCCAACAAGTCCAGCACTGGGCCACTTATGACTGGCCCACTGTTGCTTGGTCCCAAAGGGTTTTCTTTCTCTGAGTCTCCCCTCCCCGAGTCTTTACCTCTTTCTTAGGACACTTAGTTACAGAACATTCCCTCCAATAATGTCCCAAGTAGCCACAGGTAAAACAGGACTTCGAGTTACCTCCGCCTTGGGTCTCTTCCTAGGGAGAGTCACTTTTGTAGAGCCCCCCAAAAGTACCTGGCCTCTTCCCTCACAGGTCCAGTACCCATAGTTCTTTTTCCCATCTTGGCCTCTGGCCCCATACATTGCCCTTCTCTGGCTTCCCAGAGTCCTGGTATCTTTTCTAGTCACATAGGGGCACTCTCTGCTACAGTTGCCATCTCCCTCCAGGAAATCCAGAGTGTCTTTAAAATGAGATGCTACCACGCATGGCCACCCATTAACCACGCATCCAATTGCTTGTTTGAAGATGGTGATGCACGCTCCCATGAGTCACACACCACCTACTCATGGCCACTCATGGGGCACTGCTGAAAAATCTGGAGTGCGCTGTGTGGGGCAAGCCAACAGTGTGTGGAGACAGGCACCCATGCAGCCTGCCTTTATGAACCAGAGTGCCTGCCTATGCCAGCAGACATGCCCTTGGCCGGCTGCCTCCCTCCCACCCACAACCCTGTTGGAGCTCTTAAAGGACACACACATGTGAAATACAACACCCTGGTGGCTCAAAGCACAACAAAACCCCCTTGTGATGCATGAGAGAAGAGCCAATGCCATGAAGGACAACTGCAGGTGTCGCCCCCCCCCCCATATGTGCCTCTTGTTTTCCTGGACTGCCATCAGCTGCACCAGCTCCTGGGCAAGAAGGGATTACTGGTTGCTGCAGCTTTATATTTCCAGGGGAGAGGGTTGTCAGGGGAGGGGGGTGTAGGGAGAATGGCTGCCCGTGTGAGTTGTTTACAGGGTCAGTCCATGGAAGTGGGAGTGCATGGAGGCTGCCTATGTGGATGCAGTAACCACCCTGGGAGCTGCCTGTTAGAATCCCTCCCCACTTACTCCATCTGTGTGGGTGCTCCGCGACTGTGCCACTTGGCAGCCATATGGATCCCTTCTCAAGCCTTGCTCATTTAAAAACACCCCAGAGGAGGTGGGACAAGGGGGGTGCCACACCCCTTTCTGAAGTAAACCTGTCCCTTAAGGAGTGTTGTGATGTCACAATGCCAGAGTGTGGTGTTACATCAGAAGGGAAATGGGGCAAAGGTGCCATCATGTCCCCTGTCTGATGTCACTTTGCCCTTGTGGAGCATCAGGACATGGTCTGTTCCCTATGGTCCATCTCCTTTCTGATTGAGAGGTCCCAATCCCATCACGGCTAACCAATAGCATTATGTGGCAACCTGCCACAAACACATGAATCCATCCCAGGTTTTTTCTTTTGTCTGTTAATAGCCAGTCTCTGCTTCCCCAGACCCCTTCCCCACTCTTTTACCTTCTGGGCAGCTACCTTACCAGTTACCAATTCATGGTGGTCTTGAGCTGCCTCAGTCTTCCCATGGCTGATTTTGGATCCCACTCGTTCTGGATCGGGGCTGCCAGCTTCGCGGCGGCAGCAGGCATGTCAGAACAGGGGGTACGAGACGTAGGCTGATGGCGGTCGGAGGCATTCCGGTCATACATGCGGCAATCCCATAGTCCTTATCATAACTGAACTGGTTATCTATTTCTCAGGTGGTGGAGGCAAGTCTGGATCGTCGGTCACAGCCTGGTATGCTGGGCAGCCAAGGCCGCAGGGTTGTCCCGATGGGGAACCCAGCTGGGCTTCTCAGCACAAGCAGAAATCAGGTGGAAGGGCCGTAGCGGCATGAGATGGCATCAGTTGCTGCCCAGTTTCCAGGTGCCGCACAGAGGCCCCCCACCAGACATCTTAATCTTTGGTTACAGCCTGATACTCTGGGCGACCAGGGCTGCAGGGCAGTCCTGGTGGGGAACCCAGCTGGGCTTCTCAGCACAAGCAGAAATCAGGTGGAAGGGCCGTAGCGGCATGGGATGGCATCAATTGCTGCCCAGTTTCCTGCCCAGTTTCCAGGTGTCACACAGAGGCCCCCCACCAGACATCTTAATTGTCCACTTAGGCAAGAATGACTTGCCACAGTTGAAAGGTGAGCAACTCATTAGAAAGGTCAAGAATGAAGTGTGGGAGATCAAGAAGTTGTTCCCATTCACCCTTATTATTTGGACCGACCTAGTGGAGCAGATGTCCTGGGGTAAGGCCGTACACCCAATGAAAATAGATAAGACCAGGAAGAAGATCAACAGGAACTCAGGCAGGTGGCTAGCAGAGTTGGGAGGAGACAACTATGCCCTGTTGCATAAGCAACCTGAGTTTTTCCGGGAAGATGGGGTCCACCTGTCCTCTGAGGGAAATGATTGCTACCTAAGGGCCTTAAAAGATAAGTTAGTACAAATTTTAGGTTAGTTAGGGTATAGGTGGGGGACAGGCCCGTCTGGATAACCCCGGCAGGCCCTTAGTGACAGGGGTCCAGTATGGCAATATTCAGGTTATATATATTAGGATTATCGTAAGTGGGAGTCATCTCATTAAGAGATGGGGAGGACAC
Organism: Sphenodon punctatus; assembly: GCA_003113815.1. NCBI lineage: Eukaryota > Metazoa > Chordata > Lepidosauria > Sphenodontia > Sphenodontidae > Sphenodon > Sphenodon punctatus. Next base: position 208,771 of record QEPC01013437.1, read on the forward strand.
ACCTGCCGGAAAAGCAGGGTACAGTAAGCAGCAGGGTAACCTCCCTGGGAGGGGTGACCAGCGAGGGCGGTAGGGACAGGTATGGTCCCCAGCCTGCAGGTACCTTCCTCCTTACTCCAGTCCAGAAGGACTTGGGTCCCCCTCACCTGTGGATGGTGCCGCAGGAGGGGTGGGAAACATTGTGTTTGTTACATGGGGTGGTAATCGAGGGTATCTCAAAACCACCCCTGTGCTTTAGTTTGTTCGACGTTAGGTTAAGTACTGGACCCAAATTGCAATAGGTGATTTCTCCACCTATTCTAATTAAGATCTGGCAAAATAATAAAGAGTGCAGCCATTTAAACCCCAATTTTGGTGTCCTGTCTCATTTGGGATGTGTCAACAAAGTCATTGAATCAGGCTTCCAAATGCTAGGCTATGTCTCTGACTGCTGGACCATCCTTCTTGAACCATATAGGGGAAGCTCCTCACAAGAAGCTCTATATCCTTCCAATCTGTTATAATGCCTGTAAGACATCCCTGGAGCATTTAGTGTGGAGCTGGAGTCATTTTTCCTGCAGCCATTTAATCTGCAATCTGCAACCATTTAAGGGATGGATTAAAACATCCATCCCTTAAATGGCTGCAGATTGCAGAGGTGGAAGGGACATTGTCATCCTGCCCTCTCCATGGATTCCTAGGGATGGAAGAGATCTTAAGGGTCATCAGTTCTAACCCCTTTTCCTAGGCAGGATTAATCCAAACTAATCTCCCCAAAATATTTATCCAGCCTCATTTTAAAAAACCTCCAGTGAAGGAGTGCAAGACTGGGGGTAAGGGGCATCCAGGACATGAGTGGGAAGTGGGGTTGGGGCAGATGGTCAGGACTGGGGCTGGGCTGATAAACAGGACTGGGGCCAGAGAAGGAGAGTCAGGACTGGAGGTAAGACTGGGGGCATGGGACAAGAGGAGACTGGGAACAGCGTTTGGAAGCTAGGGCTGGGAGCACAAGTCTGGAGTAGAGGCAGGCTGGGAACAAGGCTCTAGGACAGGGCTGGTGCAGGGTAGGAAAGAGGAAGATTTCTCAGGGAGCTGGACCGCTTTATTACCAGTCATGGGGTGTGAGAATCAGAACTGGCCAGTTTGATTTGAGAACCTTCCTAGTCCAAGCATCTTGGACTTGAACTGAGCTCCCTGTGGGCAGGAAGTCCTACCTCCACAGAGAACCGTGATGACAGTGCTTCACAGAAGTCTGTGTATTCGGGTTTTGGCAAACCACAAACACAAAGCCCTTTCCACCATCCATATTCAAAAGCAACAAATACCAAATGTATTTGGGGTTCTGTAATTTCCACCAAAACATGGTATGAGGTCTTAAACAGCACCACAGAAACTGCGGCACATGGATCCAGCTTCTAGCTGGGAAGCTCTCTGACTATCAGTTTAGCTGCCTGCTTGGGGAGCCTGTAGTGTTCCTTCTGCACCTGCAAGGGTCACCACTGTTTCAGAACAGCCAGGCCCAGCCCAGGCTGGGGAGAAATGGCGAGTGCCCGGCAGTCTCATTCTCCCTTCCCCAAGCCAGTGATACCTCCCCAACCCCCTTAGCCTGTCCCATGCCCCTGAACCAACTCCATATCCCATCTCCCCCTCCCCACACACACATTAACAACCTCCACAGAGCCTAATTTCATGCCCCATTCCAGTTTCCCCCGAACCCAACAATTCCTTCTAGGAATGAAGTAAGTTTGGTCTTTTTGTGTCTCTATATCCCCCCCCCCCCCCCCCCATCTTTTTGTCTGTCTTAGAAAGTTACTGTAGATAACAAAAGTTATCTTTACACATTAAAAGTGGATTATTCAAATCCACGTGCACAGCAGCATGCCTAAAGACGCGCTAAATACCTCTGCTCCCAAAATCTATGCAGCAGCTAGAATTTTACTAATTTTCAAAACGGCCTGTGGGAAGGAAAAGGTTCTCCATCCCTGGTGTAGGGGGAAGCAGAAGGCTCTACTGGGAGGAGCAAGGTGGTAGCATTGGGATATGCAGAGAAACAGAGGATATCAAGCAGGGCTGTAAAAATCCACTCGTTTGCCTCTGTTGAGAGTACTTTTTGAGCTGGTGAGTGGATTTTCACATCTCTGGTCCCTGGCTTCCCCACTGTAAGTCACAGCCTTCCCAGTAGTCTTTTCATGCTTGGCTAGTGAATTATAGTGCAGCCCTAATTATGAGTGAGCTGAGGAGGCTGAGGAGTTTTGTAAGCAATCTCATAAGTGAACACAGGGCTTGAAGGACATCTCACATGAAACTGTTAGGGGTCGAGGGATTTGAACAAAAAGTGATTGAGCGGTTTGTGGGGGCAGGGTGGCAAAGTTGGGGAGGAAGCAGGGAGAGCTTGAAGCGTTTGTAGCAGAAGCAAGTAGGGGTGGGGGGCTTGTAAAGGGAGGAAGGGGGATTTCATGGGGCAATTAAAAAGGTGGTTTGTAGAGAGAACAGAATAATTTTATGTGGGAGTAGGGAGGTAGAGAAGGGTTTGTGAGGAGAGGCAGAGGACTTCAAGGTGAGAACAGGGAGGAGCAGACAGAGCTTCTGTGCAGCCCGGGGCCAGACACTCCTGTCTCTACCACTCCCATACCCAGTCGTCTTCATGCTAGGGGGACGTGGGCTCTCACTACTTCCCCCACAGCAGGACTCAAACCCAAGTCCCCTCAGGAGAGGTAGGTAGGGGGGGATTCTGTTGGATGCACCTCCCACCAGGGTTCCGGGTGTGAGGGTTGCAGGGTGTCCTGTGGCATGTGGTGGATCACTCACTGCTTCTCGGTAGCTGTTTTTACACACATGCACAATTGTTCCAAAGTAGCTGTAAGTCCAGATTTGTCATTCGGGAGTTGTTACACGATCATTAATATTCTGGAATAAGCACTAAGCAATTCTCTATGGCAGGGGCAGGTTCCAAGTTCGGGATCAGCGTTTATACGTTCACTGTTCCAGACTAACTTAGTGTTGAGTAACTAAATCATTCCTGACTTACAGGAGTTTATGATCATGTAAAAACAGCCAGTGAGTCCTCACTGAGTGGCTCCCACAGAGAGCACTGTGACTGGCTCCTTCCTGGCAGGGGAGGGGTGGGGAGGGCAGAAACATGATCTGAGCCCTCTCAAGTGCCAGGGAACCAGCAGGGCTGGCTGGCACGCTAGTGCTGGAGCTGAAGAGGGAGGCACTCCTTAGAAAACCCCAAATTAATTCACTGAAAGGGGCATGTTTGTCAAAATTCAGGTTTGTTAGAACTTGAATTGCACACTGTAGCAAGGTGGGCTACTGGGGTAAGTAGCAGCATGAACCAGGTCCCAAAGTCACACTCTATGGGGAATCTTGAAGCTCAAGTCCCTTTATTTATCTCCCACTGACAATGTCCATCACATACTCTACTCTTCAGCTCCGCTGTACTCACAGCTCTGCTGGTCAGGCACAGTCCCTCCTGTAGCCAGCTATGCCTTCATCTCAGGCACCACCCTCTGAGCTGGGCTCTCCTGGAGCCAGAGTTCATGTAATCCCTGTCTCCATTTCCCCAGTCTCTCTCCTCACACTGAGCTCCCAGCTCAGCCTTGCCTCATTATGCCCAAACCCAGGTGGGAGGTAATCCCCCATTTCACTCAGCACCTGCCACCAGTAGCAGCTTCACTCCACTGTTATGGCTACCTCCCTTATTGGGCCAGAGGGATCTCAGGCACTCTTCCCTACTACACACACACCCTACTCCCTTCTCTAAGGGAGTGACCTCACCCCTGAGCCGGACCCATGCCCCATTCCCACTCTCCAAACCAGTGACATTACAGGACTACAGGGGGAGGACCACCCTGTTACATTCTGCCTGGAAGAGCCTGGCCTGCAGAACCGACTTTGGGTCAGTCTCGGTTAGGGTAGCCAGATATACAAATTTTAGAGGACACTTATGAGAAATACAGGTTGTAAGGCTGCATTGGCACCAGTGCAGCACTGCAACCTGTATTTCACATGTCCTCTAAAATTTGCATATCTGGCCACCCTAGTCCTGTTGCAGCTGGGCTTGGAATGGGTTCAGGCTCAATTTTTAGTTAAAGCAGGACTCTACTTTGCACATTTTCCTGTCAGTAGGATGCTGCAGTAGTATTAGCAGGGTGATTGGATTGCAAAGCTTTGGGGCAACTATGCAAAAAGTCCTAGATGATTTGGTTCCTCAGTGTGTTCTTGTGCTACAGAGCAACTTTCATAGATGAGTTCTGACAGTGTAAGGTCCGTTACACTGTGCTCCAGTTTACCACTGTAGAGACCCCGCTAAACTTCCTCCACCTTCCACAGTGATACCTGTGCACCAACGTCAACATGAACAACTATCCTCCAGTCCTCTTCCCAGAACTGTGAGGTGGGTTCTTGGCTGCCAGAAACTCTCCCAGCCTAAGTGCCTCTGGGCATCTTAGGCTACATTCCAAAAAACAGAATTAAACTGAAATAACCACTCCTATTCATTAGTATTTAGGTGAACAGTGTAAACCAAATTAGCACTATAGCAATTTCTCCCCTAACTGAGATGTAATGATTGCTGAACTGTAGTTGCCATCCTCATGCTGATAAGTATTCACACAGTTGAAAATATAAACCAAATGGGAATATGTACTCTGGATTTTTCAGGATAAGCACTTTTCTTCCTACTCTGAATAATGTTGGTTTAGTGCTCTGTTCATGTGAACTCTTCAGGAGTGAACTGAAGTAAGGTCCAACTACATCAAACTAACTGTTCATCTGGACGTGTCCTTGAGGCAAGTTAATTCCCCCCCCCCCTTTTATTGTTATAGATACTTTATCATACAATAAAATACAATAAACAAAATCCAACACCAGCTTGACATCTGGGTACAACACTGTCTACTCTAAATTTCAACAGAAACATAACTAAAACACTGTGGTCATCTCTTTTTCACTTGTTTGGTATATGAGTACATCACTATATAGCAGGGGCAGCTGGTGGGTTTGGAGGCTGGTGGGGCAGTGGGTGGGTTCAACTTGCTCATGATGGGCCGGCAGGCATAAGGGCGGAGCCTAGCCTGGGGCGGAGCTAGGGCAATGGTAGGTGGAGCCAGGACAATGGTAGGCAGAACCAGGGCATAACCCAGCAGCAAGGAGTTCCCAGGGTTAACATTGGATTGACATTACATTACTTAATGCTGGGAATGATGCTGTGTGAAGCACTGCCACCGGGGAATAGAGAACCCTCTTACTGGGGTCCCATACACTCTCTTTCCCACCGGGTCAAAATTAATCATAGTAGGTTAAAAAAAATAGATCACGTTGCCATTGTCTACCTTTATCCTGAACCCTCGAATCCTCAGTTTTCATGGCATGCTTGGCCCCTGTAGTCTTCTGAAGGTGTAGGCTGTGGGACAAGCCTTCCTGCTGGCTTGGAGAACTTGGGAGGACTGAGTTAGCTCCCTGTTCTGCAACAAGCCAAATCAGAAGAAAATGAAAGGGAAGAAAGGACAGGACAGAGGAGAAGTAGGAGGGAAAAGGTTTGGTTTTGGAGCATGAGAATAGGAAGGGGGAAGAGATGGGTTCAGTGGGGAACAGGGGAACAGGGTTTCCTTGTTGTCTGCAGCCTTCTCTTCTGCCGTGCTCCAACCTACTTTCTCCTATGTTCACAAGGAGAGAGAGGCGAGGTGTGGAATCATGCCAGATCTCAGACAAACTGGATAGAAAAAAGAAGCAAATTACTTTAGATGTTTGCATTTTTAATACCATTTTAAATTTTGCTTCTTTGTGGACCTCTTTGCCAAAGAAGAGGTCCAAGACCCTCCCAATCCCCATGCTATCACTTACCATAATCCTGAACACTCTTCGTTTTCATGCTTAGCCTCTCCTTGGCTGCCTGTAGTTTTCTAGGGTAGGCTCCCAGTCCCCAGACAGCCAAATGCCTGTCCAAGCACACAGGCCCTTTTTTAAAAAAAGTGTGGCCCCTTTTGGGGCTGCATTGCAAGCAAACGAGGCCCCTCCAGACCAGCATCCCTAGTAGCTACACCAACAAAATACCTGTCTAATCACACAGGCCCTTTAAAAAAAACATTTGGTCCCTTTCAGGAATGCATTGCCACCAAACCAGACCCCTGCAGTCCACCCCCAGTCCCATTGCCCAGCCACACTCCCTGTATCCCACCACCACCACCCTCCCCTCAGTGCACCCACTCCCCCCACCTAGGGTTGCCATAGCCGCAATTTTTTAGAAGGCACTTATGAGATATACAGGTTGCAGGGCTGCATTGGTTCCAATACAGTCCTGCAACCTGCATATCTCATAAGTGCCCTCTTAAAATTTGTATCTATGGCAACCCTACCCATACTCCATTGCCCAGCTAAACTCCCAAGTCCCCCCACACCCCCAGTGCACCCCACTCTATGCCACCCCCTTCCCCATGTCTCCAAGTACACCCCCCTCACCTTTATATGTTCTCTGGTCTGTGTGCAGTCAGCCCCCATCCTCACACTAGGTGAGAGAGAATAGCCCGTGCTCAGAGACACTGAATAAATTTAAACGTTAACAGTCACAGCAAGCACTCTCCACTCCCCACCCCCCTTGCTGTTCCACCAGCCAATAGCATGTCACACACACGTCAACAGTCACACACACAGTCACACACACACATCCATTGCTCCCCCGAGTCCCCCCCCTCCTTCTGCCCACAGGGTGCCAAGGGCTATAGCCCATATTACATACTGTGCTGCCGGTTTCCAATCCATAGACCTCCACTGAGAGCCTTCCCCCAGTGATCCTGGCACGCGTTGCTCATTTCTAGGAACACACACTGGATGGCACCCCCTAGCTGCCAAATGCGTGTTCTGTGATGTTTTGTCCCTTACAGGGCTCCATCTCGTCTCCCTATCAGAGGTCCCCTCCCCCTCACGACCTACCTGGCCTCCACAGTGGTGCTCTATGCCCTTTGCACATGTGCAAGCAAAGGAACATACTCGCGCATGTGCAGCATAGAAACCAGTTCTGTACACTGGAGCAGCTTACACAGCCGTGCTGGGTGCCGGGGCTCTCTAAACGCCGGTCCACTTACACCGCTGGTAGGACAAGGTATTCTTTAGACTTTGGGGGCCACGGAGGCCAGTAGCGGCAGTGCCCCGGTGCCCTGGGACTGGCACCGTGTCTACTATATAGGTCCTGCGTCGGATATAAAAGTCAAACAAACACTGAGGAAGCTCTCTCATCCGGTGTTAAAGGTTTATCTTGGATAACTCTCAGGCATGGCATCCAGCGCATCTGAAAATCGTCATTGTCTTCTTGTAGCTTTGCCAATAGCCTCTCCATGGAAAATATGAACCACATACGGTTTAACCATTCCCCTTCTGTGGGGCCCGTGTCAGAGTTCTAGTTTCTGGCTATGATATTTAAAGCGACTAAGGTGAGAATTGTGCATGAGTCTCTATATTTTTTCATAATTGGTTGTTCAGAGAATAGTCCCAAAAGGGCTACCTCTGGGCAAAACAGTATTGGAAAACCTGTTATCCCCTCCATATATCCCCACACAATTCGCCAAAACCTTTTAATTTTGTGACACGACCACCAGCAGTGGAGATATGTTCCCTCCTCTCCACAGTCATGCCAGCAAGTGCCTTGATTACCCCTAGTTGAATGTTTATATCGAGGAGACATTAGGTAATATCGCAGGGTAAGTTTAACCTGAGATTCCCTGGCCGCTAATGAGACTGCACAGGTGTTGAAATCACAGATAATCTTTTCTATTTGTAATTTATCAAAGTTCTTATTAAGGTCTCTTTCCCACCTATTTATGTAACTCGGGTTTTTTTTGTACCACAGAGACTTTAATGTTTTTATAGATTCTCCCCAGTCTGCCTCTATTAGACGCCATTTCAAATTTTAAAAAATTTGATGTTCTGATAAATTCTTTGATTTTTCCTGATGTCATAAAGGCACTTTTCAGCTGACAAAATTGGAATATATCAATTTTAGACTAGACGTGCCTCAAGAATGTCACATTGGACAAAAAGCCCTGTTCTGCTCTGATGATCTGTTTCTGTACAAGCTGTTTTCTGAGCCCTGCCGCTGTATCCTGTGCTGTCAAGATTTTTAAGTCTATAGGTGAGTATGGACAGGCCCCATTGTACCCTTAATTTTTTTGCTAATTATTTTCCAGTTGTGCCATGCTTCCCAGGCGAAGGGGTGGTTCCTCCAGAGCGGGCCCTCAATTTTTTTATATATATAATCTGAGGTCTGGGAGGTTTACACAAAAAAACCATCATGTCATCCGCAAACAGGTCTAATTTATGTTGCTTCATGCCCATGGTAATCCCCCTAATTCCATCCTCCTGTCTAATAGCACAAGCCGGGACTTCGAGGACCAGGCCAAAAAGTAATGGTGACAGGGGACATCCCTGTCTGGTGCCTCTTGTTAATTTTATTGGGGCTGATATGTTGTCATGAATAAGCACCCAGGATTGGGGTGTTGCATAGATTGCCTGGATTCATTTTAAATAATTGCCACTAAAGCCCATTGTTGTCTTTGTGCGGAGTAAGCACAACGGTTCAATTCTGTCGAAGGCCTTGTTCGCATCAGCTGACACCACTACTGCTGGGAGGCCCGAGACACTGAGGTGGTGCAATATATTTACTACCCTACAGATATTATTCATGCCCAGACGTCCTGGGATGAAGCCCACCTGGTCTAAATGTACTAATTCTCCAACAATAGCAGCCAGACGATTTGCCAGGCATTTTGTAAAAATGTTATAGTCACTATTTAGCAATGAAATTGGCCTCATGGCCTGTAGTTTTTACAATCTTCTGAGAGACATCCCTGTTTGGGGATAACAATTATCTTAGCCTCATAGAATGAGGGTGGCATTCGGTCCTCTCTTATTGAACACCTCGAATAGCGGGAATCCCACCCTTCCCGAAAAGCATTGATAAAACTCCATAGGTAGTCCGTCAGGGCCTCCTGTTTTGTTCTTTGACATGGCTTTTATTACTTCCGTCACTTCTTCTAGTTTGATTGGGGCATTGAGGAAGTTATTTAAGACCATATTAAGTTTGGGCAATTTATATTTTTGAAGGAAGTTCAAAAGGAAGTTCCGAAGGAAGTTCCGAACCACGTTTGCCCATCCCTAGCCTGAAGTTAGGGCCCCGCTTTCTTTCCCCGCCCAGGGCCCCACTTTCAGTAAGGCCAGACCTGTACTGGGGAAGATCTTGAAGGCTTAAAGCCTAATGGGCTGAATAGAAGCAGCTGGAGGCTAGGGGTGTGCATGCCATTTTCGTTATTGCAATAATGATAATGAAAATTGTCATTTATGTTATTGTTATTGAAATTGTCATTTATGTTATTGTTATTGAAATAATGAAAATGACAAATAATAATAACAAAAATAGAAACGAAAATGACATTTTGTTTTGAGATAAAGGGAAAACACTGAAAAACATATATCTGGTTATATATTTTTTGTTACTTATTCAATTATGGTGAAACTTGGGGAGGTTGTGCCCCCACTGGAGAGCACTATGTGTACCAAGTTTCAAAATGATTAGATAAAGGAAACCAATTTAAGAAGCAATTGAATGTTGTGATTTTAAGAAAAGCTCCATACACATTCATGGCTACAACGTCTTAATCGTCCATCCAACCTGTGCATATTATGTCCCTCCACAAGCTTAACACTCCTGCCAGTTTCAGAGAAAGATTGGATAAAGGGTCCTGATAGTATAAGACATTAACTTGAAAGTACATTTCCAACTGTAACATATTTATATTACATCCTGTTTACAGGATATTTGGCAGGAATGTATCATATACCTTCCCTGTCATGCCTGCCAAACTACAGGTCAATTTGATAAAGGGAATAAGCAATTGAAGTTGTCCCCTTGATGACCATTATTCAGATAAATAGCAGCACATGCAGTGCCAGTCAGAGGCAGGCACCTGGCATGACAGAGGGAGGGAAGCTGTAGGAGGGAGGATGTGGAACAATCCAAAAGACTGACAGACACATTCACTGGACAATTACTGAATTCTTCCAGCTTTACAAGACCAATCGGTTGTGGCTTTGAGGCAGGCATAGGGAGTGGACCTGAGGCGGGCATAGAAGGGACATAACTGGAACTTTAGGGATAGCATCCAAGCAACGAGGAGACATAGTTTACACATCCAGGCTGGCCAATTATCATCACAATCAATCACAACCTGCAGCACTGTGATAGAGGGCATAAGAGAATCTCTATTTGCTCTTTCCTAAACAGATGCTTCTGACTTCCCAGTAAAAAGTGGGGGACAGATGTTGGGATGATCACAGCACAGAATGAGAATATTTGGTTGACATTTCTGCTGGCCAATTGACATCACAAACAGATCTTATACCACAGTGACACATAAACGAATCCCTGGCATAGGCTCCTTCTCTGCATATGCTGTGCAGGAATATAAAATTGGGACCCTTTACCAAATCTTTCTGATATTTGGCAGAGATTATTTTGAAAGTGTTAGATACAGCCCTGACAAATTTCATGTACACTGGTCGGACTAGAAAGATGTTACACTCAGACATACATTTATAAGTTAATTGCTTATACCACCAGGACCTTTTATCCAATCCTTCTAAAAGTTGGCAGAGATAGTAAATATGGGAAGATGTGTAAACTTTCCAGGTTTCATCTACATTAAATGTGAGGCAAAGAAGTTACAGCTAAGAATGTATATGATGATTTTTGCAAAATAATATAATTCAACTGCTTATAAAATTGGCTTCCTTTATCCAATCTTTTTGTAATTTGGTGTAATTTAGTGCCTTCCATTGTAGGTACAATCTCTCCAAGTGTCAGCCAAATATAATGAAAAACAAAAAAGGTAAAGCCGTCTTCATTGAAACCAACGGAAAATGAAAACAAAAGCAATAATGAAAATGACAATTTGATATTTATGAAAACGAAAATGACAGATTTAAATAACAAAAATGAAAACATGAAAACAAAAATGACATGGGCCCCTGGTGCACACATCTACTGGCTACATAAGCCTGAGCTTAGGGTGGCCATTGGTCCTGTTTTATACACAACAGTCCTCTTTTTTTTAAGGGTTTGTCCTTTTGCCTTCATTTACATGTTTGTCTTATGCATTTTCCACATGCTTCTGGTGCTGCCATTTTCAACCCCCAGGAAATCATGATCTCATGACTTCTGGGCAGGAACAGCAGCCATGCAGACTCGGAGGTGAGCCAGCAGTCCCAGCATGTGGGGGCTAGCGTTACCATAGCATCTGGATTGTCCAAGACATGACAACCTTTTTCATCTGGCCAACCCCATCTGGGTAGATTTTTTAAATATGCACCCATGGCTGGGATTTTGCCAGTACCATTGCACCCCCTTGCCCAGTGCTTGTTGCTCAGCCCTGGCTAGGGGAAGGAGCCCTGAGCCAGCTGTTCTCTTCCTCCCCCCATGTCCTGTATTCTTGGGATGCATCAGTGGCCATCCTAACTGAGCTGGGAGCCCAGAAAGGAGAGTGGTGGAGCCAGAGCTAGAGTAGAAGGCAGGAACTGGAAAACTCTGTCAGAGAGGGGTTGAGTCTGGAGTGAGGAGACCCCTGTGATACCTGGCTAGGAGGGACTGGGCCTAGCCACTGGGCATAAGGAGAGGGTATCTTAGGTCGCTTTAAACGAGGTGCTGAAAAGTGCCTCGTTTAAAAGCAACCTTAGTACTGTGTCTACTTGAGCTAGGTGTATGAACATATATATGAACTAACAGGTTGTTACTGGGGGGGCTACACTATAAATAAAGAGCACACTTGGTGAAGATCCTACCTGGGCCTGGCTACTTGGGGTTGATCCTGACAAAACTCATCCCTCTGAGTCTTTGTCTCCCCACTACCCTGTCCCAGCATGCCCAACCTCCTTGCCCTAATGACCATGCCCCTTCACCCCACTGGATCCAACCCTAGAAACCCTAGCCTTCACTCCTCTCCCAACGCAGCAGACCCTGTTCCCCTGCCCTTAGGCAGCTGCCTACCTTGCCTTAATGGTAGCGCCAGCCCTGATTGTTACCTCAGAATGGAGACTGCAATGTTCAAGGCCAGCCAAGATGAGATTTCTGAAAGTGAACATGTGATTTAAGAGCACTGAAAGTCAATGGGACGTCTGCTCTTATATCACACTTGGGCAATTTTGAAAATGTCACTTCCAGTCACCAGGTTTCCTGTTGACATAGGCAGCCTTGAAAATCTCAGCCTCATTTTCAAAGATTTGATTTTGACCAAAAAAAGTCTAATGCATTTACATTCCCCACCCCACACCCCCTGCTTATGCCCAGACGTTGGGTGACAATAATTTCAAATGACGGAGGCAAAAATTATTTATGCAGGAAACTTAAAATGCTGTGTGATTCCTTCCTTGCTTGGTAAATAGCTCAGGTTTGTCATTCTTTACTTCTGAGGTAAACAATTTTTTAACAGTAAAAATGACAAGACCACATTTGTGTGGAACCCCAGGGAACTTTGGTCCTAAAATGAGTGGCTGGCCACCCTCCAAAAGAGGGGCATTGGAAAGGTGTGGTCTGATACACCTCCTCTTCTCAGCTTAAACATTCCCATTTACATAGAGAGGCCCTTTGACCCTGCTCTGGCAGTACAAAGAGGCTTACATGTACACCCACACTAAAGCCTTGACCCTGCCAGAGACAGCAAAGGAGTCTCCGTCTCCATGAGAATTAAAGCTAAGGCAGCTGTGCTTACAGTATGCCCAGCTGTGTTTGTAGCACAAATATTCCTTTTTATCAAATACAGTTTATTTGTTAATAAAGACACACAAGTAAAATGCTATAAGTCATCTATCCCATCTCTGCTTTGTGTGACTTTCAGCCCTATAATTTCCCATCTCTATTTACGGCCAGGTGCATGGCATACCTGCTTTACCTTGGCCTTCAGCAAAACCTGCTAGCAATTGCTTTGCAGCCATATCTTGCTTTGTGTATGAAGCAGCCTCTACAGCTGTTGTTAGCTGTGTAACAATCCAAAAATACCCCATTGTTTGTTCTTTGTTTGAGACCTCCTAGGAAGATGGACATTTTGCTGCTGGTAAAACATTAAAATTTAGCTTCTACCAATGTTGCCAACATGGTATTAAAAGAAAGAGCTTAAGTTATTAAACTGAGCAGCTTTAATCATGCAGTTCAGGGAAATCCATTGCCACAGGAGTGCAGGGGATTAAAGTATTTTTACCGCAGACCAATACATCTACTCTGATCAGTTAGCCATAGCTCTTCAGTGGGTAAGAAACTTGGTTCTCTGGATTCCTGTGAAATAGTATGGGATCAAATGGAGTTTTACTTGGAGATTGACCCTGTTACCCTAAACCTGATCATCTTGGTAGCTAGCTATGTTATCCTGCTCTTGGTTTTCCTAATTTCTTGCGTGCTATATGACTGTAGGGGAAGAGATCCCAGTAAGGAATATGCTCCTGAAATCCCTACAGACACTCAACCTCCTATCCGGTTAGTGGTGATGCAGCAGAGCTCTCCTGGGACCCGCTGGGGTAAAGGATGTGTCCCTGCTTGTGAAAATTCTCCTGCTCCACCAGGAAAAAGGACTACGGTGGTTTAAAGGGACCACGGGTAGCTGCTGAGCTGTAATCTGTGCTGGCCACACCTGCCATGTTTACATCCAGCTCGCAAAAGGATAACTTCACGAGGTAAGCAGGAATGGGGGCTTGGGCTGCTAAAGTGAGTTGTTCTTTCTGTGCTGCTGAGTTGTGCTGTGTGGTTATACAGTTCCAATTACACCTGTTGTCTGAGAAAGGCACTATCTCTCCCGTCAACTAGAATCTGGTTATAGTACCCTCAACCCTGGCAAGGTGAAGGGGTTGCTGGGCTTTAAAGGACAATCAGGGGTGGTGTCTTTGGTTGTTGTTAGGGTGTTTTTTCAGGAACTTGGTGAACCTTGCTGTGCAAGCGGGGACTGTGCTGCTACATCTGCACATTACCTCTATCAGACAAATGACCTTGACAGGCTCTCTATATCTCTTCAGTGAGAAAAGCAATGCTTAAGGATTCTGCAAAGACAGAGATAGCATGGCTCTGTGGCTGCTTCTGATATGGAGAATGTTGCCTCTAGGATCCTATGAGCTGGCAGTGTCCAACCTGTTTGGAGTTATGAACAATATGTTCTTCAGTCAGAACAGTTAAATGGTTGCCTGTGTACCCTGATGTGTCAAACCACCTTCTCTGTCACTGCCAGTTTCTGATGCCACCAGCTGCTCACAAATGCTATAAGGGAATTGATACACTGATACATTATAGTCTGTGCAAGGTGGGGAGTAAAATAGCTTCATTCTTTAGAGACATTTGAACCTGAATATATGTGTCATTAGCTCAGCTAGAATGCAATCAATATTCTTCTCTTAATAAAATATAGTGCAATCAAGTTCTATTCAGATAGATGCATTTAGAGACCAATTTCCTTGAGCCTTCACTTCAGTGGTTGCTTTCTGTTAACTTGTCATTTTGTTTTGCTGTTTTGAGGCAGGCCTCTGTCTGTGGTATCCATTCAACATAAATCACTCCAGTGCCTTCATTGTAAGTCACTCTATTATCTACAATGTTAGACTACATAAAAGGAAATAGCTAATCAAGCCCCCCCCACCCCCAACACACCTCCTTCCCATTAACACTCAAAAGCATCCCATATGCAATTTGCTTGAATTTTTATGCCAAGGGATTGACTGATCAGGTCATAAAAGAACAAATATACATGTGCTCATAAAAGAACTAGTTTGTAGTTAAGTATACAAAGAGTTTTACTTTGATGGGCAGTGTTGGCCACCATTACATTAATTGGGGGTCAGTTCACTCTGAGACCCTCAAGAGGTCCTGTCTACCATGGGATGAATTCAGGGGTGCATCCTCAGAGCAGCTCTGGGGGTGGGCAGCCTTGTGTCCATCTGAAAACACTCAATATGTGGTTGGGGCAGCCAGCCCTGGCTTAGCCCTCCATGCCATTGGAGCAGCCACATGTGCCACATCCTAGCTCGGCCAGAGCATGGCAGCTCTTTCCAGTACAGCAGAACTAGGAGAGGCACAGGGTGCCATTCAAAATAACAGTACAGTGGGAGCGGGGGAGTGTTTTCCCCTTCCTTGGAGTGTGTCCATAGCAGTCAGAAATGAGCATCCTGCGGGATGCATGGGGAAGCCAAGGTGCCAAACCCTCGCCCTCTGGGACCAAGATGGTAAGTCAGAGTGTTAGGTGTGGCCTTGTAGTGAGCTGGTGGGGAAGAAATGGTGCTCCTGCAATAGGAAAGCATATTGTTATTTATTATTTTGCCTTGGACCCCCTTCTCTTCTCCCTTTACACTCTTTCTCTGGGTAAACTCATTGAAACCCATGGCTTCCAGTTCTATGCTGATGACACACAACTCTATCTCTCCACTCCCACGTTCTCCCCCTCCATCCAGACTCGTATTGCTGACTGTCTTGCTGACATCTCTGCCTGGAAGTCTCATTGCCAACTCAAGCTTAATATGGCCAAGACTGAACTAATCATCTTTCCCCCGAAATGTTCCCCTCCTACGTCCCTCTTAATTTCCATTGAGGGAGTCACCATCCAGCCGCTCCCTCACTCCTGTAGCCTAGGAGTCATCTTTGACTCCTCCCTCTCCTTTTAAGCCTCAGATCCAGTCTGTTGCTAAATCCTATCGCTCTGCTCTGTACAATATTGCTAAAATCCAGCCTTGCCTTACTCTTGCCACTGCAAAAACCCTAGTCCATGCTCTAGACATCTCTTACCTTGTCTACTGTAGCTTCCTCCTTACTGGCCTCCCTTGCTCTGATCTGGCTCCCATCATCTCCATTCAGTGCTCCGCAGCCAAAATCATCCACCTTGCCTGTCACTTCGACCATGTACAGACACTCCTCTCTGCCCTGCACTGGCTCCCTTTATGGGAATGCATTCAGCACAAGCTCTTGGTCTTCACCTTCAAGGCTCTTCATGGCCTTGCTCCCCCATGTATCTCCAATTTTGTATCCCGCCACGCTCCTGCCCAAGAGCTTTGCTCCTCCTCTGTCCTCACCATCGCCTGTTCGTGAACCCCTTGCACCTCTAAATGCCTTTGCCCCTTCTCCTTTGCTGCCTTTCATTCCTGGAACTCCCTCACTGGAAACATTCGCTCCACTCCCTCTCTAACAATTTTCAAATCCCTCCTGAAAACCCACCTCTTTCGTCAGGCCATTCCTAGCTTGTCATGAGCAATACTGCATCCTTTCCCCCTCGCTCGGAACCTAATTCCCTGTAACTAAGCAAAACACATGAGCCTGCAACTTCTCAACCTCATGGATGTACTCTTGTCTTTCCTGATGTTTACCTCTCCCTTGTATCCTCCTCCCTTGTCTCTCAGATTGTAAGCCCCTTAGGGGTAGGCACCTGTCTCTTCAAATGAGGGCTGTGGATTGTACAGTGCTAGGTACATTACTGGTGCTATATAAATAATAATAATAACAATTAATAATACAATATCATATTTTATTTATTTATTAAATTGATATGCCACCCTTCGCAAAGACTCAGGGTGGCCTTTAATACTGATGAGCGATGACCATCAAATATTCCAATTTTAAGAGTGAGTCCACACAACCATTTCACACAGGACTTCAACTTTCCTGGATCAAGCACTGAATAGAATTAGCTGGACCGTGGCTCTGATCTAGTACAGCAGTTTCTCTGTACCTCTGGTTGCCAGCTGCACTGGCTTCAATAGAACTATTCTGGATCAAGTGGTCTGAGGGTTGCAGCCTTTTAGTCACACACACTGTGTTTGTGTGCTTGCTTAGCTTAGGGTGTTTTTAAATGAGCAAGGCAGGCAGGGGGAATCCATGGCCGCTGAGTGGCACTGCTGCAGGACGCCCATACACATGATGAGCGTGGGGAGGGCTTCACACGGGTGGCTCCTGGCATGACTACCCCAGCCACAGATGCAGCATCCTCACATGTGGATGGCCCCGCACAGAACTCTCCCGATTTTTTGGTGGTGTTCTGTGCGTGGTCATGAGTGGCCGCTGTGTGGTTCATGGGAGCGCCGCCGCCACCACCACCACCACCTTCACATGAGCAGTTGGATATGGGTGGGGTGGCCATGCGTGGACGCGTCTCATTTAAAAACACCCTCTGTGCAGGCACTGCCCTAGCTCCTAGCCATGAACCCCCCAGGGCTTACGCTGATCATACTGAACTAAAAAGTCCTGACCCATGACTGTGTCCCCGTGATCAGTGAGGGACATGATGGGAACTGTCTTGCAAGTCAACATTCTAATAAAGAATCACCTGTGATTCAAATGAGGGCCAAATTGTGTTCTCAGTTATATCATTATGCAGGAGTAACTCTGCTGACCTCAGGGGCAGTTACTCTGATGTAACGGATGGCATGGTTTGGCCCAAGAGGTTATTTTCTTACCACACATCTCTGAATGTTTCCTCTTCAGTAACTTGAATGACATATTTATGACCTTAAAACAACTTTGTGGCTATGTAGTGCAGTTTGCCATGCTGTTGTTGAGATATCCTATAAAGTGCTTCCTTGCTGGCATAAAAGATCTTTAATTGTGTAGGAAAGGTCATGCAAATATTTTAGTGGGACTGTGGCATTTTTACTGTATCTTTGCCAATTCAGGATTGGAGTAATTAATTACACAAGCAGAGATAAAGTCTTGTCGGGCTGTGTTAGTAAATCTCTCTAGATGACAGAGATAATAAATTTTCCAATATGCATGGAGCTCACGTGATTGGCAGGAACTCTTCAGCTCCAAAGTTTCAGACAGAAGCAAGTATATTTTAGCCACACTCTCCTCTTGCTGTTGTACAACCCCACTGACATAGAATGGACTGCATAGGCTAGCTGGCAGCAGAGTGGGTCTTTTTAATCTCTATTACTTATGATCATGGTGCAGAGGAGCAACAGTGAGTTGAATGTAAGGGAACTAATCAGATGCTGCAGTTTATGGTTTGCATTTCTATGATCTCTGCCCAGATGCACGGAATATGAGCAATAGATAAAAACTTGCTGAGAGAAGTTTCCGTAAAGATTCTGTCAGATTTTACAGCATATAGATTAAATGAATATCAGCCTTTCCACTGCACATTGGCCAGCAGCAGAAAGCTTTCAAAGAATGAGACTCACACTACTAAGAAGTATAGTTCAGAAGTTGGAAGAAGTCATTGTTGTCTTGGATGGTGTTGTGGTGTTGCGTTGGTATCACCTGGTGTCTTGGGTAAGAGTTCAATAGGAAAGAGCAAAAGCAGCATACAGGCAGGCACTCAGAAACTGAGAGCAGACTGTTCAGTAAGCTAAGTAGTATGGACTTGTTTATTTTACCTCTACAGCGGGGCATGGAGCACACACACAATTTACATTGCATGGACTGGTACACCAGGGCAGTCTCAGAGCCCAGTTTTTATACATTTTTTGCTCACATATCCATCCATCTTACATTGACATGTCTCCATCCTAATTGGATCCATTCATCACATGTACCTAGCTGTTATGGTTAATTACCATGGAAACCACCCGAGACCCTCCTGTTCTCAATTTGATTACTAGGGATGTGCGAATGCGGTTCGGATGTTCGGAGTTCGAGCCGAACTCAGCCTGTTTGGATGACCAAACCGAACATCTGAACTGAATGTTCAAATGGCCGAACAGTTTGGAAAAGTTTGGATGAGTTTGGATGAGTTCGAGGGCAGGAAAAACGTGACTTTGGGATGTGCGAATGCGGTTCGGATGTTCGGAGTTCGAGCCGAACTCAGCCTGTTTGGATGACCAAACCGAACATCTGAACTGAATGTTCAAATGGCCGAACAGTTTGGAAAAGTTTGGATGAGTTTGGATGAGTTCGAGGGCAGGAAAAACGTGACTTTGGGTGGGGAAAAAGTGTCTGGAAGGGGAAGGCAGCTGAGGAGAAGACTTCCTGGCACCAGGGGTGGAGACCAGGGGTGGTTTCAGGGTCAAATGATACCGATACAAAAAAAAAATTGATTTCAGTATCGGTATCGATAGCGCTATTTTCAGATGTTCGGCCGATTTTGGCCGAACCGAACTCCACCGAACCAAACAACCAAACCCAAACTCAGGTTTCAAACCGAACATCTGAACATCCAAACCGTGTTCTGTTTGCACATCCCTATTGATTACATTTAGGTTTTTTCTCTCTGTACCTTCTGACCTCTTTTATTCTGTACTTGTCCGTTCCTCATGGTATTATGTAGATAATAGGGGTGGGACATCCGGGGAAATACCAGGTACCGGATTTACCGGTTCCCGGATTTCAAAATACCGGCATACAGGATTAATACCGGTATACCGGTACCAGTTTTTCCTCCATTGATTTCAATGGGGAACTGTCCCCATTGAAATCAGTGGAGGAAAAAAAACAACATCCCCCATCCAGGCTGTGCGGGTGGAAGGGGGGACACCCACCCTGCCCAGCCTGGATTTTTTTTTTTTTTTTTTAATTTCCCTAAGTCCCTGGGCTCCAGGCCGCCACCAGCTACCCAGAGCCCGCACCAGCAGGTAAGTGTTGATCCCATTGATCCCTGGGGTAGGGGGGTGGTTTAACACACACACCCCACCCCAGGGATCACCCTACCTCACCCACCCAGGGATCACCCAGTACCTTGGCTTCAGCTCCGGACGGCGGCGGCGATCCAGAAGCCAGCTTCAGCTCTGCTGTGGCTGCCGGCTTCAGCATGCTAGTGTCGCTCTAGGCCTTCCGGGGAACCCAGAAGTTCCCTGGAAGGCCTAGTACACGTCACTAGCATGCTGAAGCTGGCAGCCACAGCAGAGCTGAAGCCAGCTGCCGGATCGCTGCTGCCACCCGGAGTTGAAGCCAAGGTACTGTGTGATCCCTGGGTGGGTGAGGTAGGGTGATCCCTGGGGTGGGTGTTAAACCACCACCCCCCACCCCAGGGATCAACGGGACCGGTACACTTACCTGCCGGTGCGGGCTCTGGGTCACCGGCGGCAGCCCGGAGCCCAGGGACTTAGGGAATTAATTTTTTAAAAAAATCCAGGCTGGGCAGGGTGGGTGGGGGGTGTCCCCCCTTCCACCCACACAGCCTGGATGGGGGAGGGAAAGTGTTTGGGGTTTTTTCTGTGTTTTTTTTTTACATTGCGGCCATTCATTTGAATGGCCGCAATGTAAAAAAAATCCGGCACAGGGGGAATCCGGTAATTCCCCCAGATTACCAGGGTAATCTGATACTGCCGGTACACAAAAAACCCAGCAGTATCGGATACCGGATCATCCGGTAGTCCCACCCCTAGTAGATAACATGGATTTATTGTCAACACCACTTTACTGTGAGGCCCAGCTCTGAGTTTGCATTCCAGGCAGCTCCATGCCATCTTTGACAGTCTTACTAAAATTACATGGATTCAGCATTTCTACCTTCTATCTATAATACTGTGCTCTTAACTACTTGTATGCTACCTATGATTCTGTGTTTCTAATAGTGTTGTCCACGGTGTGCTGGTGCCACATATAAAGACACCCTAACCTAAATATACAGTACATCACTGACAGTCATAAAATGCCTGACTGTTTCTTTTCCATACTCCCAGCACATGGAAAGTAGCAGCCACAGTCCACTGTGGGAAACCTACTGCTGCTCAGTTTCCCCAGCCATTGGCTAGGTTGACACTAATTCAGAGGTTCCCATACTGTACGTCCGGACACCAAATGAGGTCACACCATCAGAGGATGGGGTCATGAAGCCAATTGCTGTGTGATATACTTTGCAATTGCATCCCTTTCTTGTTGCCTGGGTCACAGAATTACAGCCTGTCTTAAGTCCGTAGGTAATTGGGCTTTTGCTGTGCAGTCCTCTATATGGAACTCATTCCCTCCAGATATTCACCTCAGCTCCTCCCTCATAAACGTCAAAAAGCACATGTAGACCTTTTCATTCTCTGGTGCCTTTAGATAATCTGCTGCTAGTTTCCCTTAATAGTTTGTCCTTCCCCTTTAGCTTCCCCCATTTAAACTCTTTTAAAATGGATTTTAGGGTTTTTTATTGTATTAATTTTGTGAAGCACTCTGAGCACCATTCGGCATGGGGAGGGGGGAACCATATAAATAAAATTATTATTATTGTGTAGCTAAGTCTCAAGATGGGGTCACATGGGCAAAATAAAATCTGGGGAAGCACAAGACCAGCAGTGGGGAACTTTTTCAAAGTGAGAGAGGAACCTGGAACATCAGTATAAGCTCTGTGAGACAGACTGGAGTTCAGGGATTGGAATCTGTGGGTCATGCTCAGGATGGGGGAACATCAGGAAGGTCAAGAATCTATCTAAAGGATCATGGATCTGACCCACAGATCCACCCTGTATCCTCAAGTGCATGACCTCATCTCTCTTCCCTTCCTCCTCAGCACTATCCTTAAGTGTCGGAGTATAGGAATTGGATCCATGGACCAAATCCAGTAGGGGCATAGCTATAATAGATGCAGTAATGGGGTCCAGAAGCCTGGGGCGCCCACATGCATGTGGAGTATATATGCACACTAGAGTTCCATCTTCTGCACCAGGGCCCATTCCCACCTATCTATGCCTTGGAATCCAGATATTAGAAAGGGGCCAATTGGAAAGAAACCAATCTCATTTGGCCCACAGGCCAGGGGTTCCTCATCCCTGCACTAGACTAATGATGCCCTGACTTGAAGCTTCAGCAAAGAGTTCAACACCTGAATACAGACAGCCCTTGAAACCAAACTCTCCTCTCCGTGATTATGTGTCATAACAGATATGGGGATTAGGTACAGGGAAGGATGCTCTGCCACTATTCCCTATTCTGTACCTGTTGTGATGGTGGGGAAAGGACGTGGTGTCCCATAGATTTGTAGCATGCTAGGCTAGAAAACAGTCATATAGGTCTTTGCTTTTCCCTTGCTGCTGTGCTGATAATGGGTGATTTCAGACGATACGGGGCCCTTTGGCCCCGTACCAGAACCACCGGCTTCGTTCCCCGCTGGGGTCACCCCGTAACGGCACAACAGACGTGCCGGGGGGATCCCGGCGGGGAAAGTGGGAGAGGCCGGGGCCGCGTGGCGCAATGTGCAGCCGCACGTCCCCGCCCCCTCCACGCACCCCGCCGCCTGCCCTCCGAGGAGATGGGCGGGCGGCGGGGCCAATGCGGCCGCCGCGGCCAGCCGAATGTGCCATGGCCCAGGATCCCACCGGGGATCCCGGGCCGTGGCACGCGGCCAGACATGACTTTTCGTTGGTCACGGCCCGGAGTCCGTTTGACCATGCTTCCCGGGACCTTCCCCCAGCTAGCCCGGGAAGCGTGGTTCAAACGGACCCCATGTGGGGATTCACCGTGGCCAACATCTGGTGCGCTGCAAACAGACGTTCGAGACACGGTGACCACAGGTGGGTATTCACCGTGGTTCACCGTGATCTCGTAACGTCTGAAGACACCCAATGAGCTTTTTCCTTTGTCAGTTACAGCTTCATTTGTGCTGGGATTTGTCCTATATTGTATTTTTTAGTATTGTATACTAGCTTTATTCTTGTACTAGAGATGGAGAGAAAGTAGTACAAATTGGACCAATTTCTGTTGGTGAGAGCGTGCAAGCTTTTGGGCCACACAGGGCCCTTCTTCGGACATATAAAAAGTCAGAACTATAGACTGAGCAAATATATAAGAAGGCAGTGACTTGGGGGGGCAGTAGATAGGGGGAAATATCTTTGGAGTAGGAAAAAAACAAAAGATGTCAAACATTTAAAAACAATGGTGATAAAAATCATTAATGACTGCTTAAAAGACCAAGAAACAATAAATAACAGTAAATGCAGATAGAGAACTATGCAAATATAGGGGCTTGGGTAGTAGGAAACAGCTTTCCAGGTTAAGGGAACTCATGTATCAAAGAACTGCATACAAAGCATATCCTCTGAACTGCTTTGTCTCCATCTTTTACATTTTGCACCAACACAGGAACCATGCCCTCTTTCCTGATATCCAGTAAGAGTAGTTGTAGTAGTATTTGGTAATAAGTGTCCTCAATTAAGAGAAGCCCAAGGAAAAATTATGACATTTGACTTTCCTTAGCAGGCTCTGTGACCCAATGAACAGGAAACTGGACTGGGAGCTTGGAAACTTGTGATCCATTTCCATCCTTACTATTGACATACTATGTGACCTTTATCAAGCCACTCCCATCTTCCCAAGCTTTGTTTTGTCTGTTTAGATGGTAAGCTTCACTGGGGAGAGCTGGTCTCTGTCAGGCTCCCCACCTGATGAAGAGCTGTCACGGCGAGGCCAAGGAGCCCAGCTCATCGTCATGCACTTCTGGTTGTTAGGCAACCAATAATACAATGTCCTGACATGCCGCCAATAGGGCAGCGCCGAGGCCCACGTGACGTTAGGGACGCTGCGCCGCATGCTTCCCAGGTTGCTGGGCAGCCGGAGTTCCAGCTGCGGCGCAGTGCACAGCTAATGACCTGCAAGGAGGTGGGGCCTGGGGAGGCAGTAACCCAGGGCACCTGAGGCACAGGTATAAAGGCTTGATAGAAGTACTCCTCCTTGCCAGTAATCGTTTGAGAGACTGGCCCTGTGTTTTGGCTTGGATTATAGTAGTGTGTTGACTTGGAGAACTGTGTGACTGTGAATGCGTGTTCAAGTGTGTGAGTGACTGATGGATTGATTAAGAGTGTGCTTCTGTGAGTGAGAGAGCTAGTGTGTGTGGGTGTTTGTAACAGAGTGTCTGAGAATGATTGTGAGAAAGAAAGCCCTTCCCTTCCCTAAACCTCTGCAACCCACCCACCCACCCCAGTGTGCAAGGCAGTGGCATGTATTTGTCCCTGTTCCTTCCTCCCTCATCGTTCCCTTTCACCACACGAACCTTCCCCCTGAACTTGGGATCCTGAGCACGAGCATTCTCTCCTGGTGGTCTTCCCTCATTGAGTAGGCCTGAAAGCCTGAGTAACCCCTACCCTGAATTCCCACTCCCCCCAAGGAACCTGCTCTCTCCGGCCCCGTGATGATCTGGTTTGCTCTCGGTTCCCAAGAGAAAGCCCCACAAGATCCTGAGTGCACGTATACCCCAAGGGTGGCCCGTTAAGACCGGAGTAAGAGCAGGAACCCATTTCCCGTACCTTGAAGCCCCATTAACCCCTCCTTCCACCCTAACAGTCTCCTGCAATACACTGCCTGACAGCTAGGCTGTTTTCCCTAGCTATGAGCATAATACATACAAATAAACAATAATTTGTTGTGTGTTTATGGTATACAAGAACTTGCAAAAGTCCTCTGCACTTAAAGGAATTGTACCATGAAGCAACTGCAAAACGGGTCTTTACTGCACCTCTCCCATCCTAAATATTTAAAATATTTAAAAGAGCACGAGTAGGAGAGAAATCCATTCAAATGAGCAAAATATTGCAAATTGCAGGCTCAAGAAAACCTTTTTGAAAAGTTATCTCCAATGGATTGCTATTCCTAATAGTTGCTTTATCTGGGATCTTGCATCTAAGTCCTATGATTGTTGGTTGGATGTAGACTTATTTATTGTGTACTTTGAGGTGTGGTTGGTAGTCAGTATTATTTATTAGGATATATGTTCTTTTTTTAAAATTCTATTTTATCAGATGCCAACAAGTCTTTATCCAAATGTTTTCACAGAAATAAAAATGCAGAATTTTATCCATGAGATTTGTACAATATTATATTCAGACCAGACATGTACTTAATCTCACAATTACAATGAAAAACATCTTTCCTATGTGACTGTGCTACTGTAAATGTATCATCTAAGACTGAAGAATTTTTAAAATCCCCTATAAGCTGCTGTATAGGATTAGTCCAGGCAGAGCAAAACCTCACCCACAAAGGCATGAGTATCCAATCCCAGGCAATTAGGGCTTTGAACTTTGTGAGTTTGATTGTGAATCTTTCCCTTCATTTTCATTAGCATGTTGTTCTCTCTGGATGAGTTTTCATCTATAGCTCATTTTAGGCATGTTACAGGAACTCATAGTCAAAAATTCCTGTTTGTAAAACCCATAGGTAGCAATACCAAAGGGAACATTTTTTTTTTCTAATGGTCCACAGCCATATGGCCCTGTGCTAAGCTCCATTTGACTGTCAGAATCTAAACAGCATGAGATGGGGACAAGTACATGTGTGAAATTGCACAGTGGTGCAAGAAATGATGTTGGGGATTCAATAGGAAGCCTTTGGAGTCATAAACCACATTGTAGCAGGAGGCAGCTCCCAGGGATTAAGTCTCTGAAGGATCACACACCCCTGGGCTGTCACTTCCATGGGGAATCAGCACTTCGCTTGCTTGTTGTGGAAATCACCTCAAAGTCTTTATTTCCTTACACCGGCAGTTGTAAGGAAGTTAAATGCACAACTGCTCTCCATTATAAACAGGGAACTGCTGAAGCCCTGATTTTGAGGAAACCGCTTAAGCTACATTTCTGAAAATTTATCCATGGCTAAAAGTTGTGAGGACCATCATATGCACAGAGTTTGAAGAAGATCCATCAGGAAAATAAAATGTTATGACTGTTTAAAAGTTAATTGGTTGTGGTCAAAATGCACGTCCTCATGATTTTGAATCATCAATATCTTCTCCCCCTGAATGAGTTGAGCCCCCAAACATCACAGGTTTGGAGCATGAGATCAATAACAACTGCTTCTGTAATATGATAGTTAGTAAGTAAGTAAGTATTTAATTCTTGTGTGACCATAAGGTCATTGCAAATCAGAACATTACAAAACAAGGTAAAGTAAAATGTAACACAACCAGTTACTAAAAAAAAAAAGTCATAACAAATAGAAATGAAACATAGCCATTTCCAACAATACACAAATCCCTAAAATAGGCATCACTATACAGACTATAAACCAATCAGCCATAAGAGACAAAAAAAACATGAGAAATTTTTTTTAAAAACCAATAAAATAAGTCCATCAGTTTAACAAAACTAAAACATATGTGCTGAAGGACACAGACCTTAATCGAGTTTGCTAACATAGACACAGAATAAAAACAAAGCCACTTTCCTAGTGACTTCCTTAACATGGTCTCTAAATAGAACCTTTATAAAAAATTCCTCCGCCCAGCCAGGGAAGTTAGCAAGTTCAGGACTGAGTAATCTCTGCCGGGCAGTGGCATGCAGAGGACAGTCCAGGAGTATGTGCTGTATTGACTCAACCTGGAGCAAATTACATTTACAGAGTCGCTCAGTCAGTGGGGTCCCCTGGTACCTGCCCTCCGTCACAGCAGAAGGGAAACAATTCAATCTAGCTAGAAGAAAAAGTCTCCTATGTATTGTTGGGAGTCCACAGTCCAGATGTACCATAGGAGAATCGTCGGAACTGGCAAATAAACTATACAGGCCCAGGGACCTTCATTCCATCAATGCTGCCCATCGATCCTGGCGTCCAATATCAGAAAGCCTCTGGGCCACCAAATTCTTAGCATCTTTATAACCAAGGGGGGCAAGGGCCTCAGGTGAAAGACCAAGATGGTTTAACTTTGTTACGACAACTGTTAGCCAGCTACTGGGTGCCTTATCAGTGACCACCAACTGGGATAGAGGCCACCAGGTTGAAAAACAGCCTTAACCAATAATTCAAGGCTCCCTTCCAAATTCTCTCCTGGAGAGGTATCAGACCACATTCCATGTAAATGGCCACACTACTAATCCCAGGAGGGGCGGTAAGAAGGGCCCGCAAAAAGCCCAACTGCAATTTCTTGAGGCTCTTAAATTTTCCCAGGGCCCACAAGTGAGCACCATAGAGGACTTGTGGCACACATTTGTGCACAAATACTTTAACTGCCGGAGTTATCAGCCGACCGCCCCTAGAGCGAAAAAAGATAGAAGGGCTTTATTTAATTTCCTGGCCCTTTCCGTAGCAGCCAAATGTTGCATGGCCCAGCCCCCATTGCCCTGAAACAAGAGCCCAAGATATTTATAGGCCCTAACTTGTTCTATTTCCTCCCCCTCGATAAACCACCTATGACCCAGCTTTCTACATGAAAAGACAACTACTTTGGTTTTGACAAAGTTAATCTCTACAGCATTTATATGGCAATATTTACAAAAAAAAACCCAAAGATCACCTCAGACCAATCTGAGTATGTGAAAGAAGCACCGTGTCATCAGCATACAACAAACAAGGGACATGGGTATCACTAACCACCAGAGGGTGACACTTCTCAGGGGGGAGATCCTTGCTCAAATCATTAAGATACAAATTGAAAAGAGTAGGAGCCAGAATGCAGCCCTGTTTTACCCCCCTTTTGGTCTTGATTTTATTAGACAGGGCCCCGCATGATTTAGCCTAACTCGAATATGTGTATTTGTTACCGGGGGTAGGGGGAGGGACTCCACTCACACGCACACGGCCCTGGGGTATCGAGGTCAGCAAAGTACTTATATATCACAAAGTACTTATCTTCGCATACTCTGTGAGGCAGGA
>QEPC01013437.1:241665-264950 GCA_003113815.1 Sphenodon punctatus
CCACCGGACCGCCACCGCCACCGCCACCACCGCCGCCACCGCCACCACCGCCCGGAGCTGAAGGCAAGGTAGGGTGATCCCTGGGGTGTGTGTGTGTGTTAAACCACCCCCCACCCCAGGGATCAACAGTACCAGTACACTTACCTGCTGCTGGTGCGGGCTCTGCGTCGCCAGTAGCGGCCCAGAGCCCAGGGACTTAGGGAAAAAATTTTTTAAAAAAAATCCAGGCTGGGCAGGGTGGGTGGGGGGTGTCCCCCCTTCCACCCGCACAACCTAGCAAACTAGCAAACACTTTCCCTCCCAGAGGTGAGATTACTACAAACTATTGAGTAATCCTCAATAGTTTGTAGTAATCTCACCTCTGGGCCACATATAACTCCCAATCCGCCCTCAAATGGAATCGACTCCAGTTTCTTCTAGAGACTCAATAAACTGACACAAATCTGGGCAGAAATTGAGGTGGCGGCCAAAATGCGAGGTTCTTGTAAGTTTTGGAAACTTATAAACTGCTGGTACCAGAAAGGGAGGGCAGTTACGCACTCTCGCGCTGATGCTGAACGATGGGTAGCTTTTTATGAGGAGCTCTTTCAAGATCCCGCCCAAGGGGCAGTAGATGAAGATATGGATCCTTTTCCAACCTCCACTACCACAGACTCCTTTACTTTGTTAGTTAGATAAAGAGATGTATACATTTACATTACCAAACTGCAGTATGGGAAAGCTGCAGGGGTTGATGCTTTACAACCTGAATTATTCAAAGATAATCCAGGCTGGTGGATTCCAATTTTGGCCAAGTTTTTTACAACTAACAATATTTCTCAAACAATTCTGACGCCTTGGACTACAGCAATTATTGTCCTAATTTTTAAGAAAGGAAACCCGCTGGATCCCACATGTTATAGACCTATTAGTCTTTCAGTTTTGGTTAAGCTCTATTCAAGAGTTTTGCTTACCCCTTTAGAAGATTGGGTCTCAACATGTTCCCTCCTGGCTGAAGAACAAGCGGGATTCAGGGCAGGAAGGTCTACCATGGATAACTGTTTTATTTTATTCCATCTCATTGAAAAATACGTGCACATAAAGAAGGCTAGGCTGTACGTTGCCTTTATAGAGCTGATGAAAGCCTTCAATTCGGTCCCAAGAGAACATCTGTGGCAAAAGCTCTCCAAGTTGGGGATTAATTCCCAACTTTTAACTTTAATAAAACGTCTTCACTACGAGACATCAGCAGTAGTGCGGGTCGGCAATGAGGGTAGAATTACTAGACTATTTTCTACAGCTCGGGGTGTCAGGTAGGGCTGCCTTTTAGCGCCTCTGTTATTCAATCTTTTTATAAATAATTTGGTTAACTGGATCGAGACCAATCATACCACACCCCTAAGATAAGAAACAGGCCAATTTCACTCCTTCTCTATGAAGATGATATTGTCATATTCTCCCAGACAAGGCGAGACCTGCAATGTTGCTCAGATTCATTGAATTCCTTCTGTATAGCTAACTCACTGGTGGTTAATATTAACAAATCTAAAATTATCCCCTTTGGTGTTTATCGCACTCAACACAAATGGGTAATCGGCAACCAGGTGATCGAACAGGCACCCCAATATACTTATTTGAGCCTGATTTTTTCGGCCTCTCAATCCAGGCAGGCCAATAGGGAATATTGGATATCCAGAGCAATATAATTGCACCGGTAATATAATTGCACTGGTAGACCAAATTATCAAAATCTTTATCACCCAAGTGATCTCGCAGTTACTTTATGGCTCAGAAATTTTGTTTTCCAGTTACTTACCTAGATTGGAGTTACCCCAAAATTATTTTTTTAGGAATATCCTGAGGGCTCCTCGCGCTTCTCCCACTTCCTATGTTACGTTTGGATACAGGTACCCTGGCAGTTGAAGATCAAGTAAAGCTGAGAGCCTTTTCTAATTGGTATAGATTGCATCATGATAAGATGGACTCTGTGGCCTACAACTGTTACTGGGAACAAAGACTCCATCAAGGGTGTATACCCTACAGATGGTGGAGTGCGATCGGGCATTTATTGAAGAAGGTAGCCCTTTCCCTAGGTGCTGCAAAGGCACCCCAAGATAAGATGGAGGTTAAGAGCTTAATACGTGAATGGGCTACCAATCGTGACCTTACAGCAATTCAGGGAAGTAGGATAGCCCCATTGTACTGCCAACTAAAAACAGTATTTGCACTAGAACCTTATCATAGGTTCTCATGCGACCCTAGCCTTAGAAGGATGATAACCTTGCTCTGCTTTAACCTATTTGATACGGCAGTGGTCACGGGCAGGAGAGCTCAGATCCCTTCTGACGAAAGACTTTGTCTCTGTGAATTAAGCGAAGTAGAGACCTTGGCCCATATAATATTTCGGTGCCCTAAGTACACATCTCTCAGGCAGGTCTGGATAGATCCCTTGTTTATTGGATCTTCCCTTTTGCCAGAAGAGAAATTGACCGTACTGACTAGGGCAAAAGATGAGGAGAAATATAAGGCCACTGCCTGTTTCCTTCATCTGGTAGAAAGGGCTAGGATTAACGGAGTCTGATAGTTGAGATCATTGGGCACTTTGCTTCACCAGAATCTTTTAATGGTTTTTTTAGTTATACTAATTGGGAAATTATGTGTTTTAATAAGTTTATTTTTGATTTTTTTGTATTTAAATTTTATATTATATAATGTTACGGCCCGTTATATAGGACCTGCTGAATGTTTTAAACTGGAATTGGAATAGCAATAATTGCTGGAAACAATAAAGTAATTGATTGGGTTCTGTGCCCGGGCAATCCAATGTCTGCTGCTGCTGCCTATGCTGCCTCTGCTGTCTGTGCCATGGGTTCTGTGCCCGGGCAATCCAATGTCTGCTGCTGCTGCCAATCCTGCCTCTGCTGTCTGTGCCACGAGTTCTGTGCCCCAGCAACCCAACGTCAACTTCTGCTGCCTTTGCTGTGCCACGGGTACTGTGTTCTGGCAATCCAATGTCTGATACTGGGTGGCCATGTGATTCACCACTGGGCAAGGCTTGACCAATTGGAAGAATAGCTTGTTGAGATACTGAGAGTAGGATGCAAACCTACAACGTCTGGCCAAGCAGGGGTGTCAGTCACCGAGCCCTGGCCAGGCCTCTGCTGCTGCTCCACCAATGCCAGTCAGCCTGCAACGGCCAGCCGAGCAGGGGTACCAGCCGCAGTAACTGTGCCCTTGCAATCCAGTGTCTGCTGCTGGTACTGCACATCAGCCATTTGCTCCTCACTCTTGTAGAAGGACATAAGAACATAAGAAGTGCCATACTGGGTCAGACCAATGGTCTATTGAGCCCAGCATCCTGTCTCAGACAGTGGCCAATCACGGGGGCCTGGGAGAAGCACCCAACAGGTTATCATGCTATCCATTCCCTGTGGGTCATCCCCAGGCTCCCGACTGTAAAGGGTTTTGTTCCCCAATCCTATCTGGCTAATAGCTGCTAATAGACCTATCTTCTAGAAACTTATCCAAACCTATTATAAACTCAGCTGTACTGCTGGCCTTGACCACCTCCTCTAGCAGTAAATTCCACAATCTAATTGTATGCTGAGTGAAAAAATACTTTGTTTGTTTTTACTCTGCCACCTGTGAGTTTCATGGAGTTTGCCCTAGTTTTAGTACTAGTTGAGAGGGTAAATAACTAGTGAGGCATGACTTCCCTTTGCTAAAACCATGGTGACTCTTTGCCATTAATCCATGTTTATCAATATGCCCAGTGATTCTGCTCTTAATGATAGTTTCCACCATTTTGCCCAGCACAGACATCAAGCTTACCGGTCTGTAGTTTCCAGGATCACCTCTGGATCCCTTTTTAAATATTGGGGTTAAATTTGTCACCCTCCAGTCCTCAGGTACAGTGCCAGATGCCAACGTTAGGTTACAAATTACTACTAGTAGGTTTGCAATTTCACATTTGAGTTCCTTCAGAACTCTGGGGTGAATACCATCTGGCCCTTGTGATTTGTTCATATTAAGCTTGTCAATTTGCTCTATAACCTCCTCCAGGGTCACGCTGATTTGTGACAGTTCATCCAATTCATCACCTACAAAGTAGGGTCCCAGCGTGGGTATCTCCCCAACATCCTCCGCAGTGAAGACCGAAGCAAAGAACTCGTTTAGCTTCTCTGCAATGTCATTGTCCTCCCTGAGTGCCCCTTTTACTCCCTGGTAATCTAATGACCCAACCGACTCCCTAGCAGGCTTCTTGCCGCTGATATACTTGAAAAGGGGTTTATTATTTGTTTTTGCCTCTTTAGCAAGTCTCCTTTCAATTTCTTTCTTGGCCTGCCTTATTAGCACCTTACAGTTCTGTTGCCAGTATTTATGCTCCTTTGCATTTTCCTCATTGGACTAACTTTCAGTTTCTTAAAGGATGCCTTTTTGGCTCTAATAGCCTCCTTTGCGTCTCCATTTAGCCACAGTGGTACACGTTTAGTCCTCCTGCTACCTTTTTAAACTTGTGGGATGCATGTAATCTGGGCTTCCAAAATGGTGCTTTTCAACAGCCTCCATGCCTCTTGCAAACATGTAGTCCTTTCAACTGTGACTTTTAGTTTCTTTCTAACTAGCTTCCTCATTTTGGCATAGTCTCCCTTTTTAAAGTTAAAAAACCAGTGCTGTACTTTTAATTAACTTTTTCCCTCCAGCAACTATATCAAATTTCATTATATTATGATCTCTATTGTCTAGTGGTTCGGCCACAGTTATTCCTTGCACTAGTTCCTGTGTGCCACTTAGGACTAGATCTAAATCAGCTCCTCCCCTCATTGGTTCTGGAACCAATTGCTCTAAAAAGCAGTCATTTATGGTATCCAGAAATTTTACCTCCACATCCCGCCCAGAGGAGGCATTCACCCAGTCAATATTGGGGTAGTTGAAGTCACCCATTATTATTACGTTCCCAGTTTTAGTAGCCTGTTTAATCTCTGTTAGCATTACATAATCAGTCTCTCTATTCTGGTCAGGGGGGTGATAGTATAGTCCCACAGCTATACTCTTCTGCGTGATACTTGGAATTTCAATCCATGGGGATTCGAGGGAAAGTTTGCATCCTGTACATTTTTTATTCTACTTGCCTCAATGCTGTCCTTAACATACAGAGCCACCCCACCACCAACACAATCTCCTCTGTCCTTTCGATATATCTTGTACCCTGGTATTACAGTGTCCCATTGGTTATCCTCATCCCACCAGGTCTCCGTGATGCCTATGTCTAGATCTTCATTTAGCACTATAAACTCTAATTCTCCCATCTTACTTTTTAGACTTCTAGCATTAGCATATAGATACTTAAATTTATTCTTTTTATTCTTCTTAATGGGCACATTATAAGAAACTGAAATAGGCGCTCTCCCCCATGTTCCAGCTGAAATCCCTTGCCATTTATCTTATCCTCAGTCTTAAGATACTCTACTTCCTCTAAAGTAACATCCTTTGGAGATACCACAGCCCGAACCGTGCACTCCGCAGTGCCTGTCAGCTTTCCCCCAAGTTCTAATTTAAAGACTGCTCTATCATATTTAATTTTTAGCACCAGCAGCCGAATTCCATTCTGGTTAAGGTGGAGCCCATCCCGTTTGTATAGGCTCTCCTTTCCACAGAAGGCTCCCCAGTTCCTAATAAAACAAAATCCTTCCTCCTTGCACCAATGTGTCATCCACGCATTGAGACTCTGTAGCTCAGCCTGCCTCTGGGGTCCTGAGTGTGGAATGGGGAGCACTTCCGAGAATGCTACCCTGGAGGTTCTGGACTTCAGTCTACTACCTAGCAGACTAAATTTGGCCTCCAGAACCTCCCTCTTACATCTACCTATGTCATTGGTGCCCACATCAACCACGACAACAGGCTTCTCCCCAGCACTCCCTAAGACTTTGTCGATGTGTTACGGCCACCAGCAACCCAGCTGTCTACATTCCTAATAATCGAGTACCCAACTACCACAGATGTCCTATTCCCACCCTTCTGGACACACACCTCTGGAGAAATATCCTCAGTGTGAGAGGATAACGCATCACCTGGAACGCAGGTCCCAGCTACAGGATCACTTCCCACCATTCCATTTTCCATTTTTCCATTTAATTTATACCCCACGCTCTCTCCAACGGATTCCAGTCTGATGCTCGCCTTCCTGGAGACCTTGCCCCTCCAAAGCAGCACAGGGGCTGCCAGAGTGGAGGAGGGACCGTTCTACTATGTCCCTGAAGGACTCCTCAATAAACCTCTCTGTCGACCTCAGCCCCTCCAGCTCTGCCACTCTAGCCTCCAGAGATTGTACACATTCTCTGAGAGCTAGGAGCTCTTTGCACCAGGTGCATACATACGACCTCTCTCCAACAGGAAGATAGTCGTACATGTGACACTCACTGCAAAAGACTGAATAACCCCCATACCACTGCTGGACTTCTGTTTGCATCTTATTTAGGGAGATCGTTAGGCTTAGCACTAGTTGTGTGTTTATGTAAGATGGGACATGAGTTAACTGTCCTGCACAAGTGCACTCACCTCACCAGGGTGTCCCACCCATACTCCTTCCATGGCGAACTCCCTGGCAAACTCCCCTGTTTTCTATGCCTGTTCACTAGCTCCTGGGATGCTCCACTCCTAGGTCGCTTGCTGTCTGCTCTCATAGCTTGGATGAGTGCGCCGGTGGGGGTGGGGGGGCTGGGTGTCCACGAGATTTATCACTTGGCAAGACTTGCCCAATTTGCAATATAACTTCTTGAGCTCAGTCGAGTAGGATGCCAGCCTGAAACATCTGGCCAAGTAGAGGTGCCATCCACCGAGCCCTGGCCAGGCTGCTACTCCACCCATGCCAGTCAGCCTGCAATGCCCGACCAAGCAGGGGTGCCAGCCACCGAGCTCTGGTCGGGTCTCTGCCTCTACTCCACCCATGCCAGCCAGCCTGCAATGCCCGGCCAAGCAGGGGTGCCAGCCACCGAACTCTGGCCAGGCCTCTGCTGCTGCTCCACCAATGCCAGCCAGCCTGCAACGCCCGGCCCAGCAGGGATGCCAGCCACTCCAGCCCCAGGACCCACTGTCAGGGTTCTGGGGCCTACGTTCCAGGCAGGAAGGGCTGTTGTTCCACTTGTTTCCAAGTGTCCCACATCAAGGCCATCCAGCCTGCAATGCCCAGCTGAGAAGGGGTGCAAACCACCGAGCCCTGGTTGGGCCTCTGCCACTGCTCCACCGATGCCAGCCAGCCTGCAATGCCTAGCCAAGCAGGGGTGCCAGCCAGTCCAGTCCCAGGACCCATCATCAGGGTTTTGGCACCTACATTCCAGGCAGAGAGGGCTGTCATTCCACTTCATCTAGAAGTGGCCACTCTAGTCCCAGGACCCACCAACAGGGTTCTGGGGCTGTCATTACACTCACAGGGAACTGTCATTCTGCCGCATCAAGAAGCAGCCAGCCACTCCACCCTCAGGACCCACTCTCAGGTTTCTGGGGCTTACATTCCAGGCAGGGAGGGCTGTCATTCCACTTCATTCAGAAGCTGCCACTCTAGTCCCAGGACACACTGTCAGGGTTCTGGGGCTGTCATTCCACTCACAGGGAGTCATCATTCCACATCATCTAGAAGCTAACACTCTAGTCCCAGGACCCACCATCAGGGTTCTGGGACTGTCATTCTGCTCACAGGGAGCTGTCATTCCACCGCATCAAGAAGCAGCCAGCCACTCCAGCCCTAGGACCCACCCTCAGAATTCTGGGGCCTACATTCCAGGCAGGGAGGGCTGTCATTCCACTTCATTCAGAAGCTGCCACTCTAGTCCCAGGGCCCACCATCAGGGTTCTGAGGCCTACACTACAGTCAAGGGGAGCCATCATTCCACTGCATCAAGAAACAGTCACTCCAGCCTCAGGACCCACCCTCAGGGTTCTGGGACCTATGTTTCAGGCAGGGAGGGCTGTCCATTTACATCATACAGAAGCAATAGGGGTGCTGCTGCTGCTCATCCTGCTGCTGGTGCTGCTACTTCTAGGGCTGAGGGCAGGGATAGACCCCCATTGGCTGAAAGGGGTGGCTGCTCCCACTCCCACCATCCCCAGGGGTGTCCTGCTGCTGCCGCCATGCACTCTCCAGAGACCTCTTTGCCTACTGGACCCTCTCCACCAGGTCACCATTCCAGTGCCCATGGAGCGCTGTCTGGTGTGCCACGCTGTCCTTGACCCTGGGATCCAACATGGTTGTCAACATATATTCCTCCCGCTGCAGGAGCTCATAAAACTGCACCTTCAGCCCTGCCTTCAGCTGCTGCACCAGGGAAACAGTCTCAGCCAACAGTTTCTTGCCCTGAGGGCCACAATCCTGCCCCTGGAGAATCTCCTCCAGCCTCCTGAGGAGACTATGGACCAGAGGGGTCACCTGGCTGATGGTCTCTGTCACAGCCAGGAACAGTCTCAGAACAAAGACAGTGTGAACCAGGATCTCCCAATCCACCCCATTGTACCGCGCTGTCTGTCACCAGTTGAACTTGATGCAAGGTGGCTTTCTGCTTCAGAAGCCGCTCAATTGAAAGCTACACCACCCTCCATGTCCTGCAGATGCTGATGGACTCGGCAGCTTCCCCCATTGCAGCTCCTCCATGGTGCACTGATGCTTCTGGGCTTCAACTGGCTGTTGCTGGTGCACCACTGATAGCGTTAATGGGAGTGGCAGAACATGGTGGTGACACAGCTCTTGGAGGGACATGTGGATGGCCCTGTCCAAAGTGGCCAAGCGTCTGTTGCCCTGCCCACTAATGTGTGTCCCCAGTAAGCGGGTGTTC
Organism: Sphenodon punctatus; assembly: GCA_003113815.1. Classification (NCBI taxonomy): domain Eukaryota; kingdom Metazoa; phylum Chordata; class Lepidosauria; order Sphenodontia; family Sphenodontidae; genus Sphenodon; species Sphenodon punctatus. Next base: position 250,470 of record QEPC01013437.1, read on the forward strand.
TCTATGGCGGGGGACATTTGTTCACCACACCGCCCGAGACTGGGGGCCAAGTTGGTGGAGAAGTTTCTGTTCCTTATGGTGATCCTTCTGCTGCTGGGATTCCCCAAGCTGCCCCTGAACATGGATTGATGGTGCAGTGGCACATGTCATCCCATGCCAGGGGCAGTCTTGGGACGGGGCTCCTCCTCAATCTGGGATGCTGCTGCTGTGCTGCGGTGCTGTCCCTCCCTCCCAATGCCTGGAACCCACCCTGCCTCTTTCTCTTTCAAAATAGGCGGCCTTGTCTGGCCTATCTTACTGACCTCATGACGCAGTGTGGCATTTGGAAGCTGAAAGTCTGCCAGTCGGCCTCTGTCTAGGGGATCTCGGCCCACCTATCTGATTGTCTCTCTCATGCTGCACAGTCTTTGCCAGGCTATCTGAGTGCCCTGCCAAGGTCCCAGCCTGCCTTCCCTACTGCCTCTCATGCCCCACTGCCTGTTTGCATGCCCTGGTTGCCAACCTCGAACCTTGCCTTAGCCTTCCTTCCACTGCTCATGCCATGCTGCCTGTCTGCTGATGCTGCCTATGCTATGCCGTGGGTTCTGCTACTGGGAAATCCAATGTCTACTGCTGCTCCACTGATGCCTGGCAACCTGCAATGACCGGCCAAGTAGGGGTGCCAGGACAGCCACCAAACCCCAAGCCTTCCTGTCCTCTGCTACTGCTGATACCTCTGGGTCTCATATGGCCAGCCATGGTGCCACGGATACCCCTGGGGGCCAAGCGCCAAACCTGCTTGCCCAGGCAAGCCAGGGTGCCAAGCGCCAAGCCTTCCCGGTCTCTGCTGCTTCTATGTCTCCGATGGCCTGTCATGCCCCCATGGGCACCCCTGGAGTTCCCCAAGCCTCCTGGCAGGACAGACCTTTCCAAACGTTTGGGGGAGGTCTGAACTCCGCCAGACCGAACGCACGAACCTGAACTGAGTTTTCAGACAGAACGTCCGAACATCTGAACCACATTCTGTTCACACATCCCTAAAAACTGCCCTTCTCCCACAAAACAGATCAAGGGTGTTTTTAAACAAGAAGCTACCACACACATGGCCACCCAGAAGCCACTCATCCAACCGCCTGTCTGAAGGTGGAGCGGAAGAATGCACGCTCCTGTGAGCCATGCAGCACCCACTCATGGCCACTGCTGAGAAATTGAGAGTCCTCTGTGCAGGACAAGCCAAAAAGATGCATGGCAACCAACGGCCACACACACCCTGACCGTATGAACTGGGACGGCCAGCCACACCAGTAGATCAGTCCACCACTCATAGGCACGGGGGCGGAGCATGACCTTTGCAAGTCACAGGAACTGGCCGCGAGCACTGGGGAGCCTGGGTTCCCCACGCTCATGCTGGACATGTCAATTTCAAAGACCAGCACGGTGCACTTCCCCCATGGTCCATGGCAGGGGGAGTGCAAGGTGACTGCAATGCTGGAAACCACCTGTTAGAAAACTTCCCCACGCACTCCACCTGGGTGGCTGCTCTGCAGCTGTGCCACACAGCCACCACGGATTCCCACCCACCCTGCCGCTCAGCCTTGCTCGTTTAAAAACACCCCAAGTTCCACCTGGCCAGCGTTACTAGTTATGAGGAGGGGCTCTGTTATTGCAATGAGCCCTGTGTGTGGATACTCACCTACATCTGGCACATTTGCCAGTGCTGCAGGGTCCAGCCAGTAGTTTTGTGCCCCAGCTGCACGGTGCAGAGCTGCTGGCTGTGCCCTGTACCACATAGGGAGCAATCGTGCAGCAGAAGCTGAATGTCCCCCTTCAAGGCTGCCCTCACCCACCTTTGGAGAGGCTGCAACCAGCCAGCCTGGCCTTGCAGCTAAGTCATATGTGCAGTACACCGATGCAAACTGAAGAGCGAGGCAGCAAACCAGCCTGCTAAGAGCCGCTCAGCTCCATTCAAAATGGCTGGCTCCTTGGGGGGAAAAAATATCTCACACATTTCCTGACCAATGTGTGGACCTGAAAGATGAGGATCAAATTTCCATTGACTCCTAGGAATCCCCTATCTATTATTTCAAACTCCCCACCAGTAAATGTTGTAATAATAATAATTAACAGTACTGACAATTTCTCTCCTCTCTGCAACTCAACCAGCCATGGATATGCTGGCACCATGTTCTGTGATAGCCCCTAACACTCCACAACTTTATGTTCCACAACGCCACAACATGGCCACTAATGCTCCACTTTCTTCAGCCGGAGATAGGAGACGTCAGCCTAATACACACGTTTATTTCCAGCAGGATTTTGTGAAGAAATACTTTGGAAGACTGGACAATTTCAGAGGCAGCTAATTGCTTCATTTCTTTATACCAGACACATGCTATATTAATAGTAGATAAGTATGCAGCGATGATTCCTATCATCTGTAGGAATCAATCTGTTAATGTTTCTAGATTGGAGATAAAAGTATCTCTTTGATTTCAGTCCCTGTCTGTGAAAATTACTTTTAAATGGCCTGCGGATGTGTCGGGGGCGGGGGGTGGGGGGGCAGAAGGGAGGGTGTTAGGCGGGATGCTCTTGTTAGGCAGACTAGCAGGAGGTCTGGAGGGTGGCAACTGCCCCCTAGGTCCTTTCCTCTGTCCTTGAAGCCACCTTAGGGGTCACACAGGGACTGAAATTAAGGCGATGGGAGGAACTGCTCCCTAGGCCCCTAACTAGGGGGATGAGAAATGATCTCCCCATCCCCACCCATTTTTCTACCCTGTCTCAACCGCTAGTGTTTCTAGGACATGACCTTGGAAATGATGGAATGCAAATGCACCTTTCAAGAGACTTTGAGGTAATTTTAGTATAGTTCATTCATTCTGTTTCTGTTAGCCCCAATCCATAATTTGCATCACGCACTGTGCATAGTGTTGCCACCTTCTGCAGTTTGACCCTGAAATTCCCATAGGTCAAAATGGTAGTCTCAGGCTCAAACTGCAAAAGGTGGCAACCCTAACTTGTGCACGGGTGTGCACAAACACTCGCATGCAGATTGGACCCACTGTATGTATTAAACATGAGAAAATTGAATCAAACCTCGGTAAGACAACAAATTATTTTAGTGATGCATACAGCGTTCCCAGAGAACATTCAGTTTCCCATACTATTGAACAAGCAGCCAGAAAAAGATGGATTGTATTGGATGGATGGATGAATATTTATAAGGCTTTTTGCACCATTGTCGGAGCCAATGCGGAGTCATTCCAAGTCATGGAATCTATTACTTATTTCTCATCTTCCAGCTCGCAGGAGCCCAACACCTCTTGCTCATTTCCTGTGTTTCCCAGACCATGGTGGAGAGAGTTCAATTTGCCCCCTGCCCCGCTCATCTTCCCAGTACAGCCAATTCCCATAATCTTTTTCTAAACAACAGGAGCTTTGACTGAGTGAGAGCTCCAGCAGCACCAGCTGGGGCTCAGCTTGTAGTTGATATTGCCACCAAAATCTTTCCCTTTAGACGTCTTGTTCCTGTGTGTCATCACTGTTCTATATACCATTGCTATCTGTGATTGTACTTGCTCTTACAACCACTAGTGTAAACAGTTTCCCCCGCCTCTCTTCTCTTCACCTTTCACAGTGGAAAGGCCCTGCAGAAAATCATTTTATTGACTGTTCACCCTCTTCACTGAGAGTCCCTGGCCCATCCTCTCAGTGTAGGCAAGGTGCAGTGCTCCTGTTCCCTGATGAGTGCCATTTGAGCACTGGGCCCCACCATCTGTGGGTGCAAAGTGGGTGCAGAGAAGTCAGAGCCCCTGGGGAAAGCAGCCCAGATTTCTTGGGGAAATGGACCCTCAGTGCCATCCCCAGAGAGCTGCCTCCCAGGAAAAGGTGTCTGCTATATCCACTGGGTGTTCAGCCCCTCACAAGTCGATTTAAATTAATGAGTGGCTCTCCACTGACTTGTGTAGGCTTTGAGCCAGACTCTACCTGAGCCACACTGTCCTTCTAAAGCAGGTTTCATCCAGAGATATTGAATTCCTTTACATATTCATTCATTCATTCATTCATTCATATAACACCAGAAATGTTCCTGGTGCTGCACAAAACATGGTTAGAGATGGGTCAGTGACCCAAGGGGCTTACAATCTGGAATCGACAATGGAGAGGAGACAAGAGAAGGGGCATGTAGGGAGCAAGAGATCAATACATATCTTGATTAATCAATGAATACTCACAGCACACAAATGAAGCAGGAATTTTTACTACCATTTTAAAAACTAGGAAATTGTGGCACAGAAGTTTGGTGTGAGTTACTGCAGGCTTTTCAGACTGTTATAGCCATCTTCCCCATGCTCATATAGTCCAGTGCTATACAATACAGTCCCCAGAATCATGGTTTTCTAGGTGGTTCAAATTAAAGACTATAAGTCCTTAATTGGTATAGAGAAGAATATCTTCCATAGCCTATAGTAAAGGCTGAGCAATCTCTTCATAATTTACCTCAATATTCATTGAATGCTGGAGCAAAACGTTTCGCTGAAATTAAATTTTGCAAAAAACCCAAAAAACATGAAATGTTGAAAATGTCCAAATTTTGAAACTTTGTTTAAACATTCGCAACACTGAGCATTGATCTTGTCAAAATAAAATCTTAGCATCTCCAGCAGTTCTATGTTTCTGTGAAGATTTGCCACATCTGATTTGCCCCTCCCAGCTATTCATCAGTCAGAGGTTACTTTCCTCAACCAACATGATTAATAGCCTCTAATGGACCTATTCTCTTGAGATTTTGAGATTTTGGAGAAGGTCAGAGGGCTGTAGGTGCAAGTGTCCGTAGTGGGTATCTTTATGTGAGCCCTTGCGTCTGCCCATGCCCAGCCCTGCCTGGATTGATTTTTAAAGGACCCAGCGACTGCCGCGTTCTGCACTTTGCCCACATGGTACCCTCCTCCCCCCCACACCATAGAGTTGTGGGAAGATCACCCAATGCCCTGCCACCCCTGCAACTCTATGGTGTTGGCCAGGGCAACCCCCTGCCAAGAGCAGAGCTGCAACAGCTGTTGACTGAGCAGATGGACTGCAGCTCCGCCTCAAGTCGGTGCCCTGCTGGCCCTGCTTTTGGATGTTCTGGATCACTGCATGTGGGGCCGCTTCTGCTCTGCCTCACCATCTGGTGGCCCACCTTTAGACAGACAGGGTGAGGCTGAGCAGAACTGGGGCTGCGGTCCATCTGTTTACACACATCGTGTAAGATCCGGAAGAATGAGGACTTCCTGGATAGATGTCATGAGCAATTCTCTGGCAAGAGAAGGGTGAAGAAGTAGAGGGGAGGGAAGATGCAAAAGAAAACTGCAAGGACAAGAAAGATACCTAGCAGCATGTAACCATCTGAAGCAAGAGAACAAGAAGAGATTCTAACCCAGCGGAAGTATGAAACAGTTTTGAAAAACCTCCTAACAGTAAGAGCTTTGTGGCAATGGAACAAGTTGCCTTGGAAGGTTGTAGATTCTCCATCACTGGAGATTTTCATAAAGAGGCTGGACAACCAACTGTTGGAGATATTGTAGCTGTAGTCATCCTGCATCCAAGCAGGGGGTTGAACTAGATGATCCCCTAGGCCCTTCCAGTTCTAAGAGTGTATGGGCATTTTTACATGCACTTCATTTCTCCTGAACTTCAAAGTCCAGGTTCAGTGAACTCACACATGGGGAGTTTAGATGCTCCCCATCCCCTCACGGAAGTCAGCCAGGCACTATTGGAAACAGTGACGCCTGGCGACTTCTGCATGTTTCATGACCCAGACTTGTGAGTTCCCAGTAGCAGAGGACTTGCAAGTCTGGGTCACAAAACATGTGGGACTCACCAGACGCTGATGTTTACAACATTACCCGGCCAACATCTGGGAGGTGGGGAGCATCTAAACTCCCTGTGCGCAAATTCACTGAACTTGGACTTTGAAGTCCAGGAGAAATAAGGTGCAGGTAAAACCACCCTATGATTCTAGGAATCTGTGAATGTCCCATCAAAGAGGAGCTTTGGAAAGGAAAAGGTGGGAAGTGCTGCCAAAAGCCAGTTTTCAAATGGATGCAGCTTGTCCTGGGTTTCAGCATGTGTTTTACATCAATGCTTACCTGCTGCCTTGCTGCTGTTGGGGACTGGATAAGGATGAGCCAACTGAAACTGAATCCAGACAAGACTGAGGTGATGATGGTTAGCCAGCCTTGTGACCTGAAGGGGATTGGGACTCCTCTTATTGATGGAGGTGCTTTGCCTGGTGCTTTGCTCATAGGTTGCTTGATGGAGTCCACCCCCTCTGTTTAATCAGATTTGCAGCCTTGGAGTGCTTCTGGACCCCTTGCTACACCTGGATTATCAGGTTGCAGCGGTGGCCAGGAGCACTTTTCACCATCTCCATCTAGTGAGGAGGTGGCAGCCTTTTCTTTCTGATTCAGATCTGGTCACTGTCATCCATGCGTTCATCACTTCAAGGCTATATTATTGCAATGCACTCTATGTGGGGCTGTCCTTGATGACGGTTTGGAAGCTGCAGCTGGTGCAGAATGTGGCAACCCACCTCCTTTTGGGGGCGAGGCTCTGGGAGCACATTACACTGGTGCTTTGAAGTCTGCACTGGCTCCCTATAGCCCCCTTTCCAGGCACAATTCAATGTGCTGGTTTTGACCATTAGAGCCCTAAACCATCTGGGCCCCGCATATCTGAAAGATTACATGTCCTTCCATGCCCCACTGCAGCCCCTGTGACTGGCCGGGAATGCCTCCCTGTGGGTATCATCTGTTAATACTACAAGGGCTTGCAGGGAGGCGTTATCGGTTGCTGCCCTGATGCTGTGGAACTCCCTTCCCCCAAAGGTTTGTTTGAGTCCGAGCATCTTTCAGAGGTGGTGTAAATCTTTTTTGTTTGAAAAGGCATTTGGCGGGTGGGGATAGGNGCCTTGGAGTGCTTCTGGACCCCTTGCTACACCTGGATTATCAGGTTGCAGCGGTGGCCAGGAGCACTTTTCACCATCTCCATCTAGTGAGGAGGTGGCAGCCTTTTCTTTCTGATTCAGATCTGGTCACTGTCATCCATGCGTTCATCACTTCAAGGCTATATTATTGCAATGCACTCTATGTGGGGCTGTCCTTGATGACGGTTTGGAAGCTGCAGCTGGTGCAGAATGTGGCAACCCACCTCCTTTTGGGGGCGAGGCTCTGGGAGCACATTACACTGGTGCTTTGAAGTCTGCACTGGCTCCCTATAGCCCCCTTTCCAGGCACAATTCAATGTGCTGGTTTTGACCATTAGAGCCCTAAACCATCTGGGCCCCGCATATCTGAAAGATTACATGTCCTTCCATGCCCCACTGCAGCCCCTGTGACTGGCCGGGAATGCCTCCCTGTGGGTATCATCTGTTAATACTACAAGGGCTTGCAGGGAGGCGTTATCGGTTGCTGCCCTGAAAAGGCATTTGGCGGGTGGGGATAGGGGATGTGGGTTGGTGGTGGATTTTGGGATAGGAGTGTGATGGGGCTGTATGTTGGGAATGGGGAGGTGTTATTGAGTGGGTGTATTTTGTGGGGGGTTCTGGGGGTTGGGGGGTTCTTTGGGTCAGTTGTTTGTATTTTAATGTTTTTATCTTTTATATGTTTTTTATATGTTATGTTTATATTTTGTTTTTCATAAGCCACCCTGAGCCTTTTGAGGGAAGAGTGGGATAAAAATATAAATAAATATAGAAATAAATCCTAAAGGATACTTTTACAAATTTCTTGCATAGAGAACAGAGGGGATGCTCTTCAAGTGAAGCACAGCAGAAGCCAGCTCTTTAGCACTAAGAGGCTTTTGGCATCAATCCCAGCACTAACTTTGACCATGAGAGATGGCAGCTGGAAGGAATTAACACAGTGACGCAGGCAGGGGACTGCCAAGAAATTCAAGCCCAAGACAGAGACTTTGCCAGTGGATTGGTAGCAGCCCCTCCGCCTTGGCATCCAAAAATGGAGTGTGGGCCCCATCCACTCATCCAGCTTCTGAGAAATGCCAGCAAGGAGCAGAACATTGCCTGGGATGGCCCTCTCTTTCAGTTTGGCATACCGCTACCATGGGGGTTGTGGGAGCCAAAATCAAAGAGAGGATTGTTCCCAGTCCCTCGGACTTGGAAAAGGGAGTGTCCCCTTTGCCCACCCCTGTTTCTACACCTGGTCTGCACCCTAACTCAGTCTGTTTTCAAATAAATGGGAGCAGTTTGAGACATTCTGATGAGACGCTCCTAAGGAACTTGGAGTGGGAAACAGGCCTTTCACCCAGGGATTCTCCAACCAGATGATCTGGGATTGGGACATTATAGCACTAGTATAAGATCTGATCCTACAAAGAACTCTGCACCTTTTCAAACACCATTTCTTCTTGTTCTTCATGACCTTGCCCATCCCTATATTTCTGTCCTAATTTGCCATCTGTTCCCTCTCCAGACCTTTGCTCCTCCTCTGACACCCCCCTAACCCACCCCAGAGTCTTTCCCTCACTCATCACCCCACAATCCTTTTGTTCAGGTCCCGGTTCCCCTGTAACTAAGGCCCTTTTTAAATGGACCACACTGGGGGGTGGTCTGTGTGCGTGCCGGTGCAGGGACGGTGGGTAGGGATGAGTGGACAACGGCGCGTACCCATCTCCACCCATCCCCCACGCACTGAGCAACCTGACTTCTTGGTGGTTGCTCCATGCATGGTTGATGGGTGGAGGTGGGTGGGCATACGTGTTTCGTGGAAGCGCACACGCCCACCCACCGCCGCCACCACTACCGCTGCCACCACTGTACGCACAAGACTTGCCCACTCATGCACAACCAGATTTCTGGCTGTGCATGCATGGGTGCTGCCTGTGTAAAAAGGGCCTAAGCTAAGCACATGCCCCTGCAACTTCTCAACTTCTTGAATGTATCTGTGTCTCTCCTTGTCTCTCCTCCCTTGACCATTTTAGTTTTAAAAACTCTTCCTGCAGGGACCTGTCTCTAATTGTTCAGCACTAGATACATTGCTTGTGTTAAATCAATCAATAAATAAATAAATCAACAAATAAAAATAAATAATGACAGTCCAGCACTCCACCATTACACACTTGCAGCACCTGACCTGACACACACATTACCACCGACCCAATAGCTTTCCGGGCACAATTCAAGGTGCTGGTCTTAACCTATAAAGTCTTAAACGGCTTGGGCCCCAGGTACCTGAAAGACCGCCTCTTCCCCTATGTCCCATTGTGGCCTCTGTGGTCAGCCGAGGGCACCCTCTTGTGAATCCGTGAAGTTGTTACATCAAGGGCGCTCAGGGAGTCGTTCTCAGTTACTGCCCCACAATTATGGAACTCCATCCCCTTGGAGGTCTGCCTAAGCCCGAGCCTGTTTGTCTTACAGAGGAGATGTAAGACCTTTTATTTGGTCAGGCATTTGGAAAGCAGGAATAGGGTTCGGTGCAATTGGGTAGAGGGGTTTGGGGAAGGATTGGTGGGTGACAGGTGGGGGTAAAGGGGTGGGTGGTTGGGATGATGGAGTTTTAAGGGATTTTAATGTATTATTGTATTTTATATTGTGATTTTTTAATTTTAATGTGGTGAGCTGCTCTGAGTGTCCGAATAAAGATGGTGTAAAAATTAATTATTTTAATTTAATGAATTAAATAAAAAATGGTAATAAGTGAAAATGTTCTTCCATGCCATTGCAGTTCCCTTTCTGGACTCGATGCAACATTGTGCATCTTTTCAACAGTCTTGGCAATGTTCCTGTATCTCCATGGGCACATACCATGTATGTGCCCGTGGCTTTCTAAGCCTGCAGACACAATGTTTGCTTTTGATGTTGTAGTCTTATTTCCAGAGAATTGCAACAACATCATAAATCACAGAATCATACATTTTAGGTTTGGAAGGGACTTTGAGAGTCATCTAATCCAACCTCCTGATCCAAGGCAGGATGCCCTCTGCCTACAACATCATAGACAAATACTTTTCAGACAGACAGTATTTGAAACCATTGAAGGAAGGAGATCCCACAGTCTCCCTTGGCAAATTATTCCATTGCCCAAATGTTCTTGCAGTTGGGAAGTTTTTCCTAATATTTAATTGAAATCTGCATTGCTGCAGTTTAAGCCCATTCCCTTGTGTTCTACCTTCTGTGACAGTAGTGAACAAACATTCGCCATCTTTTTTGTAGCACCCTTTTAGATAGTTGAAAACTGCTATCACACACCCTCTTAGTCTTATTTTATTTAGTCTAAACATACCCAATTTCTTTCAGCCTTTCTTCGTATGGCTTCTCTTCCAGCCCCTTTATCATCTCAGTTGCTCTCCTCCGAATCTTCTCCAGCTTGTCAATATCCTTCTTGAAATGTGGTGCCCAAAACTGGAAGCAGTATTCTCGGTGAGGTCTCACCAGTGCCGAATAAAGTGGCACCACGACCTCTCACATCTTGGATTCAACACACCTGTTAATGCAGCCCAACGTAGCGTTTACTTTGCCATTTTGTGACGGCATCACACAGTTGACTCATGTTCAGTCTATGATCCACTATAACTCCCAGATCCCTCTCTCCAGTGCTACTGCCTAGCCAGTTATCCCCCATTATATATTTGTACTTCTGTTTTTTGTTCCTATATCCAATATTTTGCATTTTGCATTTGTTTTGTTTCTTTCACTCCAGGTCTCTAGTTATCTAGATCATTTTGAATTCTTATCTTGTCCTCCAAAGCATTTGCAACTTCCCTCCTCCCCAGTTTTGTCTTATCTGCAAATCTGATGAATATACTTTCCGTTCCCTCCTCTAAATCATTAATGAAAATGTTAAAGAAGCATCACTTTTTTTACTAGTGCACGTGCTCAAGTTTAAATATTTCAGCTTTAACACTTAACTAGAGCAGATTCTGGTACCATTACTCACAGTGAGTAACACCCCACTCCTTGAATAAGTCATTTTGATTTAATAGGCCTATTTAAGAAGTGTGGTAAAACCTGGCATTAATAAAGGTGTCAGAATCTGGCCTTTGGTGTTCTCTAAAAATAGCAGGATAGCTTAGGAGGTGATTAGCTTCGTGATGTCAACTGCCTGTCATTAAACTGGTGTGTGTCAGCATAACTGTCTAGTGGAGCTATCCTGGGGCTAGTGCCTGTGCAGAAGTGTGAGGATCACACTGGCAATGGGTGTTTTCAGACAAGATTCTACCCCACGTGGCCACCCAAGATCCACGGATCCAACCACCCAACTGAAGTGTGTGACCATGAGTGGGTGTTCTATGGCTCATGGGCGAGCGCATGAACCACAGAACACCCACTCATGGCCACTCCCATGAGCCACAGAACACCCACCCATGGCCACTCCCATGAGTCACAGAACACCCACTCATGGCTACTCCCATGAGCCACAGAACACCCACTAATGGCCACACACTAGGGATGGGCAAACACGGTTCAGAAGTTCATAGTTCGGCCCGAACTCGGTCTGTTCGGACGACCAAACTGAACCGAACTTCCAAACACGAACTGGCCGAACCGAACTCAATCCGAATGGTGAAATGGCCGAACAGTTCGGTCAGTTCGGATCACATTCGGGTGAGTTCGGGTGGCAAAAAAAGGTTCACTGTAAGGTCAAACGTGACAGGGAGGGGTAGTACTAGTCACTGAGGAGCAGACTTCCAGGCACCAGGGGTGGAGAGGCTTGCAAGAAATGAAACTATCTGCCTCCCCCCTTCCCAACACCTTCTGAGCTAGTCACTGTTCCTGAACAGCAGGCGTTGAGTAGGATTATTAGATTGCTTTAAGTTTCATTTCAGTTTTGTACTGAAATGAAACTTAAACCTTAAACTGAAACCTTGTGTTTGTGATTCCCCCCCCCCCCATCCCATATATACAGAGACAGATATTGATATATATAGAGAGAGAGATAGGTTAGGGTTAGTAATTGTAGGAGCTAGCTTAGTGATAGAGATAGCGTTAGTGATTTAGTTTTAGTGTTTGTAGGAGTAGGCCTGTGTACTTATTAGATAATCCATTTAGTTCATAGCATTTAGAATAGTTAATAGCAGTTAGATTTAGTGTAGATATATATATATAATATTAGATTTAAAAAAATTAAAACCCCATATAAAAACAAAAAAACCAAATAAAAATACCAAAAGAAAACCATATAAAACCCAATAAAAAAACATATAAAAAACAAAAAAAACACCCATAACATTTCCCGAACGGCCGAACCGAACGGCTGAACCAAACGGCCGAACCTGAACCTGGCGAACAAACCAAACTGCTGAACCAAACGGACGAACCGAATGCAGCTGAACCGAACGGACGGACCGAACGCAGTCGAACCGAACGCAGCCGAACCAAACGGCCGAACCCGAACCGCGATCTGTTCGCCCATCCCTACCACACACTGACCATAATGGGAAATCCAGAGTGCTCCATGCGGGGCCAGACAAATGTCCAGTGACCACTTCTGTGGCTGTGGTATCCATGCTGGGAGTCGCCCATTTGTATCGCTTCCCACACTCTCCACCTGCATGGGTGCTCCATGGCAGAGCCACATGGCAGCCATGGACCACCCCCATTGCCTTGCTCATTTGAAAACACTCAGTGAGGTGGAGGGGAAGTCAGGCTTATATTTGTTAAACCAGTAGTTTCCAAGGATTTTCCCCGGTCCTCCAGGGGCACCCTGATAGAGGTCCCCTGGGTTTCTTGGGGAAACACCTTTGAAAGGGCGTTCTCTGTGGCCGCACCGTAACTCTGGAATTCTCTCCAGGCAGAGATTCAACTCTCTCTGGACCTCCATATTTCTCAGTCGATGCAAGACCTGGCTGTTTTGCCAGGCATTCGGTGAGGGAGGTGGGGGGAGTGGTTTAAGTTGGATTGTTTGACTGAGCTTTTCATGTTTAATGTTTATTTTTATTCTGGATTTTCTACTTTATGGTTATTTGTGTTTGTTGTTCACCACCCTGAGTCGCTGTACGGCGAATAGGGTGGTATAAAAATGTTGATAAATAAAATAAATTTTGTCTATGGTACCCCATTTTCAGATGTAACTATAATCTCATGACCCCAGAGAACAACAAATTGAACTCTAATTGGGACCGTGACCCTCTTGGGATCCTGTCTCCCAGTCTGGGAACCTGTGAATTAAACTAACCAGCAAGATGATCTAAGAAGGTATCCGTGTAGTTGGTTGGTTTCATTCTCTTTTCATCCCTTCCACTGAGTTCTGTGCTCTAGAGTGCACCTGTCTGAAAGCCAACAAACACAAGGCGTTCTTTCACTTTCTTGACATTGTAGGTAAGGCTGAGCCAGAGAAAATGCAGAACTATTTTTAAACAAGTCTGCACAGGCCACGGATTAAAGGAGAATGGAAAATGATATTTTATCAAGAAGAAAAAAACTTCCCTCAAAGCTCAAGACTTCTTAAGAATTTCTTCCAAAACCTGCAGAAGAATCTTCCATGAGAACGAGTTAAAAAAATTCAAAGTGGGGAACACATTTTAGACCTCCTGCTTTGTTTATTGCAACAGCTACCTGATCCAGGCAGCTTATCGCAGTGATATTGTTGAGGAGGAAAGGATTTTTCTCCCCATTTGCTGGAAAGTGCTCAGCCTAGAAAGGGCATTTTCACACAAGACACTCTCCACCCACTACCCACTTTGTGGGGGGAGTTTCAGGAAGTGATGCCAGCCAATACAGTGGATGTCCTGGGGTCTGTGAGAGCCACCAGTTGTGAACTTGATCCTTGCCCGTCCTGGTTGGTGAAAGTCTCCAGGGGAGACATTGGGGACGGTGTTGGCGAGAGTGGTCAATGCATCCCTGAAGCAGGGGAGGCTGTCACCCAGCCTCAAGGAGGCTGTGGGGCACCCCCTGTTGAAGAAACCATCATTGGATGTGGACGCACTCGCCAGTTACCGACCTGTCTCTAACCTTCCCTTTTTAGGGAAGGTTATTGAGCGGGCGGTGGCGATCCAGCTCCAGATGCATCTGGATGGCATCAGTTTCCTAGACCCTTTTCAGTCTGGGTTCTGTCCCGGCTATGGCACTGAGACAGCATTGGTGACCTTGGTAGACGATCTCTGCTGGGAGATGGATGCAGGATGTTCTACATTTCTTATCCTGCTAGATCTCTCGGCCGCTTTTGACACTGTGGACCATGGGTTGCTGTTGAGATGGCTGCGTGACCTGGGGGGTCTGGACAGGACTGTTCTTGAATGGTTCCGCTCATTCCTCTTGGGGACAAGCCAGCGGGTGGTGTTGGGAGCTGAAACATCTTGCCCCCGCGCCTTGTCCGGCGGCATTCTGCAGGGTTCCATTCTGTCTCCACTATTATTTAATATGTACATGCAGCCCTTGGGGGAGGTTGTGAGATGGTTTGGGGTGCGATGTCACCAATATGCTGATGATACTCAGCTGTACCTCTCTTTTTCAACTGACCCAGACCCTACTGTCTCGGTGCTATCCCAGTGTCTGGAGGCCGTGGCGGA
>QEPC01013437.1:265110-282435 GCA_003113815.1 Sphenodon punctatus
CCCCCCATGATTGGGGGGTTCGCCCTCCTATAGCTCAGCAGGTTCGAAGTCTGGGGGTGGTGTTGGACTCGGATCGCCACCTGGATTGACAGGTGAAGGTGGTGGCGAAGGCCACCTTTCGCCAGTTGTATGTGGTGCGGTGGCTGCGTCCATACATCTCCAGGACGGACCTGGCCTCCCTCATCCATGCCTTTGTCACCTCGAGGCTGGACTACTGCAACGCGCTCTACGTGGGGCTGCCCTTGTTCCTGGTTCGGAGGCTGCAGCTAGTGCAGAATGCGGCGGCCCGTCTCCTGATGGGGACGGGTCGTCTAACACCAGTGCGCCAGACTCTGCACTGGTTGCCAATAGCGTGTCGAGCCAGGTTCAAGGTATTGCTAATGATCTATAAGGCCCTTCACGGTCTTGGCCCCTTGTACCTCAGGGACCGCCTCGCCCTCAGCACCCCAGAGCAGCTCCTTCGGTCTGCCAGGGGTGCCTTCCTGGAGGTCCCGCATGTTAAGCGGGGGGCCACAATGGAGAGGGTATTCTCGGTGGCCGGGCTGCATCTTTGGAATTCCCTCCCAGATGAAGCTCGCCTGGCCCCAAGCCTTTTAACATTCTGGCAGGCTTGTAAAACCTGGCTGTTTGCCCAGGCCTTGGGGGAGAGGGGGCAGAGGATTTTTTAGCTCTTCCCTGCCCTTATTTTTATTTTATTATTATTTATTCTCCTACCCCTGTGATGTTAAATAGTTGATGTTTTTAAAAATTGTTTTATGAATGTTTTTAGCTGTACATCACCCCAGGATGCCGTAGGCATATGGAGAGACTCATAAATGCATAAAATAAATAAATATAAATAAATACCCACCCATGGTACAGGGCAACACTACATCCTTACAACACTGCAACACACTGCAACACTGCAATCGGGATTGCGACACTGCAATCAGCTGTCCGTTGCTCCGTGGGTGGGTGGTGGGTGGAGATGGGTGTTGCGCGGGAGCACACACCCACCTACACCCACCCCAAGTGGTGTTTACACAGACGCCTCCACCCATCTCCACCCAGAGAAACTGGGTGGAGGCATCTTGTGTGAAAAGGGCCCTTGTTGATTGGCTGCAGTGTCACCCTGCAACATGTATACCAAAATGTAACACCCATTTTATCGGTGTTAGAGTGTCTGTGTAAAAGTGGCCTTAGTATAAGCTCAGGAAGTAGAACAGGAAATCAAATCAAGATAAGCTAAGCCTCACCCAGACAAAGGGGTCTGCTCCTAATACACATTCAAGCAGCCTATGTGCCCCAAACAGGTACCAGGGGAGAGGCAGGAAAAGAAACAAAGAGACAACATGAATATTTAAAGGGTGCTGTTTGATAGCACCTTGGTGAAGAGAGTTCCTAGAGAGAATTCCTGAGAAGTAACATTTGGCAGGTGATGCCTGGGCCAGCCTGTCTGCTTGGCAGGGCAAAGTGTTTTCTAGAACTAGAACTGAAAGTACAGGGAAACTTCTTAGTTGAATTAGCATTATGCACCATTTTGACTTCATTCATTATGCACTTTCTGTATTTACTCTGAACCATTATTATCTGTTTTATCTCTTATATTCCATAATCAAAAAACCTCTGGTTTACAAGAAGAGTTAAGGCTCATGCAAATTCAATCATGAACTAAAAAGCATGGAAATTGCAAGTTAAAACTCCTTAACGTCCGTACCATGTTAGTAGTAAAAACATTGTACAGTCTCACATATTGTGCTCACTTACAACTTAGGCGCCATGCACCCACAATTTGCCTTCATCTTTCAGCCCCAATCCTCTTCCTCTTTGCAGCTTGAGGGCAACACTGAAGCTGGGGACAGGAGGGCGTGAACTGGCCCCTCACCCCCTCTGGTTCCTCTTTAAGAAAGAGAGAACTTAGGAATTCTGGCTCCCACCCCTTCTCCTCCTCTAATCTACTTGGTCCCAGCCCTGTAACAGAGAACTCAAGACTCCTGGCTTCCAGCCTCTCCACCCCACTCTAATCCAGTAGGCTGCACTCCCTTCACAGTCAGCTCAATAGTACTGGTTCTGAAGCTGTTCTCTCCCCTGCTCTCAACCTTGTAATGGGCAACCCAGGAGTTCTGGGTCCAAGTCTCCCCTCTAACCATGTAGCCCCCACTCCCCTCACAGAGAACTCAAAAGTCCTGGGAAATACAATGTTTGTCTTTATGTGTCATATGGAACAGAAGGGTGTGTGTGAAATGACAAACCAAAAGAAAAAAAAAACAGGAGAGAAAATGAAATAACAGGGAGCAGGGAGGGAGACTATTGAGAGTCAAAGAATAGGGAGTCAGTAAGTGGGTAAAATGTTAGGACTGCTTCCTCAGAGATCCCATCAGTCTTCTGAATCAGTTATTTCACTCAGAACCTTATTATAGTTTCCCAGGATTTTGTCCAGGGTATGGCATCGAGACTGTGCTTGTGGCTTTGGTGAATGATCTGCGCCGGGAAATGGACCGAGGTCGTTCGACCCTGTTAGTTCTATTAGATCTTTCGGCTGCATTTGATACAATTGATCACGGGATGTTGGTGACACGACTGCGGGTCTGGGCAGGGGTGGGCAGGACTGTTCTTGAATGGTTCCACACGTTCCTGACCAGTAGAACGCAGCAAGTGGTTCATGGGGAGTATTTTTCATCATGCCGAGACCTCTTGTGTGGAGTCCAGCAGTGTTCGATTTTGTCCCCTCTCCTGTTCAGCGTATACATGCAGCTACTTGGTGATGTGATCAGGAGTTTTGGCATGCGGTGTCATCAATATGCTGATGACACCCAGATGTATCTCTCTTTTTCAACAGACCCAGGCCCTGCAGTCTCAGTGCTTAGTCAGTGTTTGACGGCTGTGGGGGACTGGATGACAACTAACCGACTGAGGCTAAATCCCGACAAGATGGAGGTGATGTTGGTGGGTAAGGCGATGGAGATGGTGGCCCCCATTATTGGCGGGGTCTGCCCTCCATATTACCCCAGGTAGGAAGTCTGGGGGTGCTCCTCAACGTGCAGCTCCGCCTGGATGCCTAGGTGGAGGCTGTGGCGAGGAGTACGTTTCGCCAATTACATCTGGTGTGACGGCTTTGGCCATTTGTCTCAGGCTCTGACCTGGCTACCATCCTCCATGCTTTCATCACCTCCAGATTGGACTATTGTAAAGTGCTCTACGTGGGGCTATCCATGGTGACAGCTCAGAAACTGAAGCTGGTACAGAATGCAGCAGCTCATCTTCTGGTAGGACTGAGCCGCCGGGAGTGTATTACACCAGTGCTCCACTCTCTGCACTGGCTGCCAGTGGTTCTCTGGGCCTGATTCAAGATGTTGGTTTTGACCTATAAAGGCCTAAATGGCCTAGGCGCTACCTATCTGCGGAACCGCCTCACTTCCCAGGTGCTAGATAGACCCCTGCAGTCATCTGCGGGCACCCTGCTCAAGGTTCCCCAAGTCTTCCGGGGGGGGCACGCTAGGGATGTGCTAACGCAGTTCTGACATTCAGTGTTAAGCCCAAACTTGGACAGTTCGGATGGCAGAACCGAACACCTGAACCGAACGCCCAAAGCCCTGAACAGTTCATCCGTGTTCGGATGAGTTCGGGCGAGAAAAACAGAGCTGGCAGGCCCAGGGAGGGGGGGCAGCTGAGGAGCAGACTTCCTGGTGCCAGGGGTGGAGAGGCTTGGACTAGCAGCCAGCCTGCCCAATCACCATCCCTCTTTTCCTCAGACCACTGGCTTCGCAATCTGCGATTGGCCACAGGCTAGGCTACACGGAGTCTATGGGGCTTGTGGTAAGGTGGGCACAGCAAGTAACAAAAGTCATTGCCCTCCCCCCTTCCAACTCCTTCTGAGCTACCCACTGACCCTGTCAGCAGGCATTTTCAGAAGTCTCCCTCTCCCAGCAGTTTGTCTTCCTAATCCATTGCCATCTTCTTCCTGTTTCACCCATTTCCACACATTTACCTCCATAGTTTCATTTATTTAGATTAGATTAGATAGATTTAGTTGTTATTTTTATTTTTATCCCTCCCTGTGTTCTTTCTCCCTACCCTCCATTGAATCCTTCCCTCCTCCCTGTATATATTCCATCCCTGATTCCCTTCCTCTGTTTTTAGATTTATCTAGAGTAGGATTAGATTGATTTAGATTTCATTTCAGTTTTGTACCCCTCCCTGTGTTGTTTGTTGTGAGCTGTCTGTGTCGCCCCCATCATCCCTGTGTAATTAGATAGATAGATAGATAGATAGATAGATAGATAGATAGATAGATAGATAGATAGATAGATAGATAGATAGATAGATAGATAGATAGATAGATAGATAGTGTGTAGTGATTCAGTTTTAATATTTTATAGTGTGTTTGTAGGACTAGGCCTTTGTAGATATTAGATAATATTCTATTTAGTTGAATAGGTTTTAGAATAGTTAATAGCAGTTAGAATTAGTGTAGATATATATAATATTAGACTACTAATTTGAATAAATAAATAAATTAAATCTTCCTGTGCATTCTTTGGGTGGGAGAAATGGAGAAGGGAAGCAGGAGAGGCCGATCTGCTGCCCCTAAGGTGGGCAATGGGGCACATGGCAGAAGTGGTAGGGGCCGTGTCAGCGGAGTGGCAACAGGCATTAGCAGCAGCCTGAGACCATCACCATGCCCCAAACTGCACAGGCCTTATTTTGGCAGTCAGGCTTCAGAGGCTCCCAGCAGTGGCACTAGGGGTGTGGTTTGGTGGCACCTACTGCCAGCATCCTCCACTACCATGCAGGGCACTGGAAGGCCTGCACTCCAGGAGAATGCAGCTGTCTCTGCTGTGATTGCAGGAGCAGGTGCAGGTGCTTCGGGGTTGGATGTTCCTCCAGGGCCACCAATGTCCCTGACCCCATTACTGAGGTGATCCCCAGCAGTCCAGGGCTCGTGGATCCTACCCCGGCTGATAGAGGCAGGGCCTGATCCCCAGGCAATGGCATCAGGGAGAGGAGCAGCAGCAGCAGTAGCAGCAGCTATAGGGGACACAGGGAGAGTGGCAGCAGCATGGTTGGCAGTCGATCAGCCTCAGGGTCCCAGTACTCCCCTTAGCGGGACATCACTCTGATTGGAGACAGCGAGCCAGACACTAGTCCTGCGGAGATGTCTGGTGCTGAGCTGATGGCTGTCCCTCTGAGAGCTGTGTTGCCACCATGTTCTGCCACTCCCAGCAGTGCTGGCAATGGTGCGTCACCTGGTGCGGGCCAGAAGGCATGAGGGGGCAAAAGATCCTCGGTCTGGGCTCATTTTAAGTTGGTGCACGCGGATGATCCCAGGGAGGTGCAGTGCACTTTGTGCCAGAAAGTGGTGAAGTGTGGGCGGCTGCTCACCAACCTTGGCACAACTGCCATGGCAAGGCACCTTAAAGAATAAGCAGGCACCTGAAGGAATGGCAAGGCACCTGAAGGAATGCTAAGCAGGCAGGCAGGGGCAGTGGACGCCAGTGGGTTCCCAACTGCAGCAGCCAGTCATCCACCTCCATCAGTGGGCAAGCATCCTGCTCTAACAGATGCCTCTAGCAGCAGGAGTGGTATCACTGCTAGGGGGAGCAGCAGCAGCAGCAACAGCAGCAGCAGCGTCAGTGCACCATGGAGGATCTGGGGTGGGGGTAGCTGCCGAGTCCATCAGCAGCTGCAGGATGGGGAGGGTGGTGTGGTTTTCAACTGAAAGGCACACACACGTTGGGGGAAATGATAGGGCTGGATGGGCATCCCTTCTTGGTGGTCAGGATCATGGGGTTCAGGTGCCTGATTGGCTTCCTGGCCCCACAGTTTAAGCTGCCCTCGTGCACCACCCTGAGTCGGCAGGTGGTGCCAGCCCTGTACCAGGCTTTAAAGGAGCGGGTGAGGAAGCATCTGGCAAGGGCTGGGGGTGCCACCGTCCACTTCACCACAAACCTGTGGTTTAGTAGGAATGCGCAGCATGCCTAGCTGGCAGTGACGGTGCACTGGTGACAGAATCCAGGGCAGCGTTTGGCAGTGGCAGGAGGGGTCCCGAAGCAGGGTATAGGTGGCCCTGCTTCAGGCCCCCATACTGCTTGGAACATCGAGTCAGCCCGGACCGCTCTGGTGAGGGAGTGGGTCACGTCAGGCATGCCTTTCACCAAGGGGTGCGTGATGGTGGCCAACATGACCAACATATTGAGGGCAGTCCACGAGGGGGACTTCACCAGCATCCCTTGCACCACACACACTTTTCACCTGTTGGTCAGGGACGCTCTGGGCTTGGGGGAGATGGGCCTGCTGCCCGGGACTGAGGGGACATGGGACGGGAAGCTTTGTATGTATGTTTAGCAGTGTGCTCTGTGTTTTGTGTTTTTAAGGGGATCTGGGGGGGAGATGGGGTATGTATTCTATAGAGATGGGGGAGTGGGTGTGGGAGGATAGGGTCAACCCCTGTGGTGAGAGGACAGGGGGTGGCCCTGGGGGGAGGCAGGCGAGGCTTCCCCATGCGGGGGGGGGGGCATAGCCCATATGATGGGGATGGTGTATCGCTGTATTTTGTATGTAGGGTTTGGGGTATTGTAGTAGTTGTTGATTCATGGGTTTATGGGTTTGGTTTAACCATCACAGTTCTAGGGCCTACATTACAGGCACGGGGGCTTGTCCATCCACATCATCTAGAAACTGCCACTCTAGTACCAGGGCCCACCATCAGGATTCTGGGACCATCATTCTTCTCACGGGGAGCTGTTATTCCACTGCATCAAGAAGCAGTCACTTCAGCCCCAGGACCCACCATCAGGGTTCTGGGGCCTACATTACAGGCAGGGAGGTCTGTCATTCCACTTCATCCAGAAGCTGCCACTCCTGTCCCAGGACCCACCATCAGGGTTCTGGGGTCATCATTTTGCTCACAGGGAGCCATCATTCCACCACATCAAGAAAACTCCCAGTTACTCCTGCTCCAAGACCCACCGTCAGGGTTCTGGGGCCTATGTTACAGGCAGGGAGGGATGTCCATCCATGTCATCGAGAGCTGGGGTTGGGGCAGCTGCCAAGTCCATCCGTAGCTGCAGGACGTGTAGGGTGGTGTGGCTTTCAACTGAAGCTCTGCACATGTTGGGGGGAATGATTGCGCTTGATGGGAAGCCCTTCTTGGTGGTCAGGAACATGGGGTTTAAGCACCTGATTGACTTCCTATCCCCCCAATTTAAGCTGCCCCCGCACACCACCCTGAGTCAGGCTGCCATCGATGCCTGGAAGCCTGCAATGCCCAGACAGGTAGGAGTGCCAGCCACTGAGCCCTGTACGGACCTCTGCTGCTGTTCCACCAATGCCAGCCAGCCTGCAATGCCTGGCCAAGCAGGGGTGCCAGCCACTAAGCCCTGGATGGGCCTCTGCCACTTCTCCTGGCACTCAGTGACCAGGGGACATGGCCTCAGAAGAACTATACAGGAGCACTGGGGTGCCTGGGTTCCCCAGGGCTCACACCGGGTGGGGACATGTCAGTTGCAAAGGCCAGCCCAGTGTGCTTCCCCCTCCCCCATGTTCCATGGCAGAGGGAATGCATGGTGGCTTGCTGCTGGGGTAGCCATGCTGGGAGCCACCCGATTGAATCTCTCCCCAAACACTCCATCTGAGTGGGTGTTCTGCAGCAGTGCCACTCATGCATTTCCAGCCTGCAATGCCCAGCTGAGTAGGGGTGCCAACCACCAAGCCCTGGCCAGGCCCCTGCCACTGCTCTGCCGATGCCAGCCAACCTAAAATGCCCAGCCAAGCAGGGGTGCCAGCCACCAAGCCCTGGCAAGGCCTCTGCTGCTGTTTCACTGATGCCAGCCTGCAATGCCCAACCAAGTAGGGTTGCCAGTCACCAAGCCATGGCCAGGCCTCTGTCGCCACTCCACCGATGCCACCCTGCAATGCCGTCCCCTATGGGTGCCAGCCACCAAGCCCCAAGCCTCCCTGGCACCACAGGCACCCCCAGGGGCCAAGCACCAAGCCTGCCTGAATGGGCAACCAGGGGTGCCAAGTGCCAAGCCTTCCTGGTCTCTGCTGCTGATGCTGCTGGGCCTCAGACGGCCAGCCCTGGCACCACAGGTACCCCCAGGGGTCAAGTGCTGATCCTGCCTCCCTGGGCAACCCGGGGTGCCAAGCACCAAGCCTTCCCAGTCTCTGCTGCTGCTGCTGCTGCTGCTGCTGCTGCTGCTGCTGCTGGGTCTCTGACAGCCTGCTGTGCTGCCTCAGGCACGCTTGGGGGTCCCTGGCATGCCCCAAGCATCCCAGTGGGACCAAAATTTCTGAATGTTCGGGGGGATCCTAACTGCGCCAAACTGAACCCATGAACCCAAACTGTTTTTAGCCCAAATGGCTGAATGGCCAAACTCCGTCCTGTTCGCATATCTGTAGGCCATGCAAAGGAGGGCATTCTTTGTGGCCACACTACAGCTGTGGAACTCCCTTCTGGTGGAGGTGTGGTTGGCCCCAGATCTCCCCTCTTTTCAGAGAAGTTGTAAGACCTGGCTGATCCACCAGTTATTTGGCGTGGGAGATGCGTGAGGGGGTGGAGAGGCTTTTGGGGTATGAAGTTATTTCCTTTCCCTCCTTTTAGTTATTTTAATCGTTATTTTCATGTTGTTGTTTTTATTAATTGTAAGCCACCCTGAGCTGGCTGTGGCAGGACAGGCAGGGTAGTAACAGTTTGAAAATAAATTAAATAAATAAATAAATAAATAAATAACTATTTCTATTTCCTCCTTTCATTCAACCCCCTTATTTAACCCTGCACACTCTTTGTATTTTTCACTGTCATTTCAACCATTCCACTTACTGCATCTGGTGCCTTCCTCATCATTTCACACCCTCTTTCCTTCCCTATGTACTCCCAAAGATGCAGCTGTGTTGTATAATTTCACAATCACTTAATTGGATGTTGGAATGACAATAGTACTTATTTAGAAATTGGCACTTCTGTTGCCTCCATTCCTTCCAATGGCCATTCTGTAGCAGAGAGCAGTCCTATGGGGCTTCTGCCCCTTTAAGAATGGGGCTGAGTGGGCTGAGTGCCCATAGGTACATGACTGGGGCAGCCCCTAGCAGGGGACCAGCCTGTGGGGTAAACAGGCTGAGAAACCCTGGGACAGAGTGGGCAGGTTAGTGGTCCTTTAAGGCTGAGGAAAGGAAGCCTGGCTATGCCCACTCTGTCTGTACATAAGGAGAGCAAGGCAGCGAGGAAGAGAGTCTTTGCCAGGGAGCTGAAAGAGCAACATCTCCCTGAACAAGCCTTCCTGTTCTATGCTATCCAGGGTGCTGAAGACTGGAGAACCAGAGGGGCCCAGGCAAGTGGGAGAGGCTTTACCCAGGAGGGAGCCTCTTGCCTGGGTAAGGCTTGGCCAGAGCCTGGGGGTTTAAGGCCTGGCTGGATGGACTTTGGGGATTGATATTGTGGTGCTCCTGTGCTTGATAAAGATGGACCTGGGCCTGCAGGGTGGAGGCAATGGACACGGATAGTGTCTAATAAAGGACTGTGGACTAATATCCTCTGGACTGTGTGGTGTGTCCTGAGAGGGTACCCCCTTCCACAAAGAGGGGGATTCAGCCAAGACTTGAGGCTGAAATGGCATAGCAGGGGGTGAGCTAATTCTCCAGAGTGTGACCCCAGCACCCCATGTGGCCCTGGGACTTCCCCCTGCTACAGCACGTGGTGGAGAATGTGGGCATAACACCACCCACTGGTGCATGCAGGATGTGCACCCAACTTTGGCAGCCATTTGTGTGTAGAATTGGAGATTACATGTTGGAGGTGCACCTGTGTGAGCTCCCTGGTGGAAGGTGAGCCTGAGTGCCTGAAGTAGACAGGACTGGAGGACTGTGCCCAGTCAGTGAGAGAGTTAGGGACCAGATGCTGTGAGAGAGCTGTGGAGCTTTGTGACTGGACTGGAACTGAGGAGTGTGCTGGAGTAGCTTGGTCAGGATGGGCATTGAGCTAGGCTAGAGCCAGGAGGTTCAAACAACCCTGCTAGGATGTGAATCCAAAGTGGTATGGTGGCAGGAAGTGCAGACTGGAGCCAGAGGCATACCCCGACTGCCCTCAGCCTGTGGAACTTTGTAGAGCTGGAGCTGAGGTGGTGGGACCAGCAGTCAAGGACTGTGACACGCAAGTACTGGGGACTCAAGGTGGGAGGTACTGTGTGGCGGTGTCACAATTGTGGTCAGCCGGGACACTATTGGAGGGCCTGCTGGAAGAAATGGCAAGGCCTCCCATGCACATGGACTCTGGGATATCAGAGCCAGGGGAAGGAGAAGTGTTGCTGGACTTTTGGGGTGATGGGACATGTGAAAAGGCTGTGTCCCTACAGAGGGAAGAGGGATACAAGACCTGAGCCAGATGAAAGGGTCAGTCTGGTGGCAGTGGCCACCCCCATAAGGGAAATGAAAAGGAAGCCCCGAACTTAACCTGGGAAAGGTGAGGCCCATTTATTGGTGGAACTTTGGGGTCCGGGGTTATATAGAGAAGATATGCCCCTATGGGCCAAACCCTCAGAGGGTTCTGAGTGACAACCCTAAGAAGGAACCAAGGTGCTGGGTCTGCCGGAAAGAGGGCCATGTGAAGAGAACATGCCCCTGTAAGACCCAGAGAAAGACTGAGTGCCCAAAGAAAGCTGCCCTGAAAAGACCAGGAGAACTTAGAAAGCAAGGGACTCAGACCAGCCTTGCAGGATACATGCTTGACCAGGTGTATCATAATATGAAGAAAATAGTGCAGAGAAATGAGGTCCTAGAGAAAGAGTTAGAGACCTCGCAAGCAGGCAGAGTAGCCTTAAGGTCTGAGAGTCACAAAATGGGAATGATGACTCCATTCTCGGGAGCAACAATAGATAGGATGCTGGGTCATAGACTCGCCCTAGTAGAGGAGAACAAAGTCCTCAGAGAGGAGGTAGAGGAATTAAAAGGCAAACTTCAAGAGCAGGAGGATCCCTCTTCTGAGGAAGATTATGGGGAGCTAAGAGCTGCCTTGGGGGAAACGGAGTACCCCAAAGAGAGTTAAGCACTGGGAGAAAGTAGGTACAGATGCTGCAAGAAGGTAGCTGGTAACCTGCCAGAGTAGTCTGGCTTTAAGGGTCCCAGGGTGGGATAGTTCGAAGGTAAGGGTGGGCCCTATCCCAACCCCCAGAAAAGGGGAACAAGAGGCCTGAGGGCCTTAAGAGCACCTAGTGGCCTACAAATGAGTGGATACAGGTGGGCGATAGAGCCAGTACCCCAATTGTGCCTAAGAGGTAGAAGTACAGGGGGCGATTGAACCGGTACTTCATGTGCCTAGGAGAGGCAGGGTGTAGGAGATTGAGCTGGCCATCAGGCACAAACCTCTTCCTTAGCGGCAATAGAAACCCAGCAGGGTGTAGGCGCTTGAGTCGGCTGGGGTCAACTGACACTATGGTGACTATGGGTGGTAGGGTAGGCGATGGAGCCAACCACCAGGGTTGCACGAGAGCCCTGGGAGGGACCATATTGTGCTGGCATAGCACATGACCAACATAGGCTGGCTTTAAGGGTCCCAGGGCTGGGAGGGCTGGAAGGAATGGGTGGGCAGGCCTCCCAGAAGGGGTCTCATGGGGGATATATGTGATAAATCCTGACTGTATGTAAAATCCTGACAAGGTCGATGGAGTAATGTGGGGACTGGGCGGAATCCCCCTAAGGCTGTTAGTTGGGTGGAAGTGGCTCCCCAACTACAAACTATGTGAACAGAGAGTACTGAATCCTGCTAGAATGTATAGAGGTGCCAGTCTTCTCTGGGAGAAGCCTGTCTCCCTGAAGGCAGAGGGGTGTAGCAGGGAGCAGTCCTATGGGGCTACTGCCCTTTTAAGAAGGGGGTTGTGTGGGTCAGTCAGAGGACGAAATGCCCATAGGGGCATGGCAGAGACAGTCCCTATCAGGGGACCAGCCTGTGGGGTAAACAGGCTGAGAAACCCTGGGACAGAGTGGGCAGGTTAGTGGTCCTTTAAGGCTGCGGAAAGGAAGCCTGACTATGCCCACTCTGCCTGTATATAAGGAGAGCAAGGCGAGGAAGAGAATCTCTGCCAGGGAGCCGAAGGAGCAACATCTCCCTGAACAAGCCTTCCTGCTCCACATTATCCAGGGTGCTGAAGGCTGGAGAACCAGAGGGACCCAGGCAAGTGGGAGAGGCTTTACCCAGAAGGGAGCCTCTTGCCTGGGGAAGGCTTGGCCGGAGCCTGAGGGCTTAAGGCCTGGCTGGATGGACTTTGGGGGTTGATATTGTGGTGCTCCTGTGCTTGAGAAAGACGGACCTGGGCCTACAGGGTGGCGGCAATGGAGCTGGCAGCCCCAGGTACACTGGACACGGGTAGTGTCTAATAAAGGATTGTGGAATGTATGGTGTGTCCTGAGAGGGTAGCCCCTTCCGTAAAAAGGGGGATTCAGCCGAGGCTCACGGCTGAAACGGCGTAGCAGGTGGTGAACTAATTCCCAAGAATGCAACCCCAGCGCCCCATGTGGCCCTGGGGGAAGCCCCCTGCTACATATTCCATTTTAATAATTTTAATACAAACCCAATTTAGTTTTAATTAAACATTTGTATACAACTCTATCCAGCTTCACTGTGCTCTGGGAGGGCAGTAGGGACTAGTGGGTAAGAGGGACGGTTGTGAGTCATTAGTCAGCTGTCCCATTCTCCCCAACTGAAATGAAAGGATAGAGGGAAAGGAGGGGATGAGGGGCAAGCTCACGCATTCCTGTTCCCAGCTTCAGTGTAGCCCCCAAGCTGCAAAGAGGAAGAGGATTGGGTCTGAAAGATGAAGGCAAATTGTGGGTGCATGGAACCTAAGTTGTAGGTGAGCACAATATGTGAGACTGTACAGTGTCTTGACTGCTAACATCGTACGGAAGTTGAGGCGGGAGCCTTAACTTCCAATTTCTATGCTTTTTAGTGCATGATTGAATTTGCAAGAGCCTTAACTCTTCTTGTAAACCGGAGGTTTTTAATTATGGAATATTCAAGTTTTTTGTTAAATACAATGCAATGGAAAGAATTTGTCTGGCTGGTGCAGTAAAATGCTGAGCAGCGTAAACACTATGGGAGCAGGACTTAGGGGAGGCTAAGGTGGAAGAGCTGTTCCCTTCAGTTTAGAAGGTTTTTACTTCTGTCAAATAGCAAGCAAGGTGAAGTTGGGTTTTTACTGGTAGCTCCCTGCTTTACTAAGAATACAAAAACTTTGGTTCGGTTTAAGCATTGCAAACTTCCAAAAACTGCTCTCTATGATCTCTCTAGCTCATGGCTTGAACAGGCATCTTCCACTCTACTCTCCACTGTCTGAGCTCTTTTCCTTGTGCAACACTGCCACTTCTGCTTTCTATAAGGACCTCCCCATGTACAGGACCCCCTGGCTTTTTCACTTCTTGTAGAGGGCTCTCTGACTCTGCTGTGCTCACGTACAGGATTCTCCACCTGGCATAATGCAGCCCATCCTGAAGCTCTCCCCCTGTAAACATCTACCTCACTTAGTTCTCCTCTGTCAGGGCTCTCCCCCAGCACAATTATGGCCATTATTCTGCAGCTCTCAGTATCTACAATACTCCCCCTTGGACAGAGCTCCCTTTCTTGCACAACACTGCCCATTCTGCACACCTCCCCCTGTACTGGGTCCCATATTCTGTATCCCCAATAAAGCTGCTCCTTTGTAAAGTGGTCCCCCTATGCATGGCTTCCATTGTGGAAGCTATTGACAGAGGTTCTGCCCCTAATCTCTCTCCCCTTATTGCCCCCCTTTTTGTATTCTCCCTCCCTCCCTCCCTCCCCGTTCCCCATAAGATTTTCCTCCCTGGGCTGAGGCTCACTCTTAGAGTCCTCCCAAGAAGACTACCCTTGCCACTCTTCCCGACAGGACTGCTCTGCATACCCCACCATCTCCCCCCTGCAGAACACCCAATGTATCAGCTCAGAGGACCCGCTAACCCCTCATTCCTTAGTGGACTTGGGAAAGTTGGAGGGAGAAGTGAAGAAAGAAGATAGATTTCATGCCGCCTATAGTCTCCTGTCCCTGTCTCTGGGATAAACCTCTGCCCTCCTCCTGCCCCATCCCAGGCAAACTCCAGCGCTCCAGTCCCAGCCATGCTCTTCCAATGGAGCATCCCATTGGAGCTGCAGCCCAGACAACCCACGTTTTTGGAGGGGGAAGGGCTGTCACTGAAATCCATGCACTCTGGTTCTAGGTGGGTTTATGGGGTAAGATCAGTCACCCCAAACATCACTGCGGGATTAGCTAGCTCTGTTGT
This sequence comes from Sphenodon punctatus, assembly GCA_003113815.1. Lineage (NCBI taxonomy): Eukaryota > Metazoa > Chordata > Lepidosauria > Sphenodontia > Sphenodontidae > Sphenodon > Sphenodon punctatus. The sequence goes on from QEPC01013437.1 coordinate 279,373, forward strand.
TTAGCCATCTCAGTGTCCCTGGTCCCCAAGCTGAGGCGCCTGTTGTGCAGGTTCAGATGAGAATGACCTTCATCTCTCTCCCTTCAACAAGCCCTGCTCTCACCTCCTCTCCTCACCAGATCAGCTCTAAACATGTCTGACCAGTCACTCACACTTCCCCCTGGGAAGTGCAGTTCCCTCTCTTTCCCCAGCACTGATAGACTCCAGTAAGCAATGCCTGCTGGGAGTTGTAGTCCCCAGTATTCAAGACTGTTTGCTTTTTAACAGCTTCTGCATTACACACTCAGACTAACTCTGAATTTTCAAGATGTCATAACTTAAAAACTACTAACTGGATTTACAAAAAGTAAACCAGAAGGCACCCTCTGTCAGCCTCCTTGAATTTTCTGAAAGACTTACACCTCCTTCCAACCAACACAAACCCCCTTTACCCTACCGAGATCAAGGAGATGGTCTAACTTTTTAAAAAAACAGGCGTCAAAGTGCACTTGTGAAACTGCGATATCTCAGCTGTTATTCAACCGATTTTGCTGAACATTGGAAAACATGATACGCTTACTCCAATGATCATTCACAACAAATTTCACAATCCTCACTTTAATCCTGTCAATTATATAATGAATAGAATGTTTGCACTTTATAATGGAGCGTGTAACATGCCTTAACTATAGAGTGGATCCTGCCACTCTATAACAAAAGTTTCTCATTATAAAGTTTGGGTTTGTGTGGTTACTGGCACTGTATAATAACTGGAAAATTCTCAGTTTGACACCAAGACAAGCCTAACCCATTTACTTTTATGATAACTATGGAGCCCTGAGATCACAGGCAATGAAAGGTTAGCTCCTTATGGGCTGCCACATTCTGAGGAGAGTGGGGCTCAGTGGTTACTGTAAGCAGGATAATTGAGTCATGGCTAGTCCAGTGGTGCTTTAGGGGAAGAGGGGAACCCAAAAATCCTGGTCACAGATGGAGAATTGACAGCTTCTCTAGGTAGCCCATTCCATTGACTTTCTAGACCTACAGCCAGGAATGTTTCTGTGGTTCAGTTTAAGTTGTTCCTGTTCAATCTCTCTGTCCCTGCAGCTTGTATCTATTCCCTCCTGTCCCACCCTTCATAGCAAAGGAGAACAATTGTTCTCCATCTTTCTTTCTTTCTTATCCCTGAAGGCTCAGGGCAGCTCACAACACACGCACCCACACACACAAAATACAAATGTAAAATAAATAATTAAAGCTCCGCAAAACTAAAAACACCCCCATTCCCCCTCTCCCCTCATCTATCCCTGACTTTTGAATACCTAGCCAAATAAAAAGGTCTTATGCTGCCTCCGGAAGACATTCAAACTAGGGCTCAGGTGAGCCTCCAAGGGAAAGGCGTTCCAAAGCTGCAGGGCAGCCACCGAGAATGCCTCTCTGCAGGCCCAGTCATATGAAACTGGCAGCCTTTCAAATGTTTGTAGACGATTACCATATCACACCTTAGTTTTCTTTTCTCCAAGCTAATCATACCCAAATCCTTCAACCTCTCCTCATATGATTTGTGTTCCAAAAACTTTGGCCTTTTTTACATGAGACGTTCCCCCGTATGGACACCCATCGTCCATGCGGTGGAGCATCCCATGTAAATGTGGAAGTGTGGGAGTGCGTGCTCCCCTAACTCACACATCCCCACACCACCCCCACGCATGGAGTGACAATGCAGGTTGCTCCATATGTACACGGACCATCCCTTCAGCTGCGGCCCATTTTAAAAGGACCTTTGTTGCGCTCCTCTGCACCTTCCCTAACCTTTCTATATCCTTCTTAAAATGGGGTGCCTAAAACTGAACATAGTACTCAAGCTGTGACCTAACCAGAGCTGAGCAGACTAGTAGTACCATGACTTCTCAGCCACATGAGCTACAGAGGGTCTGATCCCTGCACAGTCCTATGGTGGGCAAGCGCATCCACCACACTGCACAGCAAGTGCAGGGAGCAGGGTAGACAGTCTCCCCTCTCTGTGCGGGAAAGCTGAGTGGGCTGCTGTCAGATCTCCTGCCAAGAGATCTGAGCTGAGGTGCTGACCACATGAGTGGGCACCAAACTCTGCCACGCATCCTTTTCCTGGCACAACCACTATTGCAGCCATGATGTGGTCTTGTGGGACTGGAGCTAGCAGCTACCACTCAAAACCCTGCAGCTGACCTCAGTGCGGGGGTGGGGGAAAGATGGCAACCGGACACATGAGTTACTGTGCCTTGGGAAGCCTAACTCCATTTTGGGTAACGCTGCTATGTGCTGTGTCCTCCGCCTTTTTCTGATGATGCAGTACATAGCAGCCAGCTGCCATTTGGAGGGGTGAACATCTGGCAGCCACCAGGCACACAGTGCACTGCATCACATGGTAAGGCTGCCCGGAGTTGGGTATGGCTACCCGAGGTGCGGTAAGTGTATCATGCAGCTGCATTCCTTGTCTTGCATTCTCAAAAAGTCCACTCTTGACCTCTCTGACCCTTCTAGCTATCGTCCTGTCTCACTCCTTCCTTTTGCTTCCAAGCTGCTTGAATGTGTTGTCTACTCCCGCTGCCTTGACTTTCTATCCTCCAACTCCTCCCTCGACTCCCTCCAATCTGGCTTCCGCCCCCTTCATTCTACTGAAACTGCTCTCGCTACGATCACCAACGATCTTCTGGTGGCTAATAGGGATGGGTGAATGCAGTTCGGAAGTTCGGAGTTCGGCCCGAACTCGGCCTCTTCGGACGACCAAACTCGAACACGAACCCAAACGCAAACATACCGAACAAACCGGACACCGAACGGTGAAATGGCCGAACAGTTCGGATAGTTCGGATCGCATTCAGATGAGTTCAGGTGGCAAAAAAAAGGTTCACTGGAAGGTCAAACATGACAGGGAGGTGTCAGTCACTGAGGAGCAGATTTCCAGGCACCAGGGGTGGAGAGGCTTGCAAGAAACAAAACTAATTATCTGCCTCCCCCCTTCCCAACACCTTCTGAGCTAGTCACTGTTCCTGAACAGCAGGTGTTGAGTAGGATTTTTAGATTGCTTTAAGTTTCATTTCA
>QEPC01013437.1:283570-308017 GCA_003113815.1 Sphenodon punctatus
TTATCTTCCCCCCTCATCCTTCCTCTCCTTCCTCACTGTCAATAATTATTGATGGAGTCACCATCCTGCCTGTCCCCCAAGCCCGTAGCCTAGGCTTCATCTTTGACTCACCCCTACATTGACTCTGTTGATAAATCCTGTCGCTTCTCCCTCCATAACATTGCTCCATAACATTGCTAAGTTTCGCCCTTTTCTCTCTGTCTCATCTGCCAAAACTCTTGTTCATGCTCTGGTCATAAAATAGACCGTGTCTATTTTATTACTTTGTAAAGTGCCAGGTACACTGCTTGCGCTATATAAATGTTTGCTAATAATAATAATAATAATACCACGCTTCTGTTGATGCAGTTTAAGATGACATTAGCCTTCTCCATACCCTTGTTACAGGCCTGGAGAATATGTGTGGACACAGTCCGAGACTAACTCCACCAAATGAGTAGATATGCTGTGTGATATGGAGTAACCCTGGATTTACACTGGCATATCTATGATAAGAATTAGGCACTTAATCTTTAAAGCAGGTATCAAAATATTGATATGCAGGTTTAGCCTCATGCATCCTCTTTCTGTCATTCCCTGAGGCAGTTCAGAGCAGTGAGGGAGCCCTCCCTAGTGTGCTAATTTCCAAGCCCACTGTGTTATTTTGTATACCACAGCAGAAGTGCTAATTGCCACGTGCCACCCTTAATTAACCTAGCTGGTATCTTGAGATGTGAATCAAAACTCATTAGAGCAGTGCTTGAGGAGTAAGAGGCGGCACTTGTTTGCAGTACGCACAGCTATATACCACACACAACGTTTGTCAGCGTGCAATTTGTGCATTGTGGTGCCACAGGCCAGTCAGAGAGCACAAATAAATAGGTTAAAAAAGCATCCTCTATTTTCTCAAAACAGATCCGCTCTCCTTCACAATCTATTCATTGCACCGTGAAGCTCAAGAGAGAATGGGATTAGATTGTAGCAGCATAGATTTCAATTAAATATTAGGGGAAATTTCCTTACTGTGACCACATTCCAATGAACAGTTATTTCAATGTAGTTGTGCCTTACTTCTATTTTACTCATGAAGTGTTCACATGAACAGAGTGCTAAACCAACACCAATCAGGAATAGGAGGAGAAGTATGGACTCCCCTACGGTTTGTATTTTGAAGTAACTGTTTGTGTGAACAGTGTGAGTGAATAGTGTGAGACTAGCAGCCATGGTTCAGTGATCAATTATTTCCCATTTTATCAGACAAAAACATGGAATTCCAGTTTTATCCGATAAAAATACAGAATTCCAGGTTTTTCTGGGAAATTTCCACCTACAAAAACTTACCGGTGGCAGCGGAAATTTAAAGGAGGCAGAAGCTCTGTGGAGATTCCAGTGTGCGCCTGCGTCCAAGAGAAGGGAATTGGCGAGAGAAGAACACAGCTGTATCCAGCTTTTGGTGAGGCAGAGGTATGTTGGGGTCTGTTCCAGGACTCGTGGGGAGGCGGATGTTGGAGTGGCACCCCACCCCACCACCTGCAGAGCGAGAGACTTGAGCTCCTTGCCAGGGCTGGCTGGTGTAGGATATTATTTTATTTTGTTATTTGAATGGCAGTGGCAATCAGTACATCAAATTGTTACAAAAAAATGAATAATTTGCAATAAATACCTCCTAATTTTAATGGCTGAAAAATTCAGATTTTGGTGTTTTTAATCAGAGAATTTGGCAGGGGAGGGTCAGCATTTCCAATTTTTTGGCAGAGAAAACTAGGAACCCTGGTGATTATGATGTCCCTGGGGTTTTTTTTTTGGGGGGGGGGATGATGCAATACTACTTCTCTTTACATTGTTTATTTGAACACTACTGAAGAGAAGTAGTTACTTACATTTAATGAGATCAAAGTAGTTGCTTCAGTTTGCTTCTGTTCATCGTAATATGGCCTGTGAGCATAGGCGACTTGTGACTGTTGATGGGGGTGGGGGGTAATTTACAGGTTATTATTAACCAAGTGCTGCCTTCACCTCCCCTCCTCCTTCTCATCTAGTTCCCACTGCTGCCGCTGAGACCTCCTTACCTTGCACGTGCCCCTGCAGCCTGTCACTGAGTCCTCCTCCCTCGTGCTGCTGCTGCTGTTCCTGCAAGGAAGTCGCCCCTCTCATGACTTCCTGCCCACCCAGATGAGTGGGACTATGGCAGGGGAGGAGGAATGGACCCCTAAGTCTGACCGTTGTGGGACCCAGGTGGGGCTGGACCAGGGAAAATATCTGCGGGGACACACACACACACACACACACACCTCCCTATGTGTTTTTCCCATTCCTGGGAGAGCAATTAGGCAATGGAATAAGTGGCCTACAGTGGTTGTGGAATCTCTTTCACTGGATGTTTTCAAAAACTGGTTGGACAAGTCTCTGTCTACTTCCTGTTTTAGATCATTGGGCTGGACTTAGATGACCCTTGAGGTCCCTTCCAGTCTTACGCTTCTCTGGTTCTGAACTCAACATGCAGTACAAGCTACAGCCAAGGTTTTCAAATGTAGCCAAATCCAGAGCAGCGCTGAGCACCTGCAGTTTTCAGTGGCTTCATGGGCATTTGTAGGCATTCTGCATTGAATGAAGTTTGCAGCTTCCATTGAAGATTTTTGTATCTGATTAGTGAGCACATTTGTTTGGAGATTTAGCCATGGACTTAAATTTCAGGAAGGTAGAATTAGGTTAAACGTTAAGAAAAAATTTCTATGTCTAAGAAGGGTCAGGCAATGGAACAAGTTGCTGAGGGAGGTTGTGGGATCTCTACATGGAGGTTAAGAAATGGCTGGAAAACCATCTGCCAGGGATGGTTTAGGACAGTCCAGTGCATCCATCCTGCCTTGCTGCAGAAATGTGGACTACATGAACCCTGTGATTCTTTCCAGTCCTATAGTTCTGTACCCCTATGGTCGTATCTGCGCGTAAGTCTGAAAAGTCTTAAATCTACATTTCTGTAGGTGGAAGCAGGGATAATGGGCTCTTTGAAGGTGAAATGAATAAAGGCATATCTATGAATTAGCCATTCTATCTATTTGATGATAGGATCCTTCTTTCTGATGACTTGACATGACTTCTGGCAGCACCTAAAATGACCCCAAGAACTGTACGTGACAGTTGCACACAAAACATAACTTGCTGCTGCTTCTCTCTTGCTTCATAATTAATGTAGATAACAGCCCATCATGGTGGTGGAAACACGCTAGGGGTGTCTACATGTAACACTTGCCACTATTTCAGCCACCTAACACAGGGACAAACATTATGTTTGTTCAGGTAAGCTCAGGAGGTAACCATGGAAGGAACATTTATTTTACTGTATTTTATTTATTTATTACATTTTTTTACCCCACCTTTCCCCGCAGACTTAATGTGACTAAAAACATTAAAAATATATAATACATGAAAATACCCTAAAACCCTGACATCATCCAAACCGCTCCACCCCCACCACCTATTAATCCCCCTCCTCAGCCCCCTCTACCCACTCCCACCCAACCCTATCCCTGCCTGCCAAATGCCTGGCCAAACAAAAAGGTCTTACATCTCCTCTGGAAAACAAATCAGCTTTGGCTTAGGTGGATCTCCAAGGGGATAATTGTGGGCCAGCAACCAAGAGCACACACCCTGCGAGCCCTCATTGTAACAACTTCAAGGGCAGTTGGCAGTCACAAGAGGGTACCCTCAACTGACCTCAGAGGTTGTAACAGGACATAGGGGAAGAGGTGATCTTTCAGATACTTGGATTTACTTTCCAGAGCAAATCCAGGGAACTCATCAGGAGACCCATGGAGCAGTTGAAATGCCACCCTAGTAGGACTTTGTCAAGTCAGCTTCACCAGCAGGACTCTGCTGAGTCATTTTTCACCAGCAGTGAGCTTTGCCTTGTTAATTTTACCATCTCAGCTTTCAGGCTTCACCTGTTTATGCTGCCACTTAATGGGTTCCTCTATTGGTCAGAGTCCATAGGTGGCAACATGAATGTTTGTTCAAGCTGTTCCACCACAGGATGATGTAGTAAGTACCACATGGTTGATTTTCCCCATGGGTAACTTAATGTGTGGACAGATCCACCCACTAATCAGGGGTGGCTCAGGGCAGCTTACAGTCCATAAAACAATAAAATCCATACAATAAAAATACCCTCACGTTAGAACACCCACCCTCCCCCACAACCTACCAAAAACCCAACCAAACCCTATCCTTGGCCACCAAATGCTTTTTCAAATAAAAAGGTTTTACACCGCTGCCAGAAAATACTTTGGTTCAGGCTCAAGCAAACCTCCTGGGGAAGGGTGTTCCACAAAACCAGGGCAGCAACCAAGAATGCCCTCCTGTGCACCCCCATCCCATGGACAAGGGTAACAGATGGAACCCACAAGAGCATGCTACTGGCCAACCATAGAGGCCGCAATGGGATATGGTAGGACAGGCAATCTCTCAGATATATGGGAGCCAGACCATCTAGGGCTTTAAAAGTCAAAACCAGCACCTTGAATTATGTCTGGAAAGCTTTAGAGAGCCAGTATAGACTTCGGAACAGTGGTGTAATTTGCTCCTGATGTCTCGCCCACGAAAGGAGGCAAGTTGTGGCATTCTGCACCAGCTGCAGCTTCTGAACACTCCTCAAGGGCAGCCCCACGTACAGCAAGTTGCAATAATCTAGCCTCGAGGTGATGAAAGCAAGGATGACAGTGGCCATATCCGAATTAGAAAGAGCTTCGTCACCAGATGGAATTGGTGAAAAGCACTTCTTGGCCACTGCCAAAGCCTAATGATCCAGGTGCAGCGAGGGATCCAAAAGCACTCCAAGACTGCAAACCTGATTGACCATCAGTAATAGATATCTCAGTCCCATCCAGGCCACAAGGCCAGCCAACCATCATCACTTCAGTCTTGTCAGGATTCAGCCTCAAATTGGCTCACCCTTGTCGAGTTCCTGACAACAGCTTCTGTGACTTCTTCACTTTAGAAATCAAGGCCGATAAATCACAATAGCCCCTGCAGGGGGCTCCAGTCCAAGACTCTGTGCCTGCAGAATAAATTGAGTATGTGAGATTAAATCTCTTTCAAGTGTATTTAAAACTAACAGAATCTGTGCAAGGCATTTGGGCAATCACCACTCTGTTACCAAATTTGTGACTCAACCCAACTGGAAAGATTCCAGCTGGATATCTAATAATGCCATCTTTTGGCTAGATCCAAGCCCTTCCAAAGTCTGGAGGAAACACTTCATTTGCTTCACTGGACTTTGGATCAACTCCCTAGAGAGCAAAGCTCAAAATTAGAGCATAATACCAATTATGTTATGGCCTCTTTCTCCTCAAGTGTTGCCACTATACTGGGCATGTAATGTAGCTTGGTCTGTGGTCTTGTCAAGGTTCTCTGTGGAAGCTGGAAGGTTCCCCTGAAAGCTGGAAGACCAGTAGATGTTTCATGGTCTGTGTTTCATCACAGTCACAAATATTCAAATCGCATAGATACCCCATGTTTCTTATGCTGTCCTTCAACCTACAAATTCTTGTTTGAAGATTATTTAAACTCCAAGTTGACCATTGCAGGAATGTTCACATCATGGCCACTGACAAATTCTTGAATCTATTAATTCTGTTGGAATGCCTACCACTATTTGCCTTTGCAAAGTTATGGTGTGTTACCCATAAATCTTAACTATGGAACAAAACAATAATTCAATAAGAATTCATGTAAATATGATGTTACCCTGAATGCAATATAAGAATATAAAATCTTCCAGTTGCAAAAAATATGAATGGGGGCTTGTCCGGCACAGAGGATCCAATAAGAATTCAGTACTAGGTAGTTGTATTCCTGTGTTGCTTGTTGTATGGTGCAGACAGACCTAATACTGCAGGTGAAGAAAAGTCTCATCCCTGAGAAAATCCACTGTATGACCCATCCTAGTACATCCCCTTGGAACGACAGAATCTCAGCTGTACCCAGAGCTGAGAAGTATTGAAAATACATGTGTTTGAAATTCATATTTCAAATACAATTCAATTCAAATTGTATTTTGTATTTTAAATACTTTATTTTCTGCTTTATTTTATTTTTCTTGTATTGGGGGGGGGGGGCGGATTCGGAAATACATTCCTGATGAAGAAAACAAGCCCCTCTTCTTATAAGGCCTCCTGCCAGTCCACATTTCTCTGCTGCGTGATGCTTCACCACCACATAACCATCCAAGTCCAGCATCGTATTCACCACATATCAGGGATAAAGATAGCACTGGCTGAAAAGGTGCTGTGCCGCAGGTAGAAGAGGGTCATGCCTTGGGTTGGCACCAAAAGAGAGACAGGTGCTATCCAAGGTGGAGGACAGAGCCTAACATATCTCACCTATGCAAGTCAAAGGCTCTATGGGTAGTTAAGAACTAAGCCTTCAGACTACCAGGGGAAGACTACTAAGGGGAGGCAGCAGCCAGGAAGGGCTTTGCCTCAACCAGGTGGTCAGGACTGAGGATCCGACCCAGTGGCCAAGGAAGGATAATTCTGGAGGACACCTTTCAGAGACCAGGCTGAAAGAGCATGAAGAACCTGACTGGCAGAATTTGGAGCCAAGCCAGGAGGCCTGCCTTTCAGGTACCCAGAGACTATTTGTGTTGGACTCTCAGTGTAACTGTTGATGTTTGATTGAATGCTGTAAATAAAGAACACTGACTGAACAGTCCCACTTGGACTGGGTTCTTGGGGTGTGGATCCTGTGAAAAGACCCACCCCTCAGGGGCATGGCCCTGTTACAAACTGGTGGAGAATGCGGGCACCCCTGGGATCGGAGGGAAAGCCTGGGCATACGAGAAGGGACTTGCTTCAGCAGGTACTTACCCCAGTGGGGAATGAACCACTTTTCATCAGCAGGGTCACCTTACAGCCCTCAGCCAAACTCCAAAGTACCACAGGACATTGTTTGGATACGCATGGTAGTCCTGAACTGCCCTGCTGAGTGAGAGTCTTTCCTGGCTCCTGCCTCCTCCGGTAGTCTTCAGGCTTAGTCCTGTTGATCACAGTTTATCACAATGTGTTGCTGACAGGACTGTGGGACCTGGCGGGGGTACGCAGGACCACTTAAGTGGTTCTGGTCCTTTCTGTCAGGGAGGTCCCAGAGAGTAGTGATGGGCAATTGCTTTTCATCTTCTTGGGACCTCCGTTGTCTGGTCCCATAGGATTCCATTCTTATTCCCCTCTTGTTCAACATGTATATGAGGCCTCTGAGTAAGGTCATTCAGAGGTTTGGGGTGAAGTGCTATCAGTATACTGATGACCTCTCTTTTTCATCTGACCCAGACCCTGAAGCCACAGTGCTTTCTTGCTGCCTGGATGCTTTTGGGAACTGGATGAGGATGAACCAATTGAAGCTGAAACTAGACAAAACTGAGGTGATAATGGTTGGCTGGCCTTGTGACCTGGAGGGGACTGAGACTCCTATTACTGATGGAGTCTTCTGCCTCCTGGTCAATCAAGCTCCAGCCTTAGAGTGCTGGACCCCTCACTGTGTCTAGATTGTCAGGGTGCAGTGGTGTCCAGGAGCATTTTTCACTAACTCCATCCTCACCAACTCCAACTCTGATGAGGAGGCTGTGGCATTTTCTTTCTGATACAGATCTGGCCACTGTTATCCATGCTTTCATTGTACTGCAATGCGCTCTATGTGGGGCTGCCTTTGGTGGCTATTTGGGAGCTGCAGCTGGTGCAGAATGCAGTAGTTCAGTTCCTTTCAGGGATGAGACACCAGGAGCTAATTACACCAGTTCTCCATAGTCTGCACTGGCTCCCTACAGCTTTCCGGGCACAATTCAAGGTTCTGGTTTTGACCTTTAAAGCTTTAAATGTTCTGGTCCCCATATATCTGAAAGAAGACCACCTGTCCTTTCATGCCCCATTCCCCCCCCCCAACGATCAGCTGGGAGCACCTTTCTGTGAATACAGTCTGGTAGTTTTGTTCATATGACAAAGGCTCTCAGGGGACATTTTCAGTTACTGCCCCAATGCTATGGAACTTCATTCCCTCAGAGGTTCATTTGAGTCCAAGCCTGAGTGTCTTTCCAGAGGCAGTGTAAAACCTTTCGGTTTGTAAGCTCATTTGGCAGGCAGGGACAGGGGTGGGTTTGGGGTAGGGTTGTGAGGGTGGGTTGGATGTGAGAAATGGGGAGGTGGTATTTGGTGGATTTTGTGGGGGATTGTGGGAAGGTTGGGAGGTTGTGGTTCTCTATTATTGTTTTTATAAATAATTTTGATATGTTTTTATCTTTGTTATAAGCCACCCTGAGCCTTGTTTAAGGAAGGGAAAGATTAAAATGTAAATAAAATAAATAAATAAATAATTGTTAGGTAGGGAAAGGGAACATAGTAAGGGAGAAGGTGCAACAGACTGGAGCATAGAAGCCACCCACTTGAGGACTGTCACGTCTAATTATTGCAGAGGCTCTTTCTCTCCAAAAAGCATCCCTCCGGATCTTAGTAGGGTGCTCATTTGTACTCAGAAGGTAACCCAGATCATCATAGGGAACAGAGAGGGCCAAGGAACTCACAGGGTAACAAGAAGGTTGCCACTCACCATTGCTGCGCTCTTGACACCAAAGAACACCAGGGAGAGTAAGAGTGGTCCCAAATATCTTACAACCTATGGAGGGAATGAGGCACGGAAAAAGAGAAAGAAAGGATTAAACACCATGCAACCGCCCCCCCCCCCAGCAGGGCCAGGATTAGTACCAGAACACTGGGGGAAAGAACCTCAAGGAAGGGTGTTAGTCATGCCCGCCACCTACTTCACCAATTCTCCTCTCATGCACCTACTTCATACAATTCTCCTCTCATGCACACCCAATCTCATGCACACCCACTCTCACACAAACTCACAGTCCCACTCTCATATCTCAGTCCAGAAGCACCGCTGTACACTTGGTCAACAAACCAGGGCCAGTCTCTGCAGATCACCAGCGGGGACTTGCAGTCTGACCAGGACTTAATTGCTTTGCTGTGGAGAGGCAGCATTTGTGACTGCACAGCCACGCAGCATCCCCCCGCCTCCTTCCACTAGGCTGGCTGCATCACCCCACCACACAAGTTGCAGAGTATGGTGCGCAGGGCCAGCCTTCGGTATTGTGGGGCCCAGGGTGAGGTAGAAACGTGGGGGACCCTTATGCCATCGGCAGCAAAGCTTCTGGTGGCCAGTAGACCTAGGGGCACTCCCCGGCTCAGGGGGCACTCCCTGGCTCAGTCTGACAGACAGTGGAGGGGGCCAGGGAGTGAGGGAGAGGTGGGGCCTCTTCCTCTCACTCCCTGTCAGACAGACAGTGGATGGGAGATGGGGGCCCCAAGTGCAGGGGCCCCCGAGGAGCGGGGGCCAGGGCAGCAGCCCTGAACTGCCAGCATTGGTGGTGCAGCCACATCTCAGGTTGTCATAGAACCCACCAGAGCCACCACGCCCCCAGGCTGCCCCGCCAGGACTTGGCAATAAGAGGTCTAAGCTACCCATTGAGCCATTCGCTTGCACAGATGAAAGATATTAGGCCTTGTCCTCCACCTTTGTTAGCACCTGTGTCTCTTTTGATGCCAACCCAAAACATGTCCTTTTCTACCTGCTGTTGTAGCACCTTTTCAACTGGTGTTATCTTTAGCACTGCTACACACTAGTACACTGATTCATCCTTATTGCCAGAAATCAAGTATTTGTGATTCTGTATATAATTCTGATCCCATGCTCTAATTCTAAATCATGTGGAGAGTTTTCTGCTGTTTTGGTTCATGTAATTTACTGATTTAAAGAAAAATTAAAGTACTTGTCATCTGTCCTGTCTGATCCTCATGAAAAAGCCTGGTGATAAATTCTAAGACATTAGAATAAATTATCAGTGTGGACGCTGTTTGAATAACAGCCTTTGTGGTAACAGTATCTAAATGCTTAATTTTATATACATATTTATTCAGAGAAAAGTACAAAGCATAGGAAAGTACCATGTTTGCATATTTGTATTTATTTATTTACATTTATTGGCCACCCCCTCATGCCCACGGCAGCCGGGGTGGCTCACAACAAATAAAACAAAAGTAAAACTCATAAAGCATCATCAAATAAAAATAGTTAAAAGAATAATCGCCCCCAACATTTACTATACACCCCTCCCCCCCCAAATCCCCCCAACCTATCCTCCCAGGTGAGCTTCGTCCGGGAGGGAGTTCCAGAGTAACGGCCNCCTCCCCCCCCAAATCCCCCCAACCTATCCTCCCCTCCCACCGTCCCCTCCGAAGGTCTGGGCGAACAGCCAGGTCTTACAGGCTCGACGAAAAGTCATCAGACCCAGGGCCAGGTGAGCTTCGTCCGGGAGGGAGTTCCAGAGTAACGGCCCGGCCACCGAGAACGCCCTCTCCATTGTGGCCCCCCGTTTAACAGGGGGGACCTCTAAGAAGGCACCCCCAGCAACCACAGAGATCACCCTGAGGCACGGAGCGTGAGGGGGTCCCCAAGGTATGAGGGGCCCAGACCATGTCGGGCTTTATAGATCAACACCAACACCTTCAGTCTGGTTCAGTATGTTATAGGCAGCCAGTGCAGTGTGGAGCACGGGTGTTATATGCTCCCGCCGCCTCTGAGCGATCTTGTCTGCAAAGTAGATGGCAAACTCCTCACAGCGGGCCTCGGACAAGTCCCTGTCCAGTAATTGGACACTTTCCTTTTGCTGCAATCTTGTGCACACATTACTCCTCAAGTAGCAAATGCTGACATATTGCTGTAGGTCTCTCCAAGGGGTGTGGAAATGTGGTGGCGCAGGGGAAGGATTTTTCCCCACCTCATCCCCAGATTTGAGACACAAAGGAAGTCCCCTTCTTGATTTTAGACCCTCACAATCCCTGTAGTGGCAGCAGCTCCCTCCCCCTCATTTTGGACCACTGTTACTTCAATGCTCTGAGGGGAAAAATAAAAGTAATTCATTTCCTTTTATTATTGTTGAGGACACACAAAACAGGCTGCTTCCGGGAGTTTATATCCAAACTTCTGAGTATCTATTTATGTCTTATTAATGTGAATGGATGAGTGAGTCACTCTGGAGATGGAATAAATGGTTTCATGTGGATAGGTATTCTTCAGTACTTCTCCAAAGCCTTGTGAACACTGAGACCTTGGTCAGGGAAAGGATTTTGGGGGGGGGGGGGTTTGAATCTGGGATTGTGCACAGTTTTGGAACTCAATGCAGAACTAGGCTTGTTGGACAGGGTTTTTTTTTAAATTAAACATCCCTCACTGTTGACAGACGGTCATGCCCTTGATAGTTACTAGTCAGAAACAGGTGCAACTGAGCCAGTGCTGAGCACTGTTTAGCTGAGAGAGAAACCACCACCACCAGCGCTGTCCCCAAAACAGGGCTGCCCTTGGTATGTGATAGCTCTGGGCAAAATACACTTCCCACCCCCACTTTCACAAGAAATCCCCTAGAGCACAGCATAGGCCTTGCGATGCACCAGTGAGGAGTTAAACAGCTGAATACTTGGCAATTCAGCAGAAACACATGCTGTCTGACATGAGACACTGGAAAACAAAGAATAAACACTGACAAATTTACTCTTTGTGCCTTTAAGGAGTCAAACCTATTAACTGGATCTTGATAATCTGATGTCTCTAAGATTCCTTGCTCAGTTGATATTAGAGCTGAAACAGGTAACAGAGTAAAGGTGGGGTGGTTTTTTCAAAAGTTTGGTTGGGCTGCTGCTTTTGATATCCCATGCTTTTGTCACTTCCAGCTTTTCATATCTCTTTGCAACTTCTGTACATTGCTTTTTTCCCCTCTGAGACAGGGCACCCAATCTGAAAATGCCCCCTAGGGAATGGAACAAGCAATCAAACCAAATGAACACACTGAACAGATGAAACAAAACACGAAAATTGGGTAACTGAACAAAGAGCAGTCAAGTACTGCTCCAAGCCCGTTTCGTTCATTTTGGTTTGGATCATTCAGATTTGATGCATTTGATCATTTCAGCTCCAGGTGAAACCATGACAAGCCCAATCACATGCTATGCAAAGGGGTAAAGGAAACATAACCCAGGAGTCTTAGCTTCCATCCCCATCCCCCTGCTCTATGGGCTTGGGACTGGAACATTGTAACATGCTCTGCTTCCTCAGCTAAGGGTAGAGTTCAGTGCCAGTCCAAGATGCCATCCTCTAACAACTTCTGAGATGCATCACTTGTCAATGCTGCTCCTGCACTCTGTTCCTCCCCAGAGCTGCATGCATCCCCTGACCACCAAATCTGCTCACAGGCACTTCAGCTTTTCCCAGACTAACCAATCCTGCAGGTCAGTGAACCTGCTCACACACAGCAGGATCCACTCCATCCACCCTCTTCGGGTCACAGTGGCTTCCCCCCACAACAGCCAGTCCTGCTCCTTCCTGATTCACACAGGTGCCTCCCTCAGTGCTCCATCCAGGGAAGTTGGGGACCTGTGCAAAATGGTGGCATGGGCCCCCTTCTGACATGATAAAAATGTTTGACAAGCACACACTGACTTGCTCATTAGAAAAAGTAAAATGTTACCATCATTAATTTTTATGTTCAGTTTGAGCAGAACTTTCCCGTCACAGACCACAACTCCCTGCAATACAGGCTTGTTATAGTCTTATTTCTAGTTTATTCATGGGTCCCATGTGCCGGGGATGCCCCCTCCATAGCTGTAGTCATGGACCCCCCAGAGACTCCATGATGCCAGAGCTGAAGGAGGGGCAAGGAGAAATACAGAACTGGCTCCTCGATGCCCACCCCACTGTTCCATCCTCAGCCTCCCTTCACTGCATGGATCTCAGTTTCAGCAGAGAATTTGTCCAATAAAAACATATATACAGTGACCGTTTTGTCATTGACTTCAGCGGGTGGAGGATTGCACCTTTAGTGTCAAAACAAGCCATGGGAGATGAGCTCAGTTTAACAGAGCTAGAGGCACAGCTTTGCCATCACATAATGGTTCTGTTAGTCTCAAACCAGTTTCAGACATGCCCCCTCCCCCACGCATATTTGGGCTGTGGGGGGGAATGCGCAGCTCAAATATGCATGGGGATCGGCTGGTCTGAAAGTCCCCCCCACGGCTTTGCCAGCAGAGACGCACAGGGATGCAGAGCTCGATTTCCTCCTCTGCATCCTTGCACGTCTCTGCTGGCAAAGCTGTTGGGGGGCCTTTCAGATCGACCAATCGCCACGCATATCCTGGCTGCGCATTCCTCCCTCATCCCCGCAGCCCAAATATGTGCGTGGGGGGAGGGGCATGTCTGAAAGAGGTCTAAGTATCTCTATTAAGCCTATTTAAAATGATCCTTACCTCCTACAGCTGGATGTAAGAGACAACAGAGATTTCTGGCAACCTTTAATTTTCTTGGGGAGGGGAGGAGAGACCTGGGCAGGGTTTGGTACAGACTGCTGTATAATATTTGCATTCTGTTCCTTAGTAGCAAGACAACTCAAGACTCTCCATGTACGGTTCTATTCCCTCATTCCAAAAGACCTAACAATTAAATCCAAATTGCTTTCATTAGAGACCTCCTGCTCTTGCTCTGGTCAGAAAGGAGAGTTATGCAATTACTGTAAAAGCAGCAGCTCAGAAATTCTTTCAGATGGCAGATCTCTTGCATAACAGAGGCCCTGGTTGGGAAAGAAATATGAAAACTCTACCGACACTGTGCAAACTACCCTCTTTCCTTTTGTTCTTAGTCAAGTATTTGCTCTGGCCAGTTTTACAATGTTCCATTGGCTTTCAGTGCAATTCCACTCTGACAAGCAACCACGAAGGATTGCACACACCCCCTCTTAGTTCTGCAACTTGATCTGCTTCAATGACCCTTCAACTTGCATTGAATCCTTTTGAAATCAATATGGCTTCACAGAGGTGGCAATGAGGATTAGATTTCAGGATAGGGGCCATATTTGGCCCCTAGGTGTTTTTAAATGTTACATCCCCTATGTGTCCAGGATTACTAACATGGATGAAATTCCTGAATACGTAAGAGGTATGTATGCCTGTGTACAGATAACAGCTCAGCACTGCAGTAGCCAGTGGCTACTCACTGACTACCCAAAAGCTGTTGGCGGGCTGAGGGGCAAGAAGGGTTAATGGCCCTGGAGAGCAGTGAACCGTTGTGGCTGGAGTAGCAACAAATTCTGGGGAGCCTCCACTTTGCCTGCTGCCACTGCTTGCTGCTCCCCAGTACCTGCCCGGGAAGAGGTAGAGGACACATGGCAGCAGTAGCAGCCACTCTCTGCTGCTGCCCCTGTGCTCCCCCTGCTCGCCACATGTCTGCCAAATTAGAGTTTAAAATGGATGTTATTCTGGGTGAGTGTTTCCCAGAAACACCCTCTGCCTACTCTGTGTTCTGATGAAAGCCTCCAGCATGGCACTGAGCTACAGCCTGTGTTGTAACATGTGAGGAGTGACTCACCCAGAAGCGTGAGGCTGACAATGAATCCAGGTTGGTGTGTGATCCCCCCACCCTGCCCCTCCTGTAGCAGCTCAGCTCTTCTGACTGGTGCAGATGGGGAAATGGGCCAGGGCTTGATTCCTTGTGTGTACTCCAGTAGCAGCGCTAGACTGAGACCCTCAGGAGGTTCCACTCACAGAGGATGAAAACAAATGAGACAGAGGCGAGCCAAGACCCCAACCTGCCCAAGGAGGGCCACCACAGCTGCCAAATTTTGGGCTGACAGGGAGGGCAGTCAAAAGGAGCAGCCCCCCCATGAAGGAATCCGGGGTGGGGGGGGGGCTACTGTCACAAGTCCCTCCACGCCACAGGTTGGCTGAAAAGCCGTCCACATGGGACAGGACACCCATAGCCCTGCTGCACAGTAGGATCCAGCCCCTAGGAGGAGCTGCTGCAAAACAGCTGATTGGGGGTCCCAAAGAAGTGCACTCACCCTGGCCACCAAACAGCTGACCCAGGGGGCCTGGAGGAGGGGAGAAGCTCCCTCCTCCCGCCAGCTGTTTGGCAGTCAGGGCGAGTGTGCGCCTTTAGCCCCACCTCCCCAATCAGTTGTTTGGCGGCTGGGGTGAGTGCACTTCTCCTGGTCCAATCCTCAGACCTCACCTCAACAGACAGGAGGCAGCCCCATAGCCCAACTTTAGGGTAGAACAACAATAGCCCGCACTGTATCACTGGCCTGCAGTCTTCTCCAGTTGACCCATCCCATAGCAACCAGGTGTCTGCCCCAAGGCAAAAGTGGGTTAACATCTGGCGGCCACTGAACTGACAGGCGGGTAACTCGTGGGCTACTGTCTTGTTTGTTTTCACCCAGAGACATCTTTCAATGGAGAACAGTGGGGTCTAGTAGATAGGGTCCTCGGCTGGGAGGCCTGGGATACTGCCCCTTGGACAAGTTGCTCCCTTTTCCTTTTCCTTTGTTTACCCTCCCTTTGTCTCCCTTGCCAACACAAACAGTGCACTCTTGAGGCAGGGAGGAAGACATAGCTATAATAGGTGCAAATGGTGCATCTGCACTACAGCCCAGGAGTTCTGGTGGCCCAAGATTATTTTAAAAAATTAAAATAAGCACTGCACATGTGCAAAATGGCTGCCGGACCATTCTGCACATGTGGAGCCCTTTCCCACAATGACACTGGCAATGTCAGCACCATTTTGGAAAAGGGCAGCCAATTTGCACATGCAAAAAATTGACATGCACAGAACAGCTGCCCTTCTCCAAAATGGGGCCACCGCTGCCAGCTCCATTTTGTGAAAAGATTGTTTGTATGTGTAGAAAGGCCCCGGTGGCCATTTACATATGCACAGGTTTTTTTAATGTGGGCTAACTTATCGGGTTTTTTGTGGGCTAACGTCTCATTTGTTAACACCCTTAGAAAGAGTGTTGAGCCCTCACTGCAAGATGCCATTTTCCCACCCATAAACCATTTATGAATTCAGAACTCAAAATCCAGCCCTGACAATCATAAGGAAAAAAGCCGCATGATGTGGCTGGTTATGCCAGGTGTCCACATACACAGTGCACCGTAAGATTCCCCGCCGGGAATTTTCCTCACTGGGAGATTCGGCAACACGCTAACATGGGCAAGCAGCCTCAGGGTGAGGTGAGGGAAGCACTCAAAGAGCACACTTAGGGTAGATGGGTGTGCTTAGGCCTGTTGAATGGATATGGGGGCATTGGTACACTCTGGTAGCTGGAGGTCACCTACCTCCTCTCCCCCCAACCTCTTCCACCTCACCATCACCCAGTGACTGACGAAGCCAATTTCTGGAGAGACACCATGATACTTTATTCACACATATTCTAGTTGCCGTCCTCTCCCAATTGTTCAGTATATGCCACGCTTTACTTCAGAAGAAAAATTACTGTAGTTTGTAGTGGGAGGTCCTGAGCTCAGGTTCCCAGCTCCATTTCTCCCCTCCCTCATCTGTCTTCGGTGGGTTAAAAGAATGTGCTAGAGACACTGAGACACAGGCTTAGGGGAAGGGGAGAGCTGAAGGAGCGCTCTTGAGAGGAGCAGCTTGATCCATGGGCCAGATTCATGAACTGGGAAGGGGTTGTATAATAAAAGGCTCTCATAGCAGTTTCATTTTCTGCACCGTTTGGTCAGTTCGCCATCAGTTCTTCAGCTAGGATTTTAGCCTTTATTTCCTTTTGTATCTTGCTTCCTAACTGGAAGCATTATGGTTTGACATGAACATTTTGTGCAGTTTAATTGCATACACCTTGCTGGGATCCCAGGTCATTAGCTACTTGAATTTTATTTTAAAGAATGGTGTCTCTTTATCAGGAGATGCAGAAAAGCTTGCAGAGTGCACTCAGCCATGGAGGTATCTGCCTTACATCACAAAATCACAGACAATGCTATTATTCTAGCACATGTAATCTGGAGATTTAAGAGGATCAGACTCCTTAAATAGCAATGTATTGATAGAAAAGTGCACCACAAACTGTACCTCAGGACTCAATGTACCTGAGGAGTCTGAATTTAGATTTCTGCTTTCCTAGTGCAGGCCCAATTAGCCATTGTTACTTCCTACAGTCTCTCTTCAGTTATTTTATCCAGTCCTGGTTTAGATGCAGTAGAACCTCCCCTTATTCAGGCCTCTCTAATCTGGATCCTTCCTGATTCTAGCATTGTTTTATAACCCCATAACTCTCAACCACACTGTCTTCCTGTTCGAGGAGATCGTTGATTTTCTAGATACCTCCTTAACCCAGACCAACGTGTCTAGATAAAAGACTTTCTGCTGTATTTAAAATTTGTGAGGTTTCCATAGCTTCCTCTAAAAGAATATCCCATTGTTGAGTAGAGCTAGAACTAAGGGCATTTTCATGCAAGCCACTCTCCACCCACTCATCAAACACGTTATAGGGCACCCATAGGGAAACACTGTAGCCCTGCAACATGTATAGTGGGTGGATGGTGAGTGGAGAATGTCTTGTGTGAAAATGCCCTAAGATTCCTTTTTGTGCAATCTATATTTAAAATAAATTCTATGAATGCACAATGTATGTGTAAAACACACACACAGGGTCTTATCTACCCATCTCATCATCAGTCCTCAGTTCAAGGGTTGGTACCATGATTAACGATCTCTCTGCACAGCTGTCTGTCCATAGCCAATCTTGCTGTTTGATTAATCCCCATTTCCATCTACCCCATATCTTTTATCGATGATCTTCTTAGCCTTTCCCGCCTTCTTCCTTCCACACATCCTTGACTGATCATCTTCTCTAGGCAGTCTCCTTCTTTCTTTTCTGGCCACATGATTGAAACATTTCAACTTTCTTTTCTTAAATGTGTTGCCAACATTCCAACACCCAGTTGTTGAATCATTTATTTTTTATATTTTGCTGCCTGTGGAATTCTTAATAACCTTTTATTAGACTGCACTGCAGATGCTTCTACTACAGGGGTGGGGAACCTTTTTCCCTCCTGCAGGCCAATTTGAAAATTAGAAAAGCAACTCAAAAGAACTGGGTAAAGTTACAAAAAAAAAAGATCTGTTTAATTACAGTAGACCCAAAAAAAATGTAATACTAAATATATCCACTGAATCTCTGTAAAATACAACTACATACAGAAATCCAGTGCATTTGAGGTGAAATAATACCCTTCTTCAGGGGTCAAATCAGTGGTACGATTCAATCATAATAACTGTGGATCTTGTCCAACCAAATATCAAAAATGGGGATGAAAATATTCCATCATGGGATATAAATCCTTACAAGGGAAACCCGAGAGCCCCCCAGCTCACTACTTCTAAGCAGAGCAGTGCTGCTGGCCTTCTCCTTAGCCCTAGTCTCAGTATATAGATCTGTTTATTTACAGTAGACACAAAAATGAAATACTAATATATCCACTGAATCTCTGTAAAATACAACCACATACAGAAACTCAGCACACTTGGGGTAAAATACCCTTCTTCTAGGGTCAAATCAGTGGTACTATTCAGTCATAACTGTGGATCTTATCCAACCAAATATAAAAAATGAGGATGAAAATATTCCATCATGGGATATAAATCCTTACAAGGGAAAACTGAGAGCTCCCAACTCACTGCTTCTAGACAGAGCACTGCTGCTGGCCTTCACTTTAGCCCTAGTCTAAACTCCTTAGCCCAATGCCAAAAGTATGGCTCTGCTTACAAACAGTGAGTTGGGGGCTCTCAGTTTTCCCAGTTTTTTGTGTGTACTAAGGCATTTCCCAGTCAGGGCACATGTAAGGTTTCTCTCGTATGTGGATTCTATAGTGTCCCATCCTCTCCTGAAGCTTTCCTCACACTTCTGCCCTGTACAGGTTTTCTCTCTTGTGTGGATTATTATTTTTAAAAACAGCAGATTTTTAAAAAGTGAAAGTAATCAAACACCCACATGCAAGGTCCCTGTGAGCACTCAGCCCAGCTTCCTGGATTTGTGACAGCAGTGGAGAGCAGCAAACAAAAAAAACCTAGAGGCCTAGATGTGACTCATCCAGCCTGGTTTCTTTATTCCAGTTAAAAAAAAAAAAAATTCAAATATTACAGTTCAAGCATTCCAGCCATCAGGCAGACCGTGCATACAAGTTCTAGTCTGCAAGCTGAGTCAGCACCCTGAAGACCTCCCAGTGCTGGCTTGCTCTGACTGAGGTCTGGGTCTTTCCAAAACCAATAGAGACAAAGTACAGTGATATCTTTTATTGGAACAACTTCCGTTGGTGGAGGTAGGCGAGCTTTCGGACCTCACAGGCTCCTTCATCAGGTAAATCATGAAGGACTTGTCAAGAATGCCTGATGAAGGACCATGTGAGATCTGAAAGCTTGCATATCTTCACCAACTGGAGTTGGTCTAATAAAAGATATCACTATACTAGTTTGTCTCAATTGCCTATATTTGGGACCAACATGGCAACCTTAATTTCTCTACACTTCCAAAGCCAGGCACTGACTTCCAGAAGCCTGTATATTTATAGTCCTTAGGAGCGAGGTCAAGACACCATCCAGTGCTCCTTAAAGGGGCCACCGCCTACCCCATTAAAGTCCCCTTACTTAAAAGAGCCTTGAACCCTTGATCTGACAATTTTCTTTTTCTACCACCTGACATAAAGGCGCGATTGCTGGTTTCCTGTTTTTTATTTGCTCCCAGAGAGAAGAGTGTTGCATATTGCTCATTTACTTTATATACCACCAATGTTGTGAGTCTTTAGATGTGTATTCACTGTGGGCTTTTTAAACATTCATTGTGCATTCTATAGTAATGTGTGAAATTTTAACGGTTGCCCCACCCCACCAACCTATATGTCCACCAGCTGCCACTGGATCTATGCTGTGGGCCTATTCCCTTTCCTTGAGTACATGCCCTTATTTCTGCTTCCTTTCTCAAGGGCTCAATCTTTTAAAGCTTAAGGGTTTGGGTTGGGTCCATGGGCAAGATCAAGACATTGGAAAAGGCCAAATAAAAATCAGTTATGGGTCCGATTTGGCCCCTGGACCATAGGTTTCCCACCCCCTCTTCTAGTGTTTGAATGTCTCTCCTTTTCAAAAGAAAACTTCCAGCCATATGCAGCCATTGGCCATTGCCTTAAAGTCTAATTTTTGTTGTCAAACTGATCTCTTTACTCCTCCAAATACCTGAAAAGTTCTCCATGACACTTCTTATGTGCCTAAAAATATTAGTTACATGGAGTGATTATATTTTAATTGATAGAACTGATTGAAAGAGGGTGGGATGACTGAGAACTCACTTTTAAATATTGTCGCTTTTCTTTAAATATATTTCAAGCAGCTCTGCTTTGAAAGATGGGAATATATAAATGCCATCAGCATTTCTCTATTTTCAAATTTTGAAATTTCCATTTCAAAAGTTTTTAACAACTTTTGAAAATTTAAGAATTTCAGCTAACTATACTAATCAGTAACTACACTGGTCTGGGAAGGACTTGATTCTTCTTGCCGGCACTGCAATGTGTATCAGCAAATCCCTTGCAGTGTACACATGCAAGCCCCGATTCTGAAAACATTCTGGAATGCAGAATCCCATTGACTCAGTAGGAAAACATAGAATCATATGATTTTGGGTTGAATGGGTCCTCAAGGGTTATCTAGTCCTACATGTCTAATGTAGACATTTGCACAAATATTCTATGATCAGAGTCACTGTAATTAAGATAATGCTACACCAGCAAAAAACAGATCAGAAATTAGGGCTGAAACAAATGAGTTCTTGCCCTGGTTGAGAATCTTGCTGAGAACAGCCTTCTCATTAAGATTCTCAGGGTTGAGCACCTCATAAAAAAAATATTTAAAAAACAGCGTTTTCACTGCCATTCTCAGTTAGATTCTCAAACGGCCCTCCAAAAACTTCTGTGTACGTGCAAAATGACTGCACCTGCACAGAGCAGTTTGGAGTTTTCAAGAATCTCGCAAGATTTTTGAGAAACCTCAAAAACTGCTCTGCACATGTACAAATGCTCTCTGGCAGGCGTACATGTGTAGAATGGCTACGGCAGCAATTTTACGCATGTACAGAGCATTTGGTGGGCTTTTTAGAATCTCACAAGATTATCAAAAACCTCAGTGAGAACGCACGACATCGTGCCAAGGTTAGCAAGAACTTCGCAGATTCTCGTGAGAACACACAGCATTTTCATTTCAGCACTAATCAGAATCCTAAATCCTATTACTACAGCAAGGACAGGACCTGCACATTAACAGTCAACAAATAGAAATTTCATTTCTGCATGAGCTGCTGCTTTCCCCAGGACCCCTTTAAGAAGTCTGTCAGTGGATGTTTTTACACACACATTTCTCATGCATGTTTGCTGTTACATCCTGAACTTTCTGTGTGTCTAAATCACTCCCCCAGATCTTAAACATCTGGCTCTTTGAACTTCTGCATATTCTCACAGATTTAAGAAGTCCTTGATCTCTGTGGTTTTAAAAATCTGGATCCTGTAACATCTGGGTGTCTGCTGGAACTTGTGTGTGTAAAATGTTCTCCTGGTAAACTGCTTTGCTCCAGGCAGCCGTGGTCACTTGATTTCCATGGGAACCCCTCATGTCCACAGCTGTGGCTACTTCAGACTGCCTCAGGGAAGTGTGCATGTGAAGAATGCATCCAGGAACTTACTTGTGGGACTTGTAAACTCAGAAGATTGAAAGATCAGCACTTTAAGGTGTGTGTAAAAATGCCCAGTGATTCCCTGCAGCACCCACTCCCTAGACTCATGAGCGTGAGGTTCCCATACCTTTTCCTCTCTCATTACCTGCTCCTCCCACACCCCACCAGTCTCTTCCCACTCCTTCTACTGAACTCTTCTCTACTCCTCTCATGAGATCTCCCACTTCACCCTACAAAGACCTCTCATCCCACCCCTAGTTCTGATGCCTTCTTCAGCACACTCTCTCTTAGGGTTGCCACCTGTGCAAATTTTTAAAGGAACACTTATGAAAGATACAGGTTGCAGGGCCTGCATTGGCACAGGTGACAATCCTATTCTCTCTCCTCTCCATCCCAAGATTCCCTTAAAGCAGTAGATAAGTCAGTCAGACAAGTAATATGCAAGGCGACGAGCCAGGAGAAATGTAGACATTTCTCCTGGCTCGTCGCCTTGCATATTATTTGTCTGACTGACTTATCTACTGCTTTAAGGGAATCTTGAGATGGAGAGGAGAGAGAGTGTAGACATTTCTCACTCTCACTATTACCATTGCTGTTTAACAGACATACACGGTCAGTGTATTGCATTATCATTGGCCAATTTGTAGCACAAATAGAGACACCTTATTACACAGAGAAGAGAGTGCAAATTCAGAGTTGTCATTTCTCGGCGCATCCGAAATGAAGCAAGGACAACATGTTGGGTTTGAAAGGCCGCACTCTTTATTCAAATTGGAATTAGGCATGGTGGGGGTAATTGCCCTCAGGCAATTGAGGTCCAGTGTTAACGTCTATAATTGGGTACGTAACAACCCCAACAAAGGGGAGGCTTGGATGTACCCTCCATAATCCCCCTTTATTACCCAACTCAAACGTCTCCCCTCCGGTGTTGGCTAACGGCTGCTTCCAGAGGGGACAAGGTCCTTCTGGACCTGAGCCAAGGATTTAAGTTACCGCCAGCTTGGGGACAGCTCATATCCCTTCCCACCTTTGCCAGCAACTCACCTTGGGAGGTTAACCCTGTGGCTGGCCGCGCCCAGCCTATGCCCCAGGTATTCCCCTCACATCTCTTAGGGAGATGCCTCTTTTACTACGTATTATTAAAGACTTACTACAGCACTGGACCCCTGCCACAAAGGGGCCGCCACCTTTTACCGTGGACGGGCCCGGCCCCCACCCTTCACAATCCCTCTTAACCTAAAACCTCTATCAACTTGGCTTTCAAAGTCGCCAAATAACAATCATTCCCCACTTCCGATAGGTGGACCCCCTCACCTCGAAAATTCTCTGGTGTTCTATGCATGATCCCCACATGGGACACTGTGCCCACCCCGAAGGGTGATCCACCTCCCAATCTCCCTGTTTACCTTCCACCGAGCTCTATCCACTTTCCTAGGGTGCATAGCCTTGTCCCAGCGCAATTACGCCACCCCGTCAGTCCACACTACCATCACCCCGGGGAATATTCTCTCCACCTCCATAATGTCCAATTTAACTTTAACAATTAAACTTATTCCCATGTTTCCCATCAAATCGTTTTCCCCCAGATGGATTACCACCACATCTGGCATAGCCCCTCTCGTGTTGACCCTGCAGGTGGGGAGCAGCTGGTGCCACCACATTCTGCTGTGTCCCATCCATTGAATTACTGCTCATGCAGACATTCCCAGCTGGCTTCCCCAAGAAGACTGTGCAGCTGCCTTTCCCGCCCATCACACCAGGCTGTGGCCGATAATCCAAATGGCTGTTCTACGGGGATGCCGCCCGGTACCTGGGTGCATAACAACATTAAACATGTTACTGTGAGACACTGAGCACATAAGACTCGTACGCCTTGGACTGCCAACGCCCTACCTCTCTGATCTGTTGTTCTGAACAACCTGCTTGATCTGCAAAAGAAGCTGCCCCAATCCTAAATGAGTGGGACTCATAATCCAGAGGTGGAATTCTTAAATATCCCAGTGCCCTTTGCATCACTCCCATGAATTGCTGATGCGTCACTAGATTCCCGTTCCTGTGTTGAAACAGCAGCCCTCCCACTGCAGGTCAGCTACCTTTGTAATCCCGATATGCCCTTACTGGACAAAGTTCGGACACTCCGGCCTGATTCAGGCGAACCACTCGACCTCGGCCTTGCTGGTCAGTTTTGGACCACCTCAGTTGAATTGCCAACATGCCCCCACTCTCCCTAGCATCATCAATGGACAGAGCCCTATTAGTAGTATCCCGATTCTGCTACCAACTCACTAACTCGGAATGCCCCCCAAAACGCTATTTTAAACAAGGCCCCAAACAAAACTACCTCAAATCCATCAAAGCACATGGCCGGGAGGGCACAACACAACCTCACCAGCAGCGAGGGGGGGATAGGCTTCCTGGTGTCCGACTCCCTTGGAGTCTCCCTAGCCCAACCCTGCAGCATTCAGCGAGCAAAGAAACCCTGATCTGGGGGTGGGGGGTGCCCCGCCAGGTGACTGACAAATCCCAGGGCTGACAGTTTACTCCCTATGGTTCCCACTGCAGCCCTAGCCATCCTGAGGGCCATGGCAAATTGCAACATCTGCCCCTCCGTAATGGGAAACAGCAATGCCCAACCTTGTTGGAACCTAAACTGCTGGAACTCCTCGAACGCCCTCTGATAGGCAGCCTGCGTCCGCACCGCCAAGGATCCCTGGGTGATCTTGTACAGTTCTAAGATCCAAGGCCCCACAGTGCCTGCGGGGGGGGGGTCCGGTGTTGTTCTGGCTCCCGGGACCAAGGAGCAAAATCGCTCCATCTGGAAGCAAGAAAGGGCATCCTGGTTGGAACCTAAACTGCTGGAACTCCTCGAACGC
>QEPC01013437.1:308057-326200 GCA_003113815.1 Sphenodon punctatus
CAAGCACTCCCGTACAAATGCCCTGACTAGCCTCATCACCCTTGGGGAATGCGACGACATGGAGTTGATCACATGGACAACTGCCATGTTGTCACACCAGAAAATCACGGCGCTATTCGCCAACTCCTCTCCCCATAGCAACACTGCTACCACTAACGGAAAAAGTTCTAGAAAGGTAAGGTCCTGGGACACCCCACTCTCCTGCCACTCCTGGGGTCACTGGGCTGCGCACCACCGTTGGCGAAAGAACACCCCGAAACCATACCCACCAGATGCATCTGAATGTACCTGCAGCTCAGCTTCCAACAAGAGATCCTCTCTCCAGAAATTTGCCCCATTATACCCTTCTAAAAATTCTGTCCATGTCTGTAAATCCTCCTTGATGTCCCACATCAGTCGTATGTGGTAATGTGGCTTCAAATCATGTCTAAGCTTCCCGTAAAGGCACAACAAAAAAGCCCTGCCTGGCACCACCACTCGGCACGCAAAGCTCAGGCTACCCACCAGTGATTGCAACTCCCTCACCGTGATCTTTGATGCTGCCAGTGATGCCTCCAACTTTGCCTTAAGCGCTACTAGCTTGGACTGTGGGAGACATGAGAGACCCTGGACCGTGTCCATTTCGATGCCCAAGTATGTCAGGGTCGTTACCGGCCCTTCCGTTTTCTCCAGGGCCAATGGGATACCTAATTCTTCAGCTACCCTCACGAATGTCTCCATTAATTCACAACACTCAGACGTCCCTGGCCGGCCAATGAACAGGAAATCATCGAGGTATTTCCTGACTACACCCCCTGTTGCCCTTTGCTCCACCACCCACTCTACCAGCGAGCTAAAATGCTCGAAGGCAGAGCAAGAAATAGAGCAACCCATAGGCATGACCCGATCAAAATAAAACCATCCCTCCACATGAAAACCCAACATATGGAAGCTGGCCGGGTGCATGGGGACCAACCGGAAAGCGGACTTAATGTCACACTTCCTGAGAAGCGCTCCCTTGCCAGCTCCCTTCACTGCCTGCTCAGCATCATCAAATGGTACATAGTGCACCGATGTAAGTTCACTGGGAATCGAGTTGTTCACCGACTTCCCTGGTGGGTAGGACAGGTGGTGAATCATCCTAAACTCTCCGACCGTCTTTTTTGGCACAAGGCCCAATGGTGAAACAACAAAGTCCTCCAACGGGGGAGAAGGAAAAGGACCTACCACGCTCCCTTCTCTCACTTCCTTGCTCACTTTTTCCCTAAGGATATACTCCATACCCACAATGGACTTTAAATTGCGGGGGATATTACCTAACTCAACCTTCCCTGCCGGTATTTTAAACCCATAACGAAACCCATTAACTATATACAACACCTCCGCTCTATCGGGGTGGGCTCGTAATGCTCTCTCTAACCTATCCACTCTAACCGGGGTTGGGCCCCTTTTGTACATTACTCCCTTGGGCCTGCCTCCCTTTTCCCGGGGGGTGGGAATCCGGGACGGGGCTTACTCCCACCCCCGACCGTCCCTTTGCACAGGCCGATGTGGCATGATTTCCTCCACATATCCCGCATGCATGTCTATACCTACATACGGAATGCCTGCACCTCCCATTGCGGGCAAATTCATAGCACACCGGTGCCATGGCTGTTTGGGCCTTCTGGCCCTCGCTCCGAAAGGGGTCGTTGGACGGTGCCACCCCTCCTTTTGTTAATACATGCCCTGTGTCAGTCCTTGTCCTGCTAGCTGTACCCGTCATGCTATCTAGCCATAAGTCGATAGCATGGCCGTCCCAACGAAGCCCTGGTGTATAAGCTGCCCTATGCCTAAACGCTTTGTCGTACCTAAGCCAGGCCCCTGAGGGGCCCGTATCATAAGCACGCCAAATAATGTCTGCCTATTTCATCAAGGCATAAGCCCTGTCCGGGTAGGCCTGCGTTATGACCCCTTGATAAACCGCAAATGCCAAGGTCCAATTGGCCCAATTGCGATCGACTTTTGGACGCCTAAATTTCTCCTTGTCTTTCTCGTTGTCTTTCTCCGATGGATCCGGCAAAAGATCCGTGAACAACAGGGAAAAAATATCCAGGTATTCCCCCTTCCATATCTTTTCCCATGCTGTCTGTGACAAATGTGCGCCCAATGGGGCAGATACATCCCCATACCCCCCCAGCGGGGAGGGGGGGTGGCTGTACCCACTGAATCTCACCGGCCCACCCCACCGGGGGCCGGGCCCACACTTGCAAGGCCTGATTCCCATAGGGACCGGCTACTGACCTGACACCACTACTTATCACGGGGGATTAACCCTGAGGCCTGGGAGCAGGGAACCAACCCCCATTCCACCAGAGTCAAGGGGTCTCCAACCCACTCCTTCCTTCCTGAGCAGTTGTAACCCCTGCTGCCAGGGTTGACGTAGATCTGGCAAGTCCCAGCCCCCCAACCTGACCTTGGCCTCCCCACCCTTGGGGCCACGTCACCCCCGTAGGTCCCTGTATTCCTAACCCCACCTGGGGCCTCACCAGGGACCCCCCGACTCCACCCCCTGCCTCCCATGACCACATACCTGCCTGCAATGTGCCCAATGTTAAAGGCGGCGGTTGGTACATCTGCGCCATCGCGTGCAATCCCCTCTCCAAGAAAGTGATTCTTTCTAAAGCCTCCTGCATTCCTGGCACCATTGAGTCCTCACTAGAGCCTCCTGCTGCTCCAACCTACTGGCAGAAGGAAGAGGAACCCCCCCCCGCCGCACTGCCTTCCAACAGCAACAGCGATGTCGCCCCACCTGCGGACTCCGCGGGTTCACTTGACACCTGCTCACTCCTCCTGGTCCTCTGGGGTGGGGGAGACTCCCCTCTATATCTGACCGGTGGGCCAGCAGCCCACCTCCGTCGCCGCCTGGGGAGGGAGACATCGTCTTCCTGCAGCGAAGGGGCAGGCGTCAACTGAATCTGGCTGCTCTGCCCCCCTTCCTGCCCCCATTGGGGAGAAACTCCCCCTCCAGCAAACCCCCCAGCCAATGTGAGACCCCACGACTGCCCTTGGGGCAAAAGCTGCATCGATCCAAAAACCTGGGGAAAGGTGCTCTGAGGCGCCCCACCCCCTGGTAACTGGAAAAAGAGAAGGCGACCCCCTCCACTCCCAAACCCCCCAACCTCTTGGCGGAGCATGGAAGCAGGCCGAACACTACCCCCCCTCCTCCATATGCCATTGCATCTTTCCCCGGATGAGCCAAACCCCCCACTTTTTGGGTGGCCCCACCCACCAACTGGGGCTGGAATCCGCCTTGCCCCGTTGGCACCTGCAAAAGGGACCCCACACTCACCAGGGGCATCCCTCCCCCACCAAACCATGCCAGCCCCATCTGGTTGCCCATGCCTCCAAACCCCTGCACAGACACGCCAGCGTAACCCACACCCTGTCTACACCAGGCCTCACTGCCCTTGTGCGAGCCCCACCACGGAGAGGGGGAAGGTATGTTAGCTGGGCCCAGTCAGGCCTCTCTGCTTGCCTCCAGTGTGACAAAGCCTTGGTCCTCAATCGCGTGCTGAGGGGGTGGGGTGGGGGCTTCAGAAAAGGAAAAGGAATGCGTGGCCTGATCAGGCAATCCCACGTCCTACTCCACTCCCTTGAACCCCACAGCCCACCCTCCCACACAACCCCGCACGCAAGCAAGGAAGGCCTGTCACAACTCCGTATTCACCTGAACACACTCTCCCTCCCCAATCACGAGAGCAACAGGAGAGCCGGCTAGCAGCTCACCAACGGCGCTCTGAATGGCACTGAACGATTCAACGGGTGGGAAGGCACCGCGCAAGAGGCGGGACCTCCCGCTCGCTTCTGATTGGCTGCCTCCCCGTTGCTGGGCAGATTACATCTGAGCCGCCGAGGTATCCTCGCAGCGGCCCGGCGTTGATGCTCCAGCGCTCCCAACAGCAGCGCTGCCTGCGCCGCCAGGGACAAAGGCTACAACCTCTTTCTCCCCCCTTGGCTCCATTCCTCATAGGGAGCTCGACAAATGACCCTAGTGACTGCCTAAAAAGGCAGGTCAAGGGCCCTTGTAGGAAACTGCTGATTTGCCAATGAAAAGCCCTTTATTTAAAAACATTTATTTACAGATTATACACCATTCATTATGTGTTATTTATTATTTAATGTGTAGTGAGTTCCATTCATTATCTGTAGTAAATTTCTATGAAAGACAACAACAAAAAAACACAAACCCTACAAAATGTGGAGTCACAAAAGGACAAAAAAAAAACAAAAAAAACTTAACCCCTGTGCATATTCTTAGTTCTGGTCCCTGCGATGTGCTTCATGTGGGAACACAGTGCAGCCAATGGGGTTTTGTGCAGACAAAAGGATCCTCTGACAAGACCAAGGCCTCAGCCAGCACATTCCCTCCCTCAGGCCCTGGCTTGAGGGCTAGAGGAGAGCTGAGCATACCATACAGGGGTAGTTGCTCAGTGCAGCTCGGAAAAACACAGAGCAAAAGCCCCCTGTATTGAGGTGCCATCCAGTTCTGTGTGGATGAAGTCAATGGGCATCTTTAAATGCAACATTGATTGGGTGGCAAGTGGCCCCAACATGTGTTTGAACATTGTGTGTAAGCAGCATAATGATTTGAATATTGTTTTGTCCACATGTTGAGCTCCCAGTAAACCCGGGATGTGAACACAATTGCATTACTATCTCAACTCATGTGTTCCCTGCGAACACGTTGGGAGCGTTACATTTAAAGATATCGAGTGGTGTGTTTGCATCAACTTCCAGTAATCGGATCAACAGACTACTGTGTTTTTTGGGGGGGACTCAGGTCTGCTCTGGCCGGCTCCTTCCTGCCCATCTCTATCCTCATGAAGCACAAGCATTATTTCTGTCAATGGGAATAACCTAAATAAAGGTACCAGATGAAAGGGAGTTGTAAACTCCATTTTTCATTTGTTTACTATGAAAGCACTCCTGAAATTACCTCCTGTGGCAGTGCTGATTTCATTTCCCTTGCAGGGACAACCTCTGCAAGGGACATTAGCACCTGCTCTTTAAGACAAAGCACAGAAAAAAGTGATTTCATAGATGCTTAGAAATCCCATTCATCAGAGGCTGCGCCTGTGTTCTGAGGAAAGGTAAGGAGAGGAAAACTTGTTGCCTCGGTAATTGGGTGTATGGGGCACATTTTAACACGGGGCACAACCGGTGTCATTTCAGTATCCCAACACAGTTTGAGACATGCCTTAACGTTATGTTTAAAGATGTCCAGTCTCTCTCAAAGGCAGCCCCTCCTCACAAATAGCCCCTTGAATAGACTCTCTTCTGACTGTTTGTTGAAGGAGGTGGGAAATCTGAGGGGGAGCTAGCTGATCCCCTCCCAGTGAAATCGAGATCAGTGTTCTTACACCAGGGGTGGATAAAGCATTCAGGAGGTCTCTTCACATCCCATCTGCCCCATTAAACACAGGCTGTACCCCTGATCTCTGCCCCACAAACGCTCATTATAGCCCTGCTCCTCCCCAATAAAACACAATCTGTAGCCCCCATAAAATTGTCCTGCCCTCCACACATTCAGAAGTAAGAGTAATGCAAGCAGAACAAAGCAGCTGTACCTGGGCATTCCTAGTGCAAGAATCCTGCACTGGCTTGGTATGGCCTTTGCATGGGGAGGGTGTTGCGTGAGTCCATGTTTGTGTGTTACAATGAATTTCACTGGGAATCAGTAGTTATTTGGCTGAGCCTCTGTCCTAACCACAGGTTCTTTGGACCCTTTCACTAATCTGCCATCATCTTACTCATGAAAAAAGTTCAGCCACTGTTTCCCCATTCAAATCAATGGCACTAGGCATGAGAGTAAAATTAGGGAGAAACACAAAACTTTGCCAGGTCAGGCCCATAGTTTGTGGGTTCAACTCAACCTCAAAACGGAGCCCACCAGGGATGGGCTATCATAGGGACAGGAGGGACATTTGTTTTGGGGTGGGGGGCACAAATCCTGTCCTCTTGCGGACTGGTGCAGTCAGGCAGAGACTTGAGTTTTTGACTGAATGGCCATAAATAACTGAACTGAACTGAGTTAAGCAGAAATTTCCTGCAGTGCATTGTGCAAAATCGACCCACTGAGAGGATGGCACAAGACAGAGCAAGCACTGGCAATGGTGACGGTGACAGTGGCAGTACAAGGCAGGCAGTGCAGCCGCAACCTCAAGGGCTCAGTCACAGCAAGCAGAGGGAGGGAGAGGTGCCATGGTTAGGGTTGCCATATATGCACATTTTTAGAGGGTACTTATGATAAATACAGGTTGCTCCAATGCAGTCTTGCAACCTGTATTTCTCATAAGTGCCCTCTAAAAGTTTGCCTCTATGGATATGGCAGCCCTAACCGTGGCATCAGGAGTGTCTCTGGAGTCAGAACAGACTGGAGGAGAGGACCGAAGTCCATTTCTTGCACCTAGGCCCATTTCAACTAAGCTATGTCCTTGGAGCCCAGCCTCCAGGGAAAATATAATTCCCTTAGTGAAAGAAGGGGGAACTCGATCAGAACACAGGACCTCTTAGCTCTTCAGCTTCTACTTGGGCAAAACTTTCACAGTCCTTTAATTCTGGGTTTTTTAAAAAATATACTGTTTTGCAAATGCTAGTATTATGAGAGTACATAGCACGGAAAGTGTTTCTGCCAGCCTCGTATACCTACAATAGATACAAATGCTTCTCTCTGGTAAATATGCAGAGAACCTGGTTTCTGATAATCCAGAACAATGGGACACTGTTCTTGTGAATAACATACTTTTGAAATGTTCAGCAACATCAATTTCAGTGGGATTGTACACAAGAGTAAAGCTTAGCCAATGAATAAGTCTTTGTAAGATTGTGGCCTTGGAAATGATGTCACTGTGAGCAACACACTGGGTCTGGTGCAAATGGGCATTGCTCGATT
Organism: Sphenodon punctatus; assembly: GCA_003113815.1. NCBI lineage: Eukaryota > Metazoa > Chordata > Lepidosauria > Sphenodontia > Sphenodontidae > Sphenodon > Sphenodon punctatus. Next base: position 314,971 of record QEPC01013437.1, read on the forward strand.
TACATCAATGCAACTGTGGTCATTTATGCCATCTGCACATTTGATCCTTCTAATAATGGCCAGAGGGAAGGCAACTCACTGGTAGATAAGATATCAAATGGATACAAGAAGCCAATTAGCAATGAACTCTGTCTAACAACTCTTTGTAGAAGCTCCTGAAATAGAAACAAAGACAAATCCATTATTGATGTAGCCTTGCACAAAACAGATATAGTGAAACCCGCAATGTCTCTGACAGGCGGTGTTAGTGACCCGTCAGCTTAATAAGAAGGCTCCAGAGTGACCAGAGCTTTGAAATCTTTACCCCTAGGACAGTGGTCCCTCAGTTCATCTTCTGAACAATCCCAAAGAATGAGATGAATTAAGTGACTCAGAACAGCTGTTGGAGTTTCAGCTTGCTTGTGCAGGCACTGAATTAATTCATCTTTGGGACTATCCTGTGGTATTTTCTCCCCTGAAAAGTGGTGTAGCAGGAATGAGTTTAGTAGTAGTAGTAGTAACTTTTTATTGCATGGACCATCTGTTTTTTACAATTTGAACATATCCAAAAAGAAAAAAGAAAAAACATCAAAAGTACATATAAATAACAATGTAAAAATATGCATTTAGAAGTATAAAATTAAAATAAAATGTGAAACATAAATTAAACACTCATACAACTAAACAAATTAGCACAAAATAAAATTTTAAAACAAACCATGACCAATAGTACCACTAGTGGGGAACTAACCTTTGCCCCATTAATTTTGTGCCAATTAACCATAAGTGCACGGGCAAAATTTTCCACCCTCCTGACCACTTGATCATCTGGGTTTGCCAATAAGAATAACATCTTGTAATATACATCCCCAAAAGGGCTATCTTGAATCAAGGGACTAAGAAACTGTTTTCTTATATCCAAAAAGATGAAACAAGTAAATAAATAGTGAGGAAGATCCTCTATTTCCCCATTGCCACATGAACAATAGCGCAAATTGTAAGGGATATTCCTATACCTGCCCTCTAGTATGACTGAGGGCACCATTTGGAAACGGAGAGGTGTATATGCTCTCCTTAGGGTAATTTCAGACTAAACGAGACCACAGTCAACCACAGTGAATCCCCTGTGGTGGCCGTGAGTCCCATAATGTCTATTTGCTCCCCGCCAGATGTTCACCACAGTGATCAAAAATGGCAGGAATCAAAATGACCATGGTTCTGGACCTCCGGCTGCCTGGCGGTCCAGAATTGTGGTTAGATTGGTCATGATCCGGGATGGGCCAATTGTTACATCTGTTACATTTGGCCCATCCCGGATTGTGGTCCTGACCATGGGACGGGATCAGGCGCAGTGGCCGGATTGGCCACTGCGCCCACCCGTCTCCTGAAGGGCAGGCGGCTGGGGGAGCGCGGGGGGCGGGGCTGTGCGGCCACACGTCGCACCACACAGCCCCGCTCCCTCCCCGATCCCCGGTAGGAATCAGGCAGGCATGTCTAAAGGACGGCTGGACTGATTCCTGACCGGGATCCGAAAAGGATCCTGGTGCGTGATTCAGCATGGCGGGCCTCCAGGCCCGGCACATCTGAAATTACTCTTTGTGTAAAATGTGTCAATAGCCCCAAATAATATTCCGTTTGGTGCTGTACTTTTAAAACCTTATACCATGGGGCTGTTTTAATTGACTTTACAGCCTCAAGGTCTATCTGCTTATGAATATCCAAAAGTCGTATCCGGACCATGTCCTTAACTTTCTCACAATTCAGCTAAAAAGGAAAAAGAGAACCCTAAGCCCTAATTCACACTGGATATACCACACTGGATAACAACATAATTAATTAAGAAATTAAATAGAAAGGAAGCTGAAACACACACACACACACCCGCTTTACCCCCCTAGTTGTTAAGATGGGATCAGATAGATTTCCTGTTTGAAACCGTCAGACTCTTACTGATGTATTTTGATATAACTTCTTAAACAACATAAATAATCTCCTGCTGATATCAGTTTTAGCAAGCTTTGCCTAAAGTAGCTCTCTAGTCACCACGTCAAATGCAGTCTTTAGATCTATAAAGGCAGCATATAATTTAGCCTTATGTAAATCTACATATTTATTAATCAAGTAAGCCAAGACGAAGCAATAATCTATTGTAGAATAATTTACACGAAACCCAGCCTGCTCTTCTGAAAATAAACTTGTTTCATCAGCCCACCTTTCTAGCCTACTTAGCAGCAGCTTTGCATACAGTTTGGCAATAATGTTTATGAGACTAATTGGGCGGTAATTTACGGGGAGACTTCTATCCCCTTTCTTATTAATGGGAATGATAATACTCAAATTCCAAGATTCTGGAACCACACCATAAAAGTTTATATGGCTAAATAAACTACAAAGTACTGGGGTCCACCAATCAATGTATTCTTTCAACATTTCCCCTGAAATTCCATCTTCGCCCAGGACTTTCCCAGCTGGAAGTTGATTTATTAAAATCCTTATATCAGAACTTGACACAGGCTGCCATACCGATAGGGTTATTATGTCTACATCAGGTTCAACATGGGGAGAATGAAACTCAATCATATTATTAAATATCTTGGTGAAATGTTTCTGCCAGAGTGGACCTGGAATACCAGAGTCCAAAGGGCACTGATCCGTCCTGCTCCCCGTTAACAGTCTCCCAGAATTTAGCATGGTCTTTTCCTTTAAGTGATTCCCAGAGACATGTCCATAAAAAGCTTGTATAGGTAGCTTTCTTCCTTTTAATAAAAGCTTTATGTTGCTTTTTCACCTCCATATATCTGCTAATAGGGATGGGCAAACAGATCGCGGTTCGAGCTCGGCCGTTTGGTTTGGCTGCATTCGGATCATCCGTTCGGTTCGGCAGTTCGGTTAGTTCGCCAGGTTCGGGTTCGGTTCGGCCATTCGGTTCGGGTTCGGCCGTTCGGGAAATGTTTTTTTATGGGTGTTTTTGTTGTTTTTTATATGGTTTTTTGGTTTTTTATTTGGTTTTATATGGGGTTTTTGGTTTTTTATTTGTTTTTTTTGTTTTTATATGGGTTTTTTAATTTAATTTTTTAATCTAATATTATATCTATCTATCTACACTAAATCTAACTGCTATTAACTATTCTAAATGCTACGAACTAAATGGATTATCTAATAAGTACACAGGCCTACTCCTACAAACACTAAACTGAATCACTAACGCTATCTCTATCACTAAGCTAACTCCTACAACTGTCTACTGTCCCTAACCTATTTATCTCTCTAGATAGATAGATAGATAGAGGGAATCACAAACAACACAAGGTTTCAGTTTAAGGTTTAAGTTTCATTTCAGTACAAAACTGAAATGAAACTTAAAGCAATCTAATAATCCTACTCAACGCCTGCTGTTCAGGAACAGTGACTAGCTCAGAAGGTGTTGGGAAGGGGGGAGGCAGATAGCTTCATTTCTTGCAAGCCTCTCCACACCTGGAAGTCTGCTCCTCAGTGACTAGTACTACCCCTCCCTGTCACGTTGGACCTTCCAGTGAACCTTTTTTTGCCACCCAAACTCACCCGAACATGATCCGAACTGACCAAACTGTTCGGTCATTTTGACGTTCGGAATTGAGTTCGGTTCAGCCAGTTCGTGTTCGGATTCGTGTTCGGATTCGGTCGTCCGAACAGGCCGAGTTCGGGCCAAACTCTGAACTTCCGAACCGCATTCACCCATCCCTATCTGCTAACAGATAGAAACGTATTCCCTTTTTTGGCCACCCTGGCTGTTCTATTCACCAGGGATTTACTGGCTCTACACTCTGAGTCAAACCAAGTATGGCCACAAGTTTTACTATTACCGCTACCAGACATTAACAAAGCCTCCTTCATATACATCAAAACTGACTGGTAATATCCCAGGAGATCTACATTTAAACAATTCTCTATTTTAAAAAAATCTCTGGTCTGTATCATTTCTGGTGTAAAAAAAAAACTTGAGTTTTGGCAGCTAGCTGAAGTCCCCATTTCAGAAGTCTTTTCATAGCCACTTTAGAATTAGAAAGACCTGGAGCAAATTAATAGAATACCACTAATTCTGGATGGGCCCGTATTAACACGGCCAATGACTGATGATCACTGCATCCAAAAGATAAAACCTCAAATTCCCTAAAAGACTCAATATATGCAGCCGGAGTGCAAATATAGTCTATTATGCTTGTTTCAATCAAGCCCATAAAAGTTAAATCCCCATTTGGGTCCCAAGGGGAACGACCATTTAATATCCTCCAGTTCACCCTATAAAGAAATTTAAGCATCTGAATCCCAAACACATTTAGAATACAATCTTTAGAAATCCTATTTGGTAAAAAGAAAGGATAATTGGAATCAATGCCCATAATTTGGGCTATTTTATTATCATCACTGCCTGTGTGGGCATTAAAATCTCCAGTTATCATAAGAGGAATTGTAGGAAAGTCTTCTTCAAGCTGGTTTAAAAATTCCTCAAAGAGGATTCAAAACTTTGCTCTTTCACACAATCCCAAAGATGGAGGTAAATATAGATTTATAATTATTAATATAAATCTATTTTCTTGCTTTAAACTAACTACAAGAACGTTTTCAAGAGCATGCTGAATCTGAGAACAATCAGCCCCAAGTGAAGAATTTATCAATATTGCTAATTCTCCTGCTGGTCTCCTTACTTTCTCTTTCCTTTGGGCAGGCAAGGCCCATGATGTAAAGCCTGGTAAAAATACACCATCTCTACTCATAACCCATGTCTCCTGAATACATAACCCATGTCTCCCCCTCTCCGTGCCCCTTCTGCAATATGCAGGCCATTACCCCCATGGAGTTTGCCTCCTCTCTATCCCCCCACCTCCCCTCCGTTTTCTCCTCCTCCTCCCCTGACTCTGCCATCTCCGCTCTAAGTCAACACCTCTCTCTCCTCAACCCTTCACTCTCTTGCCCCCCTCTCTTCCCACCCGGTCTGGCCCCAAACCCCCACCTCTGGCTCACCCCTAACATCCACTACCTCCGCTCCTGCACCCGGGCTGCCAGACACCTCTGGCACAAATCTCGCTCCCTCCCTGACTTCCTCCACTACAAATTCTCCCTCTCCTCGGCTATCCCCCTAGCTAGACAACACTACTATGCCTTCAGGATCGAATCTTTCTCGCATGTCCCTCGCCGCCTCTTCTCTACTTTTGACTCCCTTCTCAAACCCCCCTGCCCTCCTCCGCCCTCTTCCCTTGCTGCTCAGGATTTTGCATCATTCTTCACCTCAAAGATTGACAAGATCCGTCAGGACATTGCCTCCCACCCACCTCCTCCTCCCGCTCCTGTACCACCCCTCCCCCCTCTCTCCTCACATCCTTCCCTCCTGCCTCTCTCGAGGAAATCTCTGCTCTTCTCTCTTCATCCAACCCCTCCACCTGCCCCCTTGACCCAATCCTCTCCAGCTTCCTGACCTCTATTGCTCCCACTGTCGCCCCCCCCTTCTACATGTCATCAATCTCTCCCTTTCTACAGGCTCCTTCCCCTCTGACTTCAAGCATGCCACTGTCTCCCCCATCCTCAAAAAGCCCACCCTGGACCCATCTGACCCCTCTAGTTACCGGCCAGTCTCCCTCCTTCTCTTTGCCTCAAAGCTTCTGAAACATGTCATCTACTCCCGCTGCCTAGACCTCCTCTCTGCCAACTCCTCCTTGGACCCTCTCCAATCCGGCTTCCACTCCCTCCACTCTACTGAAACTGCCCTGGCCAAGATCACCAATGATCTACTTGTCGCTAAATCTAAGCGCCTCTACTCCATTCTTGTCCTCCTTGACCACTCTGCTGCTTTTGACACTGTCGACCACTTGCTTCTATTGGACTCGCTTTACTCTTGGGCTTCCGTGGCTCTGTCCTTGTCTGGTTCTCCTCCTACCTCTCTGACTGCTCCTTTAAAGTCTCGCTCCCTGAGTCAAACTCCTCCTCCCTCCCCCTTTCAGTTGGGGTCCCTCAAGACTCTGTCCTTGGCCCTCTCCTCTTCTCTATTTACACCCTGTCCCTTGGCAAACTTATTGCCTCTCACGGATTCCAATATAATCTCTACGCTGATGACACCCAACTCTATCTTTCTACCCCCTCTCTCTCCTCCTCTGTCTACTCACACCTTGTCAACTGCATCTCTGATATCTCCGACTGGATGTCCCAACGTCAACTCAAACTCAACATGGCCAAGACCGAACTCCTTATTTTTCCACCCTCCTCTTCCTCTGCCTGTAACCTGCCCATCTGCATCGATGGAGTCACCATCCATCCTGTTCTCCAAGCCCGTAGCTTGGGCTTCATCTTTGACATGCACCTCTCTTTTAAACTTTACATTGACTCTGTGGCCAAATCCTGCCGATTCGCCCTCCGTAACATTGCTCAGATCTGCCCCTTTCTCTCTACCTCCTCGGCCAAAACCCTTGTTCATGCCATAGTTATCTCTCCCCTCAATTACTGCAACCTCCTCCTTGCTGGCCTCCCTCGCTCTCACCTCTCCCCCCTTATTGCAATCCCAAACTCTGCTGCCAACGTCATCGCTTCGACCATGTGCAACCTCTCCTCTTCTCTCTTCACATTCAAAACAGTTTTGGCTTTTACACGATCATGGCAAATGCGCATTTTAAACGGTTTAGGTGTTTAAACGAGCATTACAACACACACATTTTTCACCAATCATGTGCAAATTTGTCTCGTCTAAAAGCGGCCTGAGTCTCATTTCCCCCTCAGTAATTATTTCTAATTCTAACTCCTCACTGATGACTGCCGCATTACCTTTCTGCCCTGCAACAGTCTCTATACAGGTTTGATCCAAAAGATCTTTTGAGGAAGAAAGAGGATCGTGAGTCTCAACAAGGTTGTCACATGGTGCATTTCCATACTTACTACATGAAAAGAAGGAGCGGATAGTGCTGGCATACCTATTTCATTAGGAAGCAAAGACCTATCATCACACTCCACCCCTGCCCTGACTACTGTTCAATTCACAGGGCTACCTATGGATTTGGGAGCTTGGTAGTCTAGAGAATTCAGACTCAGTTTCTTTTGTAGAGTCATTAATCTCTGGATTACTATCCTGCTCTAAAATATATAGAGACGCAAAAGAGGCCCTGAAACCCAGCTCTTCAGTCTCTGTCAGATCTTAATATCTTTTGTGATCTTAATATCCAGAGATATATTCATATCATCTCTATCCAATTTTGGCACCATATTTGGGATGGGCGAACAGAACGCCGTTCGGATGTTCAGAAGTTCGGTCGTTCCATTCAAAACCTAAGTTCGGGTTCAGCTGTTCAATTCGGCGGAGTTCAGTTTATCCAAACTCAGCAGAATATTCAAAAAAGTGCTATCGGTACCAAAACCAAAATTTGTTCAGAATTCATATTTTTGGCCCTGAAACCACCCCTGGTGCCAGGAAGTCTGCTCCTCAGCTGCCTCTCCCTTCCAGTCATGTTTTTCCCACCCAAAGTCATGTTTTTCAGACCCCTGAACTCATCCGAACTCACCTGAACTTTTCCAAACTTTTCGGAAGTTCGAGCGTTTGGTACGGAAGTTCGGTTCGGTCATCCAAACAGGCTGAGTTTGGACCAAACTCCAAACTTCCGAACCGCGTTCACCCATCCCTACGCCATATGCAGATAATCAATTTGGGATTGTAACTTTTGAATGACCATAGGTTCTACATCAGAGCAATTTGAAAAACAAGAGGTTGGAAGGGTATTTACTTTTGAAGAGCTGCCTTGCCTTAATACTGATCCTATCAGATCAGTGTGTAAAAAAACGGTCAATGGAAATACCTCTAGTCATGAGAAACTTCCTAGCTTTGAAGAAACTTATTACCAAATCAGGACTACTAAACTTAATCACAAATTGAGATGTCAGATTAGTCCTAGTTAACAGATTTATATGTTATATCAATATCAATATAATTTACTTTAACTTTAAGCAAATGTATGATGTTTTTCTTCATGTGATATTTTTTTTTTTGCCAGTTTGGCATTATTCCATTAGGAAAGGGATGAATCTTCAATAATATAGCACAATCATCCAATATCTTTACCCTCATGGGCAGTTTTTGATGGCCCCAAGTAGTTCAGATCTATTTACTGGGATATCCCTAAGGGGATTGTTCTCATAAAATAAAGGTTTGTTGTTAACCCTGGGTTGTGCATGAGCTATTGGTATATCAAGCCTCTATTAAGTGATCAAATTTACTAGTCACTTCTTTTAATTGTGAGGTCACTCCATCCAAGGTGGAGGCCATTTCTGAAATATTCATCTAAAGTAACGATACTGTTTTACCAATCAATGTACTTTAATATTTCCCCTATGTCCTCATAACATGGGTTTCTTTTTTGAGGAGTTAGATAATTACCATCTCTTACACTTACATTCTGGTCAGTTTCCACATGAAAGGGTATAAAATTTATCCCCTGTTTGGTATAGAAATCAATTTATCAATATTACCTTCTATTCATGCATAATATTTTCATCCACATTTTCCAAGCATGCATATCTGTTTGTCAAGGATATAGGAGATGTTAGACTTAATCCTAAAGGTAGAATATTTGGCTGCATAAAATGGAATGAGTTTACACATTATAAGTTCTTGCAGTATCAGTCCACAGGGAATTCAGCTCCTCCATGTTCTTTGTTTACAGCCCACTGTCCCATCACCTGTATACCATCTTATCCATGCTCCATATACTCCAAGTACTCACAGTCTCTTCCTGAGGCAGGTACAATCCCTCCTACAACCCTTCTTTGACCAGGAGACAGAGCCTGGCCTGAGCTCTTGTCTCCTGCAAGCTTCTCCCCAGCTGAGCCTTTTTCTTGATCTTAACTCTGGGCTGGGTCTGCCACACCTGGTTTCAGCTGTTCTTCCAATTAGCTCAGAGATGCACATTCTTTACTGCCTTAAGATGCATCTCCTCATAGGGGCAGGGACTCTGCCATGTTACAAAGGGGATACTTAGAAACCCTTTGTGTTGTCTTTCAGTTGAAAGGGGATTGAACGCAACTCAGTTTTTCCATCTCTACTATGGGGATAAGGCAAATTAATATTACCCTACTTTTTAAAATACTTGGAAATCTATAGAGGTGATGATCCAAAGTGTTAAATATTATTTTAGGCAAAGCTTTCAGAGGTGCCCAAGTCTCACTGACTCTAAGTAGGATTCATACTCCTGAGCATTGGAAGAAGCAACAAAAGTTGAAAAATTTCCTAACCAATTGCAATAAGGAAAGACAATGTAGCATTGGCACCCTATGCAGCCCTGCAACATACTGATGGGTGGGTGATAGGTGGAGAGGCACTTGTCTAAAACACCCAAGGAAGATGCCTGAGGCTTGAATATCAGCCTTTTTGTCTTTCTTTCCTGAAAGAGGGACTTTAAGACCCCCGAAAAAGGGACAGTGGGGTTCAGCAGTCAAAGAGAGACTGTCCCTCCTAAGTAGGGACTGCTGGGAGGTATGCCATTCCAACTGAGTGATGCCCCAGTTGTTAATTATGAGAACAGCTGGGCAATGGAATAGGTTGCCTGGGAATATTATGGAATCCCCTCCCTTGGATACTTTCAAAAATTGTCTGGACAAGCATATGTCTGCGATGCTGTAGGTATTGGGTATTCTGCCTTGGAGCAGGGGGTTGGACTAGATGGCTCTTGAGATTCCTTCCAACCATAAGCCTCTTAAATAGTGGCCTTATCCAGAGTTGCCCAGTGTCAGAGACAGGATACTGGGCTAGATGGGTCAGTGTACTGACTCAGTCTGGCAGCTATTATGCTCCTGTGTTAGGTGCTTTTCAAAACATTATCTGTTTAGGGCTCTGCATGCGTGCAGGGGCTCTCTTTTGGAGGGCATTCACAGGAGATGAGACAAGCTGGCTATGGATGAAATGATTGGTGGGGTAGCCCAGGTCCAACTGAAGGCAGAGGCCTGTCCTTTGTTTTTTGAGGTGCAGTCCTGCAAAGGGCCTCACTCTCTGATCTAACAAAACACCTAAGCACAGGCTTAACTTTAAGCAGCGGAGCAGTCTCATTGTAGTTAATAGGATTCTTTTTTCTATTCACTTCACTGCAACTGCTACAAGAGGAGATTCATTGGAGAAGCCCAGTTCCTCAAGCAGGGTCAGGGAGCATGTGTTCAAGGCAGGACCTGGGTGTAATGACTAGGGAGGAGAGTCAGGGTTTGCTTGGTTTCTCATTGGGTAACCTTGGGTAACATCCCAATGACTTCTTTTGTTCATCAGTAAACAAAGTATAACTATACTTACACTGGATAGAACAATAATAAAATTTTATGTGATGATATAATAGGCATAATAATACGTATGTTACATAGTGAATAAAATATTAATAATGGATGCTATATGGACATAGTATATGCAATACTTTGCTCCTTTACTCTAGAGGTGTAAGGGTAGTTCCAGTGAATACAGATGGCAAGCACTGTAAAAGCAGAAAGTCTGATCACCATTTTAGGTGTTAACAAATTAGTCAGGAGCCCCGCCTGTTACCCCTGCCCATCCATGGAGGTTCATATCTGAGTTTATACCTGCTGGCATTTGGCGGCTGGAGATAACCTTTTGCTGTGCACATACGAATGCCGAGTTTAGTGAGCAAGTAACATACTTTATTGAGCACCTATAGTGAAAATTGAAAACAAAAGTAAAAATTGAAATCAGAAACAATCAGTCTTTGCATGTTGTCAACTCGGTTTCTCTCATCCAGGGCTCACAGCAATGTACTGGCAGGTAGAACCACAGAGTTTTATTTGTTTCTCACCTGCCACGGTGTTGGAAATCCCTCTCAGTTCACATAAATCCCCAGTCAAAAATGTGCCTCTTGTACTCCCTCTCTAACGTCTTCTGCATTATCATATAGTTGAGGTGGAAAACATCTCCACTCACGAGAGCGCTCTGCACTTCTCCACTTGTCCAAACCTTCTATAGGGCAACAAGCTCTCCTTCAGTTAGTTCACATTCCCTGTACCCAGAGTCACTTCCTTCCCCGAAGTGATTCATCTCCACCATCCAAACGAGGCACTCCTGGGGGCCCCATGGGTATTTATTATTATTATTATTATTATTATACACATTATTATTATTATACAATTATACAATTATTATTATACACAGAGCCGGCGTCAGAGATGCTCTAGGCCTTCCGGGGAACTTCCGGGTTTCCCTGGAAGGCCTAGAGCGTCTCTGATGCCGGCAGCCACAGCCGGCGCTGAG
>QEPC01013437.1:326491-369278 GCA_003113815.1 Sphenodon punctatus
TATTTCATTGATTTCAATGGGGACACAGTGCCCCATTGAAATCAATGAAATAAAACCGGTACCGGTATACCGGATTTAATCCGGGAATCCGGTTCTTTGAGAACCGGAAACCGGTAAATCCGGTATCCGGTATTTACCCCGGGGTCCCACCCCTAAATTTACTACAGTATATTTAATACAATTTCTACATTATTTCATCTATGCTTAACATGCACGTAAAAATATCCTTTCGCCATCTGAAAATTGTCTTAATTGCTCTCCCCTGAATCTCCTCCAGTTTGCCTGCATCCTTCCTGAAGCACAGCGCCCCAAACTGTAGACAATATTTCAGCTGAGGAAAGCGGCACCACCATCTCCTGTGTCTTGGATATGATGTTTATGCAGCCCAAAATGACATTTATCCTTTTTTGCAACAGCATCAGATTGCTGACTCATGTTCAGTTTGTGAAACACCATACCATAACTCCCAGATGCTTCTCTGCAGCACTGCTACTCACCTCGCTAGTTATCTCTCATTTTATAGTGTGCTTCTGCTTTCTGGTATTGCAGCCACTTACATCTTGCAGGCCATCCTATTGACTTTGCAGAGACCACAGCCCTCAAATCATTTACTCTGGAGTAGTTATATTGAATTTAGTGGATCTGCTCTGGAGTAACTAGTTTGAGGATCAAGGTCATAAAGTGTTTTCAGGACTGGAGTGTCTGATTTTTAAATGAATGACTTCCCAGCTCTAGCAAGACCAAGAGACTCTTTTCTCATGTGAAATGCCAATGTACTCAATGAATGAAGGTCTACAAAGAAAAAATGTAGGGCCTGTTTGCTTTCTACTGCATGCCCATTTTATGGTGGTTTTATTCCATTGGCTTCCAGTGGTGCTATCCCTGATTTTACACCAGTGGCAGTGAGGGAATAGTAAGGCCTGAAGCTTTTATTTATCAATTGTTGTTGGGGGGAGGTTATTTCTCTTTAGCTTTTTATAACAAATTGAGGTCATCCACCACACCCATCACTTTGATCATGTTCAGCCTCTCCTCTGTCTGCTGGTTCCCACTCCCTTTTTGCATTCAGAGCAAGCTCCTTGTCTTTACCTTCAAGATTCTTTGTGACCACCTTCTGCACCTAAGCGCTTTGCTCCTCCTCTGCCCCGGAGTCCCCCACTTCCTGAATTGTCTTTGCTCCTTCTTCCATGCTACCGCTTATGCCTGAAATGCCTTCCTTGAGCACATTCACTCTGCTCCCTCCCCTCCCAGCCTTCAAATCCCTCCTAAAAAACTACTGCCTCCAGCAGGAATCCCCCACCTCCTCTCCCCCAACAGATTGCTCGGTAATGCCCATCTATTGTCCTTTCATGCAGGATCTCTTCCCTGCAACATGCACCTGCAATGGGTCAACTTTGTGAATGTGTTCCTGTCTCTCGGTTCCCCTCTCCCTTGTCTCCCTTTCAATGTCTTTCCTAGACTGTAAATCCCTCGGGGCAGGGGCCAATCTCTATTTAATGATTGTACAATGGGTGTGCGAGGCTCCAAGTGGGGGAGCTTGGATCCTCGGAGGGGAAGGAAGGAGGGGACACAACACGCACCCCAGGGGGTTGGAGGGAAGCAGCAAGGCCATACCTGGAAAACGTGCCCTCAGGTTGGGATAGGGCTATCGGGAAAATAAGTCCCTAGCCTGTCTCATCACAGGGCCTGTGAGTGAGCGTACACGTTGTTTGCTGCTTGGATGGCTATCCATGCACACAGGGAGCTGGAGGGGACAGGGGTAGTGAGCGTCGTGGGGGAAGGGAAACAGTGCACACCCCAGGGAGGGGGTTAGGTAGGACAGGTCTTGCACGCCAAGGACGGGGCCCATGGGGTGCTCCCCAGTGACCCCGGGTCTGCACACATACGAAAGCGCCCACCCTACTCGCCCCAATCACACACCCAAGCACTCACCGCAATCTCTCACCTCTCGCACTCCACACAGTCTCTAAGTCTTCTCAACAACAGGGAATCACACCAACAACCAAGGAGGAACAAGGAAAGGGGGGCCAGTCTCACGGGTTCAAGGCTCTGATCACCAGCAGCGAGGCTTGTCAGCTGAGGCCTTTTATCCTAGAGCCCAAGGCATTGTCGCAGCCACGCTGAGCGGCGCACGGGAGGGGGCGTGGTCTCTGCTGCCTGCGTTTGGCCATTTACTCCTCCCTCTGAGGCCTCATTGGGGGAGGAGGGTGTGGCGGCGTTCTCTGGCTCGATGGGGGGCATGGCCTCTTGCGGCGGCGTGTCTCCGACCTCGGGGGGTTCCCCGCAATGACCCGCCTCCAGGGGTAAAGTGGGGGAGTCTGCTGCAAGGGGGGTTCCCCTGGGGGGGCAAGAGGATGGCCCACCCGCCGATCGGGGTGTCGCAATGGGATTCCTTACAGGGTGTTTTTGCACACACATTTTTCCTGCATGTTTGCTGTTACATCCTGAACTTTCTGTGTGTCTAAATAACTCACCCAGATCTTAAACATCCGACTCTTTGAACATCTGCATAGAACTTCTCCCAGAACTTGTGTGTGTAAAAGGTTCTTCTGGCAAACTGCTTTGCTCCAGGCAGCTGTGGTCACTTGGTTTCCATGGCAGCCTATCACATCTACAGCTGCAGATACTTTAGGCTGCCTCAGGGCAGTGTGTGTGTGTGAAGAATGCATCCAGGAACTGCCTCAGGGCAGTGTGTGTGAGGAAAATGCATCCGGAAATTACTTGTGGACTTGTAAACCCAGAAGAATGAAAAATCCAGAAGTTTAAGGTGTGTATAAAAATGCCCATTGTCAGGTACATTGCTGGCATAATAATAATTAATTAATTAATAATCCTGGCTCAGGCTTACAGTATATTTGCCATAGATTTAAAAGGCAAGCAGATAAAACAAGATGAGGAGAAAAAGCAACTTCTGTCCCTAAATAATCCAGCAGAATGAAAGGTCTGCCATCTTTAACCACGTACCTGACAGCAGAAATACCAACACTTAAAAAATAAATAAATCTACAAATCAAACCAGATCCACACAATAGCATCGTTCCAATCCCACAATGGTCAACAGAATTTCATCACTGTGGATTGAGCTCTCCGAGCAATACTTTCCCCACTAGGAATTCCAGTCATTTCTATTACTTAGGGTACACAGGGGGGGCATAGCTCAAGTGGTAAGCACACATGCTTTGCATGTCCAAGGTCCCAGGTTCAATCCCCAGCATCCCTACCTCTAGTAGCACATCTGCAGGAGGCCTCTGGTGGGGGCTTGGAGAGGTCTCAGGTAGCACACTGGGATGGCCTCTGCCAGAGACCCTGGAAGAGCTGGATTTGGACCCAAATTTGAAACCCCTGCTGCCATGTCAGGTTGTGACTATACTGGGCTAAGATGGACCATTGGTCTGACTCAGGTAGGTAGTTTAGTTTAAGGATGGCAGTAGGGCTGGCTCTACAGATTTTGCCACCACTGGCATCTCCCCAACCCACCACAGCATGAGACCTAAGCTAGGAGCTTGTGCTGCGATTGGGCAAGAATCACCAAAGCAGAGGTAGTGTGCTCCTTGGATAAAAACAGATGAGATGTGAGCCTGCCTTGGCAGCACGCATAACCACATGCTGCCAGATGCTGGCACAGGATTGCACTGGAGGTGTTATCGGCTAGCCCGAGTTGTGACCTCTGGACAATCTCTGAGGTCACCGCCTGGGCTAATGCCTGCTCAACCAGGCCAAAGTGGGTTAACATGTCTGTGCAGCCACAATATACCTGGCCCAGGCCATGGGTCCCCATGGCCATCAGCCAAGGCTGTGCCTCGTTGGCTGCCCATCATGGCCGGGGGTGGGGTGCCTTCATGTTTGTTGTGCTCTTGGCCATACCCGGGCTGGGTATGTTCCAACCTAGCCTGGGCCATGTTGCCTGGGATTTTCTGTCCTGGGGCAGCCCACGGAGTGGTCTCACCTGCCTCACATCTGTTTTTACCTTCTCTCCCATGAATGGCTGATGACATGAACCAAGATGAAACAAATGAACAAAATGAAATGAACCAGGAGCACTCACTCCCTCAAACTGCAGATTTGCTCACCCTGCATACCTGCTACAGTTGCCTCTAGCTGGCCGCCTCTGACTCATAGATGTGTTTCCAAAAGGAAATGGTTGATTTGTGGGAGGAAGGGAGTGATACACAGACTTCTAGGGCTGTTCCCACATGCATGAGCCTTGCCTGCCTTTAGTGGGTCAGGAGGACCTGGGTTTGGTGTTGCTTCTCTCCCTTCTACACACTTCAGGGCAAGGAAGACATCCTTCCTCCCTGCTAAATACAGATCAAAATGGACTAGCTGTACGTGACTGACTTACCAGCTCTGCTTTGCCTCTTCAGAGTGATTTGAATTTGGATGCCTTTCCAAATGGATTCTGGCACAAAACATGAAATTCTGAAACTGAAAAACCCTCTTCCTTTGGGAGAAGAGTAGAATATAAATCTAAAATTAATAATAATAAATAATAATCATACTGGCATCTGAAGTTCTCTGATCACCATGCATTACAACAAGCAAAATGGTGTGCTTCCTATATGGTTACTGTCTAGGGTTAACTACCCATATCCAGTGGGCGTGATCCAGAACTCATGCATGTGCAGGGTCTGTGTGATTTCTGTGTGGCTAGCATACACACCAATGTCCCCATTTAATGGGGTTGCATGTGGGTTGCACACGCATTCTCATCCACAGGGTTTGGGACTGGTCCCAGAGTCTCCAGATATTTAACATGACATCTTTGAGCTTTGGTGGATGTCTGGTTTCTCTGGGATATTCAGGGGTGTCGGGATAAGCTGGAGAAATTGGGGCATCATAGGGTAGCAGTGGCAGGGCCACATCAGAAAGGGGCATTGTGAAGAGGCTCTCTGACACCCCTTTTCTGACATGGTCCCAGCCCTTTGAGATTAAACCTTTGGGGCAGGTGGCATCTCTACAATACTACTTAGACTCTGTAGGCTCTGCCCTAGCTTGGAAAAGTCTCTGGCTCAGAGAGAGAGCAAACTGCCAGCTTTGGACCAGATTATGGTACCTTCACTCACGCTGAACCTGAGCAGTCTCTCTCAAAAGTCAGTGGGGTTGCTGATTGAGTAGAACAGAGGAAGAAAAGATACTGCCTTCCAGTTCTTTATTTCTAAGAGTGGTTTATTATGACAGAGTTGAGTGAGGGCTAGGAATTTCTGGAATAGAGGGTGAGTTGGATGTGCTCTTCAGCGTTGCTAAGTGGGGCTGCAGAAATATTTAAGTCTCAAAATGGGGTCACATGGACAAAATATTTGAGAACCCTGCCCTGACCTGGTTGCTAGCAGCATCCCTGTTGCCTGCATACTCAGTGGAGAGAGGGAGGGAAGGTTACACACACCCATATCCCTCCTCTGTCTGGAGAGGTTGCTACCATAGGGATCCCCACACTGTGCATGTGCAAGTTGCAGCCACTGGCAACTGTGCAGTGAGGGCCATCCCCTGCCACCTACTCCATGCTGATACTGGCAGTGGGGTTGGGGTTGTCCCACAATCAAACTTTGCATGGATTCCTTATGGGGCAAAAGCCTCCACTGCTGGTACCTGGAACCCATCCACTTCCCAGTGATGACTCAGACCGTGGAGATAGTCAGTGTATGTGTTTTGTGTTTTATCCACCAGTGACGTTTCCTTATGGTGTACAACAGTGTGAAGTATGGGCAGGTCTGGCACTTCCTTTTGCTGCACTCTAGGTAGAAGGAAGAGAGCTCGAACCTGGATGTGTGTGGTGTGGCTAAAGCTACATAGATGGGGGGCTAGTTTCTGTGTGCATAGGCAACTGGAGGCAGGGTTATGGGGGCATAACCCATATGGTGAGAAGATGAGAAAGAGGCAAGGAATTAGTCATGCCAGACTAATCTTATAGGGTTTTAGTAGTGTGGCAGACATGAAGGGAAAGATTTTGCAACATTATAGAGAAAGAAATGACAAGTGTTGGTATTGTTTTGGATGAGTAGAGAAGGAGAGAGAGGAGTCAAAGATGACCCCAAGGTTTTGGACTGAGGGGACTGGGAGGATGACAGTGTTCTCTACAGAGATGGAGAAAAGTGGGAGGGGAGAAGTGGATTTAGGAGGAAAGATAAGAACTTCTGTCTTGGCCATGTTAATTTTAAGGTGGCAGTGAGACATCCAGGCAGCAATGTCAGACAGGCAGGCTGAGATTTGGGACTGGATTCTGGGTGAGAGTTCTGGTCATCCGTAGCCAAGCACTCAGATACCACAGAATCTGCTCATACGAGAAGACCCACAATACTCACCTTGCCACACTAAAAACTATTTTCATCAAACCAAAGGTGCTCCATCAGAGAAGTGGATCATATAATAGAATAGACTATTCAAATACCTTTGGAGAACCTGCTAAAGTACAACAGAAAGAACCCTCCAACCCCATACCTTTATTTGTTACCTATCATCCCAAACTGGAACCCATGCACAACATCATTAAAGAATTCCAGGCTATACTGGATGGGGATGAAACCCTGAAAGAGATCTTCCCTGAACCACCTCTTCTGTCTTTCAAACAACTTCCTAATCTCTCTCAGCTAATTATCCAGGGCAAACTCCCCACCTCCCAGGATACCAAAACCCCTACAGGAACAAGGCATTGCTGGAACAGGATATGTAAAACGTGTCTTCATATCTCTACTGCAAACAGCATCCAGACATCCTATGGAAATCTATTCAGTATACAAGGGACCTAGAACTGCACATTTAAAAATCTGGTATACCTCATTCAGTGCACTAAATGCCCCCATGGGAACTATGTAGGTGAAACCCATCAATCCTTGCACAAATGCATAAACTCACACAGAAAAAAGATCATGGACAAGAGCACAGATTCTACTGTTGGCATTCACTTCTCACAAAGTGACAACTCTCTTTCTGACCTCTCTGTGCTTGTCTTAAAAAAAACACCCATGCATCACATTTACAAGGCAAGCCTGGGAATTATAGCTCTACTGGATACAAAGATCAATGGACTCAATTTAGACATGGGTTTCACAAGCCATTACAGAAATGTGTAAGTCTAATGACTGTCTCAGCTACAGGAAGTTTTAAGTTTACTTAGGGCGTCTTTAGATGAGATCACTTTTCTCCTGGACTTCTGAGTCTGGGAGAAACAAACCCACATGTGCACGGGGTGTGTTAGATGTTCTCCCCCACTACCAGATATCAGACGGGTGCCATTGGAAACAGTGTCCGCCAGGGAACTCGCACATGCTCGGAGATCCAGAGATGAAGGACCCTGTGAGGTTTGAAAGCAATGCATACCTCCACCAACTGGAGTTGGTCCAATAAAAGATATTACTGTACTACTCTGGGTGCTTTTAGGCAGACCCGGGCGGTGGGGGGCTCCTGTGGCAGCCATCCCTGGGTCTGCTCCCACAGTGGCGGGTTTAAATGGAGCCCATTGCTGCCCCCTCTCCCTTGCCATAAATTTGCGGGTGGATCAACAGCCACTCTAGGCGCTGTCACCTGCAGCTCTGACTGTTGCCAGAGCAACCCAGGAGCGGAGCTGTGGCAGACGGCCATCTTTTACACAGACCATAGTTCTGCCCCAGTCGGTGCTCCAGGTTTGAGTGTCCCACTCCACTTGTGGTGCTCCGGGATATTCCAGAGCACCACAAGCAGCTGGCTCAGAGCAGTCAGTACCTGCTCCACTCCTCCACCTCACCCCAGGGTGGCCTCCCTCTACACAGATCAGGCCCCTGGAGGTGGGGCGGAGCAGGTGTCCCTCTAAGGCACCCTTTGTCTCTAAAAGGAAACTAGATGGTTGTCTTATGGGGATATTGTAACTGTAGTCCTCTAGGTTTGGACTAGATGACCCGTGAGGTACCTTCCATTTCTATGAGTCTGTGTTTCAGCCATGACCATGATACTCAGGCAGTGATTTCTAAATGGGTTAGCATGCCATCTTGAGGCAGAACCAATTAGTTCCAGGGGTGGCAAATGACTGGGAAGATGATTGCCCTAGGGTGGGCTTCTCTCCTTGTTCCTTTGCCTCTGTTCCCCGAGGGGAGAAGTGCCTCCTTCCACTTCCCACATGCCTACTGCTCCAGTCCCTTCACATACTCTAAACACCTGATGCACCAATTCCTTCTCCCTGGACCCACCTCCTTCCTCCACTGCCCATGTCCCTTCTCCAGCATCCCACACTTCCTTTTCCCGGTCCCCCTTCATCCCCTGATGCACAAAAATCCCCCAAACAGAATTATTATCTAAGTTTTAATCATATATTCAAATACGTTTAAGCTTATAGGAAATTTCTATTTGTAGAGATGACCCAGATAACTTTGTCTTCGTTTGTGGAGTGTCGTGCAATGTAAACCAGTGTACTAGGGCAGGGGTGGGGAACCTTTTCTGTCCTAGCGACCGCTTTGGAAATTAGTACAAGCACCAAGGACCACAGAGAAATTGAGGGGCAGCGATGGTTAAGGGATGTGCTTAGGAAGATGAGCCATGAGTCTGTGCCATGTATCTGTCCTCTATCCTTGCATGCATGCCCTCATCTCTGCTCCATTCTACCAAGCTCGGTCTCTTAGGCAGCTTTTATGCGAGGCACTGAAAAGCGCCTCCTGAGTCCCGCGTTGAGAGAAGAGCCGTGCAGGGAGTGTTTACATGCTCCCTGCGCTGCCGGAAGTGACGTGCTCCCCATTGCTGCCAACAATGGGGAGCACATCACTTCCAGCAGCGCGGGGAGCATGTAAACACTCCCGGTGCAGCTTTTCTCTCAACGCAGGATGCAGGAGGCGCTTTTCAGCGCCTCGTATAAAAGCAGCCTAGTGCCTGGGGGTAGGAACTGGATCCAGGAACTGCAAAGGGGCCACATAAAAACTAGTTGCAGAAGAAGACTCTGAAATTCAACTGTATTGTCTATGTGGCAGAATCCAGTTCCCTTTAGAAATCACCTGTTTGTCTCAGCTCTCTACACAAATACAGAATCCCCTCTGGAAATTTATGTCCTGGTCAATTAATGACAAGACCGATATGCCAGCAGAGGCATTCACCATTTGGTTGGAGTTCCTGAAGGTGCTATAATTCAAGTGAGCTGCACCACGGGATTGATGCAGCCCTCCTTGTGACTCTAATATCATAAGAAGAATTTACACTGCCAATCCAGAATACTCCTTGATTTGGAGTATTGATGGTTGTGTAAATAGTTACTCTGGAATGACAACTCCGGAACTACAGCTACTTCAAAATAACTTTGTACAAGTAAAAACAACCAGTGACCTTCACTGCCTTGTGGATCCCTCTCACATGCCCATTTCTTAACGTCCCTCCACCCCAGTTAAAAAATTACATGCTTCCATGGTGCTAACATCTGTAGGATTTTTAGATGAGCTGGTGTGTGCACTGACATACTTGTGATAGAAATACCTATGCAGTTCAATCGCCACATGGATTGGCAGTGCGGGTGCAGCAGCACACAAACCCAGCATAAGCTTTGCAAACACTTTTTCAAACAATAGCCGGCCTGGCTGTAACTAATAAGAGCCAATACCAGCTCAAGGTTGGTGCACAGCCAGCCATGTAAGGACACATAACCAATAGTGGCCGAGAATGTAGGTAATCCTAGCTGGAGACATATCTAGCTCTTAAAGCTGTTCAAAACATATGGCATATGGTCTGCAGAGTTCATGGACGTCAGAGCCACAGTCATGGATATGCATGCTGAGACGGTCTTTGTGCTCATCATCACACTCCAGGTGTGCCATTCCACCACTGAGCAGAACCTTTGAGTAATCCAACGGATCCAAGCCTTCTGCTTTTGTTGGCGCAATGTGATATCAGGGCACAGAAAGGCTCTTGCTTGATCTCTGGCCGGGATAGCAGGGTTCACAACACCAGAAAGACAGTTCCTGCTTTAGAGCCATGCACATACTTACCTCCGCTGACAATGGACCACACTGGGGAGGATCAAAGTCATGACAGCTGATGATGTGTGCAGAGAGGTACCTGTCAGGAAACACAGCTGGGCTGTACCCACCGAGAAGCTTGTTTGGGTAAAGAAGAAAAGTACAGACTGGTGGGAGAATGTGCTGTTCTTGTGGGGAGATGCCAAGTGGATCTCCAGTTTCATGATACCCCATCACCTTGACTTGCAGATAGCCAAGATCCTCAGGCCACGACTGGCAAATAAGAGCACGGTGATGCAGTTGCCATCCCCATGGAGATATGCATTGTCATTGCCATCTGGAAATTCACAACTCCAGAGTCCTGCTGCTCTGTCACCCAGCAATTTGGCATTGGAACCTCTACGGTACTGGGCATGATACTAGTAGAGATTTACACAGCGATTGAGGAAGTGCTGCTGGGCCAGGTGTGTCAGGACGTGGGGGCGGAGGAGGCCCCGGGGGAAAGGTAGGGACCCCGCACCCCAGAACGCTCCGTTAGAGGCCAATACCCCCGAGCAAGGGGCACTCCGCGAAGCCTCGTCAGTAGGGGAGGGAGGGGGCGGCACTCCCCAAGGACCAGAAGCAGAGTGGCCGCAGCAAGATCCCGCTAGGGGAAATACCTCTGCCTCGGAGGGACAGGGGGCGGGGCCGGGAACGACGTTGCGCCGCTCAGCGCGGCTGCACGCATGGAGGGGCGGAGCCGGGAGTACTTAAGGCCAGCCAGCACTGGTTACAATTGCCGGCGATCAGTGTTCCTGTGAAGCTGGCCCCCAGAGCGTTGCAACAGAGATCCTTATCTCTATAGCAAGAGTGCGAGAGTGCAAGGAAGGCGTGTGGTGTGTGCGAGTGGAGTGTTGAGCAAGTGAGTGGTTGTCTGTAAATGTGTGTTGTCCTTTGTGTGTTCACTGTAATCTGTCTCCCGGTAGCCCTGCGTGTCCTTCCCTGAGGTTGGTGAGAGTCGCCCCCCTTTTTCCTTTCCCCCCGTCCTCGGGTCTCTCTCCCCCCCGCACTTGTTCCCCACGCGGCGTTCTCCCCCTATCACTGTGGGTTTGGAAGGGTGTGGGGGTTTGAACGTGTGGGCAGGGACCTGGTCCCCCTGGGAACAAGGAGGGGGCCTGCACACGCTAGTACTGATCCCATTCCCTGTGATGATACAGCCCTGTCTCTAACGAGACATTGTGGGCCACCCTACAACCTGAGGGAACTTCTTTGTCAGGCCAAACGTGTGCACCCCCTCCCCTCAGGAGTCCCTTGCGTGGATCGAGTGAGCTGCTGGACAGGCCCGTGGGTTCCCCCGTGTACCTCTCTCCTCGGGGAGACCTCACAAGGTGATGCTGGACTGGGTGGTGCAGTTGGCTGACACCATGGAGGTAATGGAGGACCTTTGGCAGGAGGGGTTCCCAAACTGCATAGGGGTGATCGATGGGAGGCATATCACCATCATTTTCCATCCCCATAGCAAGAACAACTATCTGAACTCAAAGGGGGTTTTCTCTGTGGTTCTCCAGGTCGTAGTGGACCACTGTGCCTGGTTCATGGATGTGTTGGCTGGGTGGTCCAGGAAGAACCACAACACTCATATCTTCTGTCAGACTCCCTTCTTTGGCTGCATGTACACCAGAGACTTCGGGCCCTCCACAGAAGCATGCTTTGAGAGGGTGCTCATGAGGCCTGTCATTCTCGGGGACCCTGCCTATCCACTGAAGCCCTGGCTCATGAAGTAATACACCGTTGCCTGACTTCAACTGGCAGCTTAGCACCACCTCCTCTGTTGTGGAGAGAGCTTTGGGACTATTAAAACAGCACTAGATATCAGTTGTGGCCAAAACTAATTTCCAGCTAGAGTCCGCTCCTGTAAGTACCGCCGCTTGTGTTCTTCATAACATCTCCAAAGCCGGAAGGACTGTATTGGAGAACTCCCTCCCCTACCCACCCCCCCCGAGTTATCTCCAACAAGCCAATGCCCCTGTTCAGGGACCAGCTGAACTGAGCAGCGCATAGCGGAGATCTGGGACATCTTGTGCCAGCAAACACCAACCTCAGTGACAGTTTAATGAGCGTCAGTGAACTATTTTAAATGAACTTTTTGTGATGTCAGTAAAGCCTTTTAAAATATTTTGCTTTCCTCTGGCCCGTCCAGCTCCCCCTTCCCACCAGCACAGCATACCTTCCCTCCTTGCCACCCCCCATGCTATTTCCTGTTAGGTGGCCTTTCTCTGTGCACTTCCTATTGGCATTTGCGGGCTGCAGGCCTCAACCTCTGCTTTTTCCTATTGGCATTTGCAGGCTAGCCATCTCTGGGAATGGCAATAGGAACTTCTGGCATGCAGTCAGCTACTATCCCCAACCCTCAAGTGCAAAGCCAGAGGATTTCCCACTCATGCCCAATTTTTGGTGCACCCACCACACACCCTTCCCTTCTCATCCAGCCCCCAGCCCCCATAGTTTTGTGAATTTCAACCATTTTAACTGAAATAAATAAACTTACTGAAGACTTGCATCCTGTAGTCCATTATTCATAGGAAGACTCTTATTTGTAGTTGTCTCTGTCTTTGTGTCTTGGTTAGATTTTAAGGTCCATGGAGCAGGGACTGTCTTTATGTTATGTGTATCTGTACAGCACTGCGTACGACTAGTGGCGCTATAGAAATGATAAGTAGTAGTAGTAGTAGTAAGAGGCATATCGCTATTTCATACCACCATTCTACAACGTGCCCCCTCCCCAAAACCTCCCTTCTTTCCCAGAAGTAGCACAGAGTAATGGGTTATGAAAAATTAAAGAACTTGGTAACTAACAAATAAAAGAAGAAAAATTAAAGAACTTTATTTTAAAAGAATGTACACTCTTTTTGCATTGTTCCGCATACTCCACGACCCCACTGTGAGCGGGGGCTGCATGGCCAGTGGATGGGAGCCACGTGGTTAGTTGAAGCAAACACCTAATAAAAGGGCAGGTGAACATCCACCTGATGTGAGCTACCATCTTGTTTGTTACCCATTAAGTGGGCATGTAAACAGTGGCCTGTTGTTGCACAATAGACCTTTTGCACAGATAAGCACATAAGAGAACTTTTCCAAGACAACTGTGGAGAGTTGAATTTAAAAATGTGGGGCATGCTATGCTAGATTTTAGGGCCCTCACTGACAGAATGTGGGGGTATTGAATTGGAAAAGAAGTCAAGAAGACAGAGCATTTCTGGGAGGTTAAAAGCACTGATTGATGCTGCCACGTCGCACCCAGCTGTCTCTCCAGATAAGTTGCGCCCCTGGAGCAGCACAACACAAGCTCTGAAGTCCTCTTGTGATGGTATTTGGGACAAGAAGAGGGCATTGAGGCTAGACAGATGCACAAAGAGGCTAGACAGATGCACAAAGAGGCTATCTGACCCTGGGCCTCCATGATGCAACATAGCCAATGTAGTGGTAAATGTGACCCTGCAACTAGGTTCAGAAAAGACTGTTAGATGAAGGATTTTAAAGAAAATCTGGCTCACTATGCAGCTAGAAAGGAAAACTGGAAGATTTCTGTAGTCATTTGTCTATAGGCCGAAGCCTGCAAGGTGCTTAGCACCCATCTACTAATACACTTACACGCATGCTTAATTTTAAGTATTAGTAGTCCCATTGACTTTGATAGGATTATACATGTGCTTGGAGTTAAATGCATGTTTGGGTCAGGCTAGCAGAATTGGGTGCACAGACTTAGTTTGATCCACAAAGGACTCTGTGGCAGAGTTCTGAAGGATACACCTCCGTTCTTTTCAGGTGCTGCTCATCAAGCAGCCTTCTTTGTGGATCAAACAGCTGGGCATGACTTCTCTTCTGCTAGTGCACCAGCCTTCATTGCTGGTCACCTTTACTAGTAGGTGCATCAGCAAGCTCTTCTTGCTGCTCACTTTCACCCTGCTACACTCCTCCTGCCCCCTCAGGAAGCCAGGGCTTACAAAAAGAGCCACTAAAGTACCAAAAGAAGATGTTCCCCCCTCAAAAGGAGGAGGAGAAGGCCTGTTCCACCCATCAAGCAAGATCACTGACACTAGTGCCAACAATAACAGATGTAGAAGCACACACAAAGTCCCCAGGGCCGCCATATCTTTTCCTCACATATCAGCTTCTCAGCTTGTTCTTTTTCCCTCCTGGGCTCATCTGATTTTTCTTATAGTGCCATTCCTGATTAAAGGCCCTCCAATCCCTTCCTAAAATCACTGGCCATGGGAGCTGGACAACTACTCCACCCCTAACTCAGTAATCTCAAGAACCCACCTTCAAGGGTACCCAGACAAATGGATGGCTCTTGGTGTCCCCATGGACACAATGTAGTAATGCTCCCAGGGCATTACCAAATGAGGCTGTACATACTAGTGTGGACTAGTGGACTAGTGTTTGATTAGACCCTGAGTCCAATACAGCAATAACTGTTTTCCCGCCTATTTGAATGGAGTAGGTATAGCGAGCTAGCTGTCTGTCAGTTGGAGCTTCCTGTGCTACCAACATAAAGAGACCCCAGGCCTGGTCACACTCCATGAACATACAAATCCTCTGTAAATGGCCAAATTCTCTGCAGCAAAAGCAGCAGATTCTGTCACTATGATCCCATGGGAGAAGGTATGAGGCTCTGTCGTCATCATCATACATAGGTTTCCCACCCCCTTCCAGAGGTATAGACAATGAAGGCTTCTGACTGTCTCTACCCAATGTAGGTGGGTTTTTTTTGGGGGGGTGGGGGTTGAAGGATCCCTGTTCTCTACTAGGTTTCCTGGGGACCTCACTTTTTCTCTGATTTTCTCCCTTTCACTGTAGATAACAAAATGTTTTCAGTGGCTCCAATTGCTGCCTAAAGAGTCAAGGGTCTTTGTTGTCATACCCATTTCCACATAGGTCCTGGCAATGAGAAAATGGCATAATCCAGGACTACCTGGTAAACACCTTGTGCTATCATTCTTACTTCTGGTTGGGATGTGAGACCAGAACGGGGTTCGGATGTTCGGCTGTTAGGTCTGAAAACTGAGTTTGGGTTCGTGGGTTCAGTCTGGCGGAGTTTGGTCCCACCGAATGTTCGGACTATTCAGCCAAGGCAGAGGCTTGGGACGCTCCAGGGGGGCCCGTGGGGGCATGGCAGGCCATTGGAAACACAGCAGCAGCAGAGATCGGGAAGGCTTGGCAATTGGCACCCCGGCTTGCCCAGGCAGGCAGGCTCAGTGCTTGGCCCCCGGGGTGCCTGTGGCACCATGTCTGGCCATCTGAGACCCAGCAGCAGCAGCAGCAGCAGCAGCAGAGGCCGGGAAGGCTTGGGGCTTGGTGGCTGGCCTGGCACCCCTACTTGGCCAGGCATTGCAGGCTGCCAGGCATCGGTGGAGCAGCAGCAGACATTGGATTGCCCAGTAGCAGAACCCATGGTAGCAGCGTCAGCAGCAGCAGACAGACACCTTGATGATAAAGCAACTGCTCCACCAACTTGACCCCCAGTCTCAGGAGGTGCGGTGAGCAAATATCCCCCACCATAGAGAACAGACACCCGCTTGCTGGGGACACTCGTTGGTGGGCAGGACAACAGACCCTTGGCCACTTTGGACAGAGCTGGCCACATGTCCCTCTGAGAGCTGTGTCACCACCTTGTTCTGCCCCTCCCATCAGCGCTGTGAGTGGTGCAGCAGCAGCCAGTTGAGGCTCAGAAGCATCAGTGCACCATGGAGGAGCTGGGGTGGGGGCAGCTGTCAAGTCCATCGGCAGCTGCAGGACATGGAGGGCGGCATGGCTTTCAACTGAAAGCCATGTGCATGCTGGGGGAAATGATTGCGCTTGATGGGCAGTCCTTCTCGGTGGTCAGGGACACAGGGTTTAGGCACCTGATTCGCTTCCTGCCCCACCCCACCCCCAGTTTAAGCTGCCCTTGCACACCACCCTGATTCAGGCTGCCACTGATGCCTGGCAGCCTGCAATGCCCGGCCAAGCAGGGGTGACAGCCACCGAGTCCTGGCCAGGCCTCTGCTGCTGCTCCGTTGATGCCTGGCAGCCTGCAATGCCCAGCCATGATGGTGACTGGAACTAGAGAACCCAGCATAGAGCATGCAGAACTGAAGGCCTACCAGCACCACCCTGAGTCAGCAGGTGGTGCCAGCCCTGTACCGGGCTTTAAAGAAGCAGGTGAGGGAGCAGCTGCAGGGGCTGGGAGTGCCACTGTCCACTTCACCACCGACTTGTGGTCGAGTAGGAACATGCAGCATACCTGCCTGGCAGTGATGACACACTGGTGGCAGGACCTGGAGGCAGGGTTTGACAGTGGCAGGAGGGGTCCCGAAGCAGGGTATAGGTGGGTCCTCTTCAGGCAGAAGTAATGGACGCTGAGGCCCCCACAATTCTCAGAACATCAAGGCACCCCTGATTGCCATGGTGAGGAAATGGGTCACGCCCTTCACCAAGGGGTGCGTGGTGATGCACAACACGGCCAACGTATTGAGGGCAGTCCACGAGGGGGGTTTCACCAGCATCCCTTCACCTGGTGGTCAGGGACGCTCTTGGCTTGGGGGAGAAGGGGATTTGGGCAGGCACCCTTAGCTCCCTGATCGAGCAGGGGAGGAAACTGGCCAGTTTCTTTAACTGGAGCGTGGTGGGCAGGGACCTCCTCCAGGCGAAGCAGTTGGAGGAAGGCTCCCCAGTGCACCAGCTGGTGCAGGATGTGTCCACCCGGTGGAATTCCTCCACTTCCCTGATGCTAGAGTAGCTTATCGAGCAGAAAGCCCCCTTGCATCAGGTTCAACTGGTGATGGACAGCGGACCACCTCCAGGGTATGATGGGGCAGAATGGGAGATCCTGGAGCACACTGTCTTTGTTCTGAGACCATTCCTGGCCTTGACAGAGACCATAAGCTCCTCCTTGGCCACCATCATCCAGGTGACCCCTCTGGTGCAGAGTTTCCTCAGGAGACTGGAGGAGATTCTCCAGGGGCGGGATTGTGGCCCTCAGGGCAAGATGCTGGCAGCTGAGGTGGTTGCCCTGGTGCAGCAGTTGAAGGCAGGTCTGAAAGCGCGGTTTGATGAGCTCCTGCAGAGGGAGGAATATGTGTTAGCAGGCAACCATGCTGGACCCCAGGGTCAAGGGCAGAGTGGCACACCAGACAGCACTCTATGGGCATTGGAAGGGTGACCTGGTGGAGAGGGTCCTGCAGGCAGAGAAGACTCTGGAGAGTGTGTGGCAGCAGCAGGACACCCCTGGGGATGGTGGAAGCAGTCACCCCTTTCAGCCGGCGGAGTCTATCCCTGTCCCCAGCCCTAGAAGTAGCAGCACCAGCATCAGCCTGAGCAGCAGTAGTACCCCTATTGCTTCTGGATGATGTGGATGGACAGTCCTCCCTACCTGGAACATAGGCCCCAGAACCCTGATGGTGGGTCCTGGGGCTGGAGTGGCTGCCTGTTTCTTGATGCTGTGGAATGACAGCTCCCCGTGAGTGGAATAACAGCCTGACAACCCTGATGGTGGGTCCTGGGACTAGAATGGCAGCTTCTGGATGACATGGACAGCCCCCCCGTGCCTGGAATGTAGGCCCCAGAACCCTGAGGGTTGGTCCTGGGGATGGAGTGGCTGCCTCTTTCTTGATGCAGTGGAATGACAGCTCTCTGTGAGCAGAATGATGGCCCCAGAACCCTGACGGTGTGTGCTAGGACTAGAGTGGCAGCTTCTGGATGACGTGGATGGACAGCCCCCCATGCCTGGACCGCAGGCCCCAGAACCCTGAAGATGGGTCCTGGGGCTGGAGTGGCTGGCTGCTTCTTGATACAGTAGGATGACAGTTCCCTGTGAGCTGAATGACAGCCCCAGAACCCTGATGGTGGGTCCTGGGACTGGAGTGGCTGCTTCTTGATATGGTAGGATGAGAACTCCCTGTGAGCGGAATGATGGCCCCAGAACCCTGATGGTGGGTCCTGGGACAGGAATGGCAGCTTCTGGATGATGTGGATGGACAGCCCTCCCTGCCGGGAATGTAGGCCCCAGAAGCCTGATGGTGGGTCCTGGGTCTGGAGTGGCTGGGTGCTTCTTGATACAGTAGGATGACAACTCCGTGTGAGTGGAATGACGGACTGAGAACCCTGATGGTGGGTCCTGGGACAGGAGTGGCAGCTTCTCGATGATGTGGACAGACAGCCCTCCCTGCCTGGAATGTAGGCCCCAGAACCCTGACGGTGGGTCCTGGGGCTGGAGTGGCTAGATGTTTCTTGATGCGGTGGAATGACAGCTCCCTATGAGTGGAATGATGGCTCCAGAACCCTGAAGGTGGCTCCTCGGACTAGATTGGCAGCTTCTCAATGATGTGGATGGACACTCCCCCCCCCCCCCCAGTGCATGTAACGTAGGCCCAAGAACCCTGATGGTGGGTCCTGGGACTGGAGTGCCTGCTTCTTGAGGCAGTGGAATGCCGGCTCCCTGTGAGCAGAATGACAGCCCCAGAACCCTGATGGTGGGTCCTGGGACTAGAGTGGCAGCTTCTCAATGATGTGGATGGACAGCCCACTGTGCCTGTAATGTAGGCCCAAGAACCCTGACGGTGGGTCCTTGGGCTGGAGTGGCTGCTTCTTGAGGTGCTGGAATGACGGCTCCCCATGAGCGGAATGATGGCCCCAGAACCCTGATGGTGGGTCCTGGGACTAAAGTGGAAGCTTCTAGATGATGTGGATGGACAGCCCTCCCTGCCTGTAATGTAGACCCCAGAACCTTGATGGTGGGTCCTGGGACTGGAGTGGCTGATTCACGATGCTGTGGAATGATGGCTCCCCTTGACTGTAACATAAGCTCCAGAACCCTGAAGGTGGGTCCTGGGGCTGGAGTGACTGGAGAACTTTGAAGGCCGAAGTGTAGAGGGTTCCATATGAACAGCAGTTGAACATGGGTCAGTCAGTCTTAAGAGATAGGCGAGTGCCATTCTGAAGGGATGGGCGATGGCCTCTGTTACCCTCGGCCAACTGAAAGGGAGTCAGGTTCAAATCCCTGAATCCAGAGCAGCGGAGACGCTGGAGTCACAGACAGGAATGGTCTCAGCACAAAGACCATGTGAGCCAGGATCTCCCGTTCCATCCCATTGTTCACCCAGCCCCCGACTGCTGGAGCACTCATCCAAGCTATGGCCGTCTACAAGATTGAGGAGCAAATGGCTGACATGCAGTACCAGCACCAGACATTGGATTACCAGGGCACAGTAACTACGACTGGCACCCCTGCTCGGCCAGGCATTGCAAGCTGACTGGCATTGGTGGAGCAGCAGCAGAGGGCTCAGTGGCTGGTACCCCTGCTTTGCCAGGCATTGCAGGCTGGCTGGCATTGGTGGAGCAGCGGCAGAGGGCCAGCCAAGGCTTGGTGACTGGCACCCCCACTTGGCTGGGGCATTGCAGGCTTGGGTCATATGCCACCGAACTCAAGAAACTCTACTGCAAAGTAGTCAAGCCTTGCCCAGAGGTGAATCATGTGGATGCCCAGTAGCAGACATTGGATTGCCTTGGCACAGAACCCATGGCACAGACAGCAGAGGTGACATTGGCAGCAGCAGAGGACATTGGATTGCCCGGGCACAGAAAACATGGCACTGACAGAAGCAGCGGACACTGGGTTGCCCGGGCTCAGAACCCGTGGCACTGACAGCAGAGGCGGCATTGGCAGCAGCAGAGAACATTGGCTTGCCCGGGCACAGAACCCATGGAACAGCAGAGATGGCATCAGCAGGATTTGCCTGTGCACAGCACCCATGGAGCCAGGATGGTATGATTTGCCAGGGAAGAACTCCCATACAGCAGCAGATGACAGCAGCAGGATTGCATGGGCACATTTGGATTTACCAGGGCAGAGCACTCATGGACTAGCAGACAGCAGCAGAGGGATTACCAGGTCAGTGGGGCACATCACCCAGGGTTGTCAGGGCAGGCAGACAGGCAGTGTGGCATGAGAGGCAGGTAGGCTGAGGCAGGGTTTGAGCTTTGCAAACTGGGAGGCAGATAGGCAGCGTGGCATTATTAATTATTATTATTATTATTATTATGAGCATTTATATAGCGCAAGCAATGACCCAGAACCTGGGGCTAGCACTGTACGAGCCGCGGAGATTACTTACCTGAAAGCTGGGGATTGTTGGAGTCCGGTACCTGCGGGGAGGCAGAGCTGTACCCCTGTGCGAGATCAAAAGACACGGTTGAGCCTACAGTGGCGCACCCAGAGCCCAGGGCTAGCACTATACGAGCCGCGAAGATTACTTATCTGACAGCTGGGGATTGTTGGAGTCTTCTTAGCCTCCGCTTCTTGGAGAGGCCATTTTGAGCAGGTCAAGGCTCAGACTAGGAAAACTGTAGCGGTAATTTTGAAATTATGGTTAGGGTGGCCGAGTGGTTGCCTCAGCGTTATCTTTGTTTAGGGCCAAGGTGCTTGCCCAGACCTTGTATGATGCCCCGGTATGGAGCCTGGCCTATTTGGGCAAATTGGAATTTATCCAAAATGGGTTTTTGGCTTCTGTTCTGGGCATTCCCCGGGGTTCTCCCCAGGTGATCTCTCAACTTGAGACAACCTCAGTGCCCGTAGAGGTTTTGTGATACAACAAACAATAAATTACTGGGTTAGGTTAGTTACAGTACCCTTTGAGGAAAACTCTCTTCTAAATATGGCACTAAAATGCGGTCTGCTGGATCCATGGCAAGCGCAAGTAAAACTACTAATTCAGTGGCTGGGTTTCTTGCCAGGGACCCTGGGGAAGGTGGGGGCTAAGGCCTTTAAGAAGTTAGTTCATCAGAGACTTCGAGATCAATCCTGGCAGACTGAACAGGCGCTGTTGGTTTCTCAGGAGGTGGCTCCAGGGATTGAGATCCACAACCCACAATCAATAGAACCCAACTACCTCTTTGCTTGGCAGGACTCAGCAAGGCACATGGCTTTCTCTAAACTTCGGAGCAATTAATTCCCCTCAGCCTTGGTTGCTGGAAAATTTAGGGGCACTCCCAAAGATCTGAGGGTATGTCAGCTTTGTGATATGGGGGAAGTAGACACAATACCCCATATCCTATTAAGGTGTCCCACTTTGGGGGGAATACGCCTAAAATATATGGGGGAAATCCTCTTGGAGTTATATTCTAGAGCCAATGTTTGGCTGCTGCCAGGGAGGTGCCCTGCTGTCCATCACCAGTGGCAACTGATGCAAGGCGACTTTGTGCTTGAGCTTGAGAAGCCACTCGAGCATCAGGAAGGTCGAATTCCACCGGGTCCACTGGGGAGCCTTGCTTGGCCTGCTTTGCCCAGAGGAGGTCACTGCCCTTCACGCTCTGGTTAAAGAAACCAGCTAGCTTCCTCCCCTGCTGTCAGTGGGGATAGGGAAGGGACACACACACAGAGGCACTGCCCAGTCTCCACCCGTTCCTTGGTGCTGCAGGTCACTCAGAGCCTAAAATGCCCGTCAGGATAGTAAGTGGGCCCTGAATGTCTCAAAGAGGCAAGGCCCTTATCATCATTGGGCGCCAGCACCAGAGTAGGGCTGCAACTCCCCACTCCATCCTTTAACTGCAGACACATGTCATGGGGGTATGGGCGAATAAGTGAGTGATTGTGGGGAATGGGGGCAGGGTCCCAGGGAGCAGGGACAAGGGTGGAGGCACACCACATAGGTATGGGGGGA
Source organism: Sphenodon punctatus (assembly GCA_003113815.1). Lineage (NCBI taxonomy): Eukaryota > Metazoa > Chordata > Lepidosauria > Sphenodontia > Sphenodontidae > Sphenodon > Sphenodon punctatus. The sequence continues at coordinate 348,072 of QEPC01013437.1, forward strand.
AGGGTACCCAGGGAGCGGGAATGCATGCAACACTCACCTTTCAACAGGCTCTCACTAGGAAAGGGCTGAATGAGGAAGGACACCACTCACACACACGATGAGGTACTCCACACAGCAAGACAACAACACAAGTTCAAGCTCAATTGCATGGGGTGCCAGCTTCTCCTCAGATTACCAGTGCTGGGTGCTCTCCAGCGCCAGCTTTTATGCTGGCAGTCCCACCTCCCTACATGCCTGGAGTCGCGCAGAGCATCATGATGGTGCAGGCACTGACCCTGCGTTGCGTAGGGTCACAGACAGGGGAACCTCGTCAATTCTGGTCGGGGTGATGGAGGACGCTGAAGGTGTCTCCAGAGCATGTGTGGCAGGGGGCACATGCGCACCCAGGAGAGCGGACGTGCCAGGCTGGTGGGAGCATCGTGGCCTGACACCAGCTCGATCACGGACCTAAGGGTGCTGGCCCCAATCCCCTTCTCCCCCAAGCCCGGAGGATCCCTGACCACCAGGTGAAGGGCGTGTGTGGCACAAAGGATGCTAGTGAAGCCCCCCTCGAGGACTACCCTCAATATGTTGGCCGTGTTATTGGTGACCACGCACTCCTTGGTGAAGGGCACGCCTGGCATGACCCACTCCCTCGCCATGGCGGTCAGGGCTGCCTCTATGTTCCGGGACATGTGGGGGCCAGCCATTACTTCTGCTTAAAGCAGGGTCCACCTATACCCTGCTTCAGGACCCCTCCTGCCACTGCAAAATTCTGCCTCCAGTTCCTGTCACCAGTGTGCCATCACCCCCAGGTAGGCGTGCTGAGCGTTCCTGCTCAATCACAGGTCTGTGGTGAAGTGGACGGTGGCACCCCCAGCCCCTGCCAGCTTATCCATCACTTGCTCCTTTAAAACCCAGTACAAGGCTGGCACCACCTGCTGACTCAGGGTGATGTGTAACAGCAGCTTAAACTGGGGGGCCAGGAAGCCAATCAGGTGCCTGAACCCCATGCCCCTGTCCACGGAGAAGGGTTGCCCATCCAGGGTAATCATTTCTCCCAACATGTGCGTGGCTTTCACTTGAAATCCATGCTGTCCTCAACGTCCTGCAGCTGCCGAGGGACTTGGCAGCTTCCCCCACCCCAGCTCCTCCAAGGTAGATTGACGCTGCTTCTGCTGCTCCCCCCTAGCAGCAATACCACTCCTGCTGCTAGACGCAGCTGTTGGAGTAGGACGCTTGTCCACTTATGGAGGCAGACAACTGGCTGCTGCAGTCGGGAACCCACTGGTGTCCACTGCCCCTGCCTGCCTGCTTAGCAACACAGTGCTGTGGCATCCCTTAAGGTGCCTCGCCATGGCAGTTGTGCCAAGGTTGGTGAGCACTTCCCCATGCTTCACCACTTTCTGGCACAAAGTGCACTACACCTCCCTGGGATCATCCACCCGCACCAACTTAAAATGCGCCCAGAGGATTTTTTTGCCCCCTCCTGTCTTCTGGCCCACACCGGGTGACGCACCGCTGCCAGTGCTGCTGAGAGGGGCAGAACATGGTGGTGACACAGCTCTCAGAGGGACAGCCATCGCCTCAGCTCCAGATGTCTCCTCCACGGGACTAGTGTCTGCCTCATTGTCGCCAATCACAGTGATGTCCCATGAAGGGGAGTATTAGGACCCTGAGGCTGATGGATTGCCCACCATGCTGCTGCCACTTTCCCTGTGCCCCCTATAGCTGCTGCTGCTCCTCTCCCCGCTGCCATTTCCTGGGGATCGGGCCCTGCCTCTAGGAGCCAGGGTGGGATCCACCAGCCCTGTACTGCTGGGGATTGCCTCAATAATGGGGGACAATGGTGGCCCATGGTGAACTTCGGACCCTGCCCCTGAAGCACCTGCCCCTACTCCTGCATTGCAGTCTCCTATACTGCAGGCCTGGCAGGAGGTGCTGCCAAACCACCACCACCCCACCACCACCCCGGCTGGTGCCACTGCTGGGAACCTCGGAAGCCTGTTACCCAAAATCAGGCCTGTGGAGTTTGGGGCATGATGATGGACTATTCTAAAATCTATGGAACTAAATGGAATATTATATCTACAAAGGCCTAGTCCTACAAACACACTGTAAAATATTAAAACTGAATCACTACACACCATCTCTATAACTAAGCTAATTCCTACATCTATCTATCTACCTACCTACCTACACAGGGATGGGGAAGGGGACACAGACAGCTCACAACAAACAACACAGGGTGGGGTCCAAAACTAAAATGAAACCTAAATCAATCTAATGCTATTCTAAATAAATCCAAAAACAGGAGAAGGGAATCAGGGATGGAATATATAGTCGGAGGAGGGAAGGATTCAGTGGAGGGGAGGAAGAAAGAACACAAGGAGGGGTAAAAAATAAAAATAACACTTACTTATTATTATTATTATTATTTTACTTATTTATTTAGGGCACTAGCTTTCACTCTGTCCCACACAAACAAACAAACATCAATAACAATAAAACAAGAATAAAATAATAATAACAGCCAAAGTAGCATAGAGATACAAACTTCATAGCAATACAAAGCCATAGCCCAACGGCCCTTTGACAAGCAAGAATTGGCAAACCATTCTATTTCTGCCCTAATTATTAACAGTCATAAAATCCCCAATAACCTGGGGAAGTCGTATAATCACTCATATCAAGTTCATATAGCCCAGGAAGGGAGAGGAGCGGAAGAAGGTGCAGCTGTTTTACAGTTGCACTTTCTAGCGGATAAATTCACTACGCCACTTAGTGGCAAGCCAGATGAATGAGGCTGCCTGAATAAGCTCTTCCTGTTTGCAAAGGGAGAGTAGAGATTGGTACATTTCGTGAGTGAATAAACCCTTATGGTTACCCACGAGAGGCCGAAGCCAAACGTCCCTAAGATCCTCATAATGGGTACAGTTACATAGAAAGTGTTCAACCGACTGCACTTCGGCAAGCAAACAGGTACAGTGGCGTAAGTCATATTTGACCCCCACATACCTGCCCTCCGTCACCGCTATTTGGAACAATTGGAAACGGGCCAAAGTATAAGATCTGCATAAATGTTTGTTATTAAGTTGATCCAAGTATGTCTCGAATAGGACCGTAGCCTATCTAATCTAAACTAAATAAATGAAACTACGGAGATAAATGTGTGGAAATGGGTGAAGGTGGAGGAGGATGGCAATGGATTGGGAGGTACACAAACTGCTGGGAGAGGGAGACTTCTGAAAACAGGATAAGTGGCTAGCTCAGAAGGAGTTGGAAGGGGGGAGGGCAATGACTTTTGTTACTTGCTGCGCCCGCCTTACCACAAGCCCCATTGGCTCCATGCAGCCTAGCCCGTGGCCAATCGCAGACTGCGAAGCCAGTGGTCTGAGGAAAAGAGGGATGGCGATTGGGCAGGCTGGCTGCTAGTCCAAGTCTCTCCACCCCTGGCTCCAGGAAGTCTAAGCTTCCCCCCACCCCTTCCAGCCCTGTTTTTCCCGCCCAAAGGCGCCCAAACTCATCCGAACATGGCTGAACCGTTCAGGGCTTCGGGCGTTCAGTTTGGCCGTTCGGTTCAGCCATCCGAATGGGCCGAGTTTGGGCCAGACACTGAACATCCGAACCACGTTTGCATATCCGTAACTTTTGGCTTCAACCAACACGTGGCCAGATCTTGTCGCTTTTGAGTCAAAACCCATGGCTGAGTTTCCTTTGAAAAATGCAATCTTCAAAATCGCACATGATAGGTCTCTTCTGACAAATCAAATCTCCTAAGAATTGCTTCCCTAACTTTTCCAAAAATCGGTGGCACCCTCCTCTTTCATAGCCCGGTATGTAGCTTGAGGTTCTCCTGTTAGAAAAGGTGCTAGTTAGGTATCCCAGGTGGCTTTAGGCCAACTAGCCGCCATAGCCATTCTTTCAAATATAGAGCCCATTCAGACGTGTGTTTAAATCGCACAGCTGCGGCGGCGGCATCATGCCATTTAAAGAACCTCGCACTTCCGGGTTGGTGTGAATGCGGTGAGCGCGCACATTTCCACCTAGCCCGAATTTTTGGAGTAAAGTTTGAAAAGCTGTTCGGAGCAACTTTTCAAACCGCGCTCCAAAAATTTGGGCTAGGTGGAAATGTGCACGCTCACCGCATTCACACCAACCTGGAAGTGCGGGGTTCTTTAAATCGCACGATGCCGCCGCCGCAGCTGTGCGATTTAAACACACGTCTGAATGAGCCCAAGGTCAAGTAAGCCTCTGGATCATCTGTAGCTGACATTTTTGCCAAGACAAACGCACTGGAGCCCTAATCCTGACTAACAACCTCAATCCTGAGTTGAACCTGGGAGACTTGTTGTGTTAAAGCTTGTAACAGTCTAGATTGAACTTCCCAATTTCCTTGCTGCAAATATAGCATCTTTGCTATGGCTGCTTGTTGCTGAGCCAGGAGGGACATAATATCCATCAACAAGTGCTTTGGTTCCACTGTCATTTCCAGCGCGTTCAAAGTGATAGCCTAACCAAAAACAACCTATCCCCTTATATGAAGGATTGCTTCCTTATGAGATCACTCCCGCATTCTCCACCAACTCCGTGGCAGGGTTATGAAGCCACCCTTGTTTTAGGGGTGCTAAACTGCTTAACTGGGGAAATTAGCTGTCCTCCTGCCACAGTTCTAGTGCAGGCTGATTCCTTCAGCCTTCCCAAAGCCTCAATGTGTCCTTAGGTTTAGGCAAGTTTTCAATTGATATAAGAGCTGGCCTCCAGCCTCCCCTTAAGCCAGCCTTATGCCACCAGTAGTGCTAGTATCAGTCTTTGGACAAAAGCCCCACAGTTCCACCTGAGTATCAAAGAACTCTCCTTCAGGTGTTTTTAAATGAGTGTTGACGGAGGGGGGGTTCATGGCCGCTAAGTGGCATGGCTGTGGGACACCCACACAGGCAACATGCATGGGGAGCACTTCAAACAAGTGTCTCCCGGCATGGCTGCCCTGTTCACAGAAGTGGCCACCCTGACCCACACGGGGCACTCCAGATTTTTTTCTGGCGTGCTCCATGCCTGGTCATGAGTGGCCGCTGCATAGGTCATGGGAGCATGCTTCCCCACATCACCATCACATGAGCAGCTGGATGCATGGACAGTGCGGGGGGGGGGGGCATACATGGGTGTGTCTTGTTTAAAAATACCCTTTCATTCTGATCCTGTCAGGGATCTCCAGACTGGGTAGCTTCTTATGTCCAGGAACCTGCCACAAAGCTCTTCCCAACAAATGCAGGTTCCTCTCAACTGAGGGCTATCCTCCTTAAATAGGATACACCTCCATTCTTTTCAGGTGCTGCTCATCAAGCAGCCTACTTTGTGGCTCAGACAGCTGGTCATGGCATTTCTTCTCCTGCTAGTGCATCAGCCCTCATTGCCGCTCACCTTTACTAATAGACATGTCAGCAAGCTCTTCTTGCTGCTCACTTTCACCCTACTACACACTCCATCAAAGCATGTCCCATGACGTGAATGAATCTTGCATCAGCACAGTGCTTTGAGATCGTGGAATTAGAGTTGGCAGTGACCCCTGCTTAGAGGCAGTAAATCTACAGCTACAGCATCCTTAACAGATGGCTATCCAGCCTTTTTTGAAAAACCCCAGTGACCGAGTGCCTACAGTCAATCTGAACAGCTTGTTCCATTGCTGAACTTATTGCCTTGAGTGATTTCGATATTCATGCTGAAATCAGCCTTTCAGGGGCAGACCAGGATTTCATGGCTGCCGTGACAACCATGGGTGTATCCCAGATAATATGTGGGGTGGGCCATGGCTCAGATGGTAGAGCACATATTTTGCATGTATTATTTATTTCACTGTATTTTTAACCCACCTCCTCCTGCACACAGGCAGCTTGGAATGGCTCACAACAATAAGTTAAAACATATAAAATCTTATATAACAATATACCATACAGTAGAACCAAAAACACCCCCCGCCCCCAACCTTCACCTCCCTACCTGCATCCCTCACCAAAAGCCTGGCGGAACAGCCAGGTCTTACACTATCTTCAGAAAGAGGGGAGGTCAGGGGCTGGGCAGGCCTCCGGCAGGAGGGAATTCCACAGCCTAGGGGATGCCACCAAGAAAGCCCTCCCCATCGTCACCACCCAGGAAATCCAGGGGACCTCGAGTCGGGCATCCCCAGTCGACCACAAGGGCCACACCACTGCCTGGGGTATGAGGCAGTCCCGCAGGTAGGCAGGGCCCAGGCTGTTTAGGGCTTTATAGGTCAACACCAACACCTTGAATCGGGCCCAGAAGACAATAGGCAGCCAGTGCAGAGAATGAAGCACTGGTGTAATGTGCTTGTGGTGACCCAGCCCCGTTAGGATACGGGTCGCCACATTCTGCACCAGCTGCAGCCTCCGGGCCATCACCAAGGGAGCTGTGAATCAAGAAGCATCCCCAGAAGTACAGACATGAGTAGCTAGAGGGGGGAAGACCCCGTCAATGACCGAAGCCACCATAACTTCTGCCCTATCCACCAACATCACCTCCATCTTGTTGGGATTCAGCTTCAGATGGCTTGCCCTCATCCAATCCCCAACAGCCGCCAAACACTGGGTAAGCACCGAGACTGCCAGTTCTGGGTCACCAGAAAAAGAGAGGTAGAGTTGTGTATCATAGGCATACTGATGACAATGTACTCCAAACCTCCTCAAGACCTCGCCTAAAGTCTGCATGTACACACTGAAGAGGAGGGGGGACAGACAGAATAGAAGTCTATGGGACTCCACACGTGAGGTTCCGGGGAGATGATGAGCACTCCCCAAGAACCACCCACTGAGTTCTCCCAGCCAGGAAAGAGTGGAACTATTCAAGAACAATTCTGTCCACCCCAGCCCGGACCCGCAGCTGAGCCACCAGCATCTCATGGTCAATGGTATCAAATGCTGCCAACAGACCTAATAGAATTAGCAATGATGATCTGCCCTGATCCAATTCACGGTGGAGGTCGTCAACCAAGGCCATAAGTGCAGTCTCAGTGCCAAACCCTGGACGAAAGCCAGACTGCGAGGGGTCAAGAAAACTGGCACGGTACAGGGGTGAAGCTGCCGAGCCACCACCTGCTCAATAACCTTCCCTAAAAAGGGAAGGTTAGAGACTGGTCGGTAGCTAGTCAGGGAGTCAATGTCAAGCAATGGTTTTTTGAGCATAGGGAGGCATTGACAACCCCAGCAAGCAATGGTCCTAATGTCTCACGACAGGCCTTAACCAGCCACAATGGGCATGGATCTAATTTGCAACAGGTGGCTCTGACAGTCCCAAAGGCATCCACCGCATAAGCGGACGACACCCACTGAAATTGATCCCATCCAACCCTATAAGGTTCTAAGTTCAATCCCCAAGATCTCCGATTCAGGTTTTCTGATAGCACGCCTGGGTGAGGCCTCTGATGGGGATCCTGGAGGGTCTCAGATAGCATGCCTGGGAGAGGCCTCTGCCGGAGACCCTGGGGAGCTGGATTTGAAACTCTGCTACCGTGACAGGTTGTGACAATACTGGGCTAAGATGGACCATTGGTCTGACTCAGTTAGGCAGCTCCTTATCCTTATAACACATGAGGCTGGGCATACATTGGATCTAATGTTCTGTACCATCCTGGAAACGGGAGGCAGCAGAGCCTCTTCTCCCCCAGTCCCTTCCAACATGGCCTTCCCCCCATCCCTGAAAAACATTCTAGCAGTACTCTGTGTGTAGTGTTTAAACCAGTCATGTTATAAACACCAACCCTGATGTAACTCAGCTATGCAGTCTTCTCAGTGATCTCATGAATGTTCTCAAACCAGAATCCCCTTTCAGGGCCTCCAGAATTCTACTGTATTCTAGGCTGTGACGGTCTCCCACCTCCCCAAGCCCTCCCTGACAGCACCAATATGGCTAGTCTATACTGGAATAACCATCAGGGTGTGCTCTCTTTAAGAGCTCCACATGGAAAACCCCTCAACCCTTTCAGCCGGACTCATCTCTTTTAAACAAAACATGCATCTTCCCTGTTTAGAGTTTAAACTAAATACTGGCTACAGATGTTGGTTGGCCAGTGCTCCTGGTACATACAAAAGACCAGAATTGTGTTTACTAGTCCATGGCTTGCAGCTGGTAAGTCCTTCAGCACAAGACTTCTCTAAGACACTCAAACAGCATAAACCTCCGTCCACCAGACATGGAATAAACTACTCAGCACAGTCATCACAGCCTCTTTTCAGAGCATCAAGATGAATTGGGAGCTACAAAAATAATCCAAATAACTGCTGTCCCAAATAAATGGGAGACAACATTTGTAACAACTATGCTGTATTCATAATTTACAACATGCATGAGAGAGAACATGGGTTTGTTTGTTTTAAAAGAAAATTAAAATGAAATGACAAGCTGCAAGGGGCAAGCTGTCAGAATGGATCTTCCATAGGACTGGGGACAGGCACAGGATCTAGGACCACAACATCATGCCTCTGCTGGCCATGGCCATGTCATATGAGGGAGAGCACTCTGATGTGGAGCAGCTAGTCCTGCTCTGTGGCAGTGCTCCAGTGCCATGGATGGTCTCATATTCAGGAGCATAAGGGCAGCCTCTTTAAAAGCCATGCAGTGATGCAGGGAGGCCCAGAGGAGCATGTAGGGACCAGAATGTTTGTCTCTTCCTGGCTGCCATCCAGCAAGATCGGAGGTGGGAAGGGAAGCAAGGCTTAGGAAGAGCACTGACATCTGATAGACAGTGAGGATCTCAGGGATGCAGTGCCTCTTTTAAGAGCTAGACCGGACCCTGGGGGAAGATTCTGCAGGGAGGGGACACTCCACAGGACTCACAGCTCTCTGTGGAGGTAACTCTTGAGGTGGGTTGTGGTGCTGCTTTCCTTCTGTTTCTTCTTTTGCTTTGACCCCCATTTATTAAGAGAACTGGACAAATCCAGACCACATACACCTGGAGAAGGGAGTCATTCCACCTACCCAGCTTGTCTCCTCTTGCTTCAGAAAGACACCTCAGCTACTCAGCTAGCTATTAAAATGGCCATCAGCTCCCATGGAAAGAGAAGGAAATCTTCTGTTCCTGCAGGAATTTACTGTAATTGCAACTACAGAAGACTTGGTCAAGTCAATATTCAGGAAAGCAAGTTGGTGGGTAGCATGTCACAGCAAAACCAAATCTGGATTGCTGTTGCATGTGTCTGTCATGACAGTAACCAAACTTCAGAAACAATTATGTTAATATTTGCTTCTGTTCAGCAGTGTGATACAGCTCGACTTGTTTATTACTTTGCTGAGTTTGTTTCTAACTTGGTCCCCATCTTTCAAACACCTTGTGCATGCTATCTTATGTTTGTGCTAGTGTATGCATGATTGGACCTTATAGACAGAGACACATGTTCATTCACTGTATTTTCCCTCATTGGCTCCTATTGGGAAAACACAGTGAACTCAGGTCCCTGCTTATAGAGCATACATGCTCTTGGCTGTAACAGATGCTGTAGTCTAGGGTGGCAAGCACAAAATCTTTAACGTTATTATCAGAAAACATATCACATTATTATAACGTTATTAGTATCATTAGAAGTCCCTCAGAATGGTTCTGCTCCTTCCTGACCAGAAGAACTCAGAAAGTGATGCTCGGGGACTGTTTTTCGTCTCCTCGGGACCTCACGCGTGGAGTCCCACAAGCTTCCATTCTGTCCCCTCTCCTGTTCAACGTGTATATGCAGCCACTTGGTGAGGTGAAGTCGGGGATGGTATGGGGTGCAGTGTCATCAATATACTGATGACACCCAACTCTACCTCTCCTTTTCATCTGACCCAGACTCGGCAGTCTGTCTGGCAGCTGTGGGGAACTGGATGAGGGTGAGCTGACTGAAGTTGAATCCCGACAAGATGGAGGTGATGGTAGTGGGTAAGGCAGTGGATGTGGCGGCTCCTGACATTGATGGGATTCGCCCTCCACTGGCTCTCCAAGTGCACAGTCTGGGTGTACTCCTCGACCTGCAGCTCCACCTGGATCTCGAGATTGGGGCTGTGGCGAGGAGTGCGTTTTGCCAATTACATCTGGTGCGATGGCTTTGGCCAGATGTTTCAGATAGTGACCTGGCCACTATCATCCATGCTTTCATTACCTCGAGACTGGACTATTGCAATGCACTCTACATGGGGCTACCCATGGTGACGGTTCAGAGACTGCAACTAGTGCAAAATGCAGCAGCCTGTCTCCTTACGGCCTTGACCCAACTTACCTGAGGGATCACCTCACTGCCTATGCTCTGGAGCAACCCCTGCAATCTGCTGGGAGCGCCCTTCTCAAGGTTCCCCATGTGGCCTGGGGGGGCCACTATGGAGAGGGCATTCTCGGTGGCTGCACCTAGGCTGTGAAACTCCCTCCCAGCAGAGGCCCGGTTGGCCCCAGACCTTCCTTCTTTCCACTGTATGTGCAAGACCTGGCTGTTCCACCTGACTTTTGGTGAGGGAAATGGGGTGTAGGGTGGGGGGTGCGGGTTAGGGATGGGGAGAGGGTTTATTTTTTGTTTTGTTTTCCTTCTCTTTTATTGTGTTGCTGATTTTATGTGTTTTAATGTGCTTTTATGATGTAAGCCACCCCGGGCTGCCTGGAACAGGAGGGGGAGGGGTAGAAAGTTGTTTTAAATAAATAAATAAATAAAATTCCATCCACTGATAACCTTTTATTGAGAACTACAATTTAGTCTTAGTCTGAGAGCAAAAGATGCTCCATTGCAGATCCAGTTTCCGCTTGCTTGTGTTTCTGGCTAATTGGCCTGGACAAATGATGATGTGAAGGTTTTGATTGTGTTGTACAGCCAGATGAAAGCTGCAGCTGTCAAAACTACAGGTCCCTCATTTGTATCCCTGTTTGTATTATCTTGTCCTGGATTTCTGTGCCCAAAAAAGGAAGAGAAATATATATTTAAAGTGAATGAAAGGCTCATGAAAAGCACTCATGAAAAACAAATCCTATATCCACAGCATAGGTGGATAACGGTAGTGCCAGCCTGGTCACCTCTCCTGCCTTCCTAAGTGTCATACCTGAAAAGACAATTCAGTCTGTATGGCCTATTCCACACAGAGGAGGAGAATAATTAGTGTCATTTTGTGATGCAGGCACCTATTAGAAATTGGACTTGTCCTACCGAGCACAATTCTGATGGCCTGCTAAATAACCTTCAGATTAAATATCTTCTCTCATTTCCAACTACTATATTCCTGTATTCCAGCTACTATATTTGGGATTAACCTACATCCCAAATATCTACTATATTTGGGATTAACCTACATCTACATTATCTTGTTTCCAAATGGGCACAGATGTTAAAGCAGCAACTGATCTTGCAAACTTTCATCTCCATTCTGCAAACACTAGTCCTAGTGAAGTCAATGGGACTATGAAGACAGGTCTGCAAGATCAGGACCTACTGTTGTTGTCAATAAGGAACTGCCTTCAATGCTGTTGCAAGCCTGACTCATCCTATTAAAAACCACTCCTGTCTCTAGTCTCAAAAGCACTTTCAATATGTAGATGGAGACAAAGTAGTTTAGATGAGATCTTTGATTGGACCAACCTCTGTTGATGGGAGTAATGTAAAACAGATCTACATACAAGAAAATAATCCAAGGGAGGGTGCTGGCAGTGAGCAAATGTAAATTAAAGAATCCTGTGAAAAATAGCCAACATCAGGGAGGCAGCTGTGGGGAATGTAGGTGGGGTAGTCATTAGCATTTCAAAGCAAGGTAGGAAACTCAGCAGAGGTGTGGAGGGTACCAATAGGGGAAAGAATCAAGCATTTAGAAACAGAGACGAAACTAGGGATGAACTAAATAGTACTTCCAGGTATTCTGACGGATTTTTGAAGTTCTAAATAGTCGGTCCAAGTACTCAGAAGCCATTCAGTGTTCTTGCTGAAGCGTCGGACTTTGGAGACTGAAGCACAGAATGTCGTAAAACTTCGGCACCACCTTGGCGCCTCAGCAGGTGTTGTAATGTACAGCAGCTGCAGCCAGGGGGGTGGTGAGAGGGCAACGGTTGGCAATCTCTTGGCACAGATTAGTGTGGCACTGGTAACTTGGGAAGACCAGGGATACAGGCTGGGAGAACTCCTGGAGCCAGGCAGAGATTACCCTGTGGGCGGCTCATGGTGCTGCTGTCTGACGGCCTGGCAGTACCCAATTATTTGTGGGGGGAAACCAACTTAGCATGCTGCCCCTGCCTGGAGGCAGCCAGAGGACCCTTGCTAAAAGAAGACAACTTGAATCAACCACACAGACTGCAAGCAACTGCAATCCTGCACACCAAAATCCAGCCACCAGCCTAGCAGACACCACCTTGGTTCTTCACACATCTTCCCCCTCCCCCCCGCCCCTCCGGGCACCCTGGCATGGAGGGAATGTAACTCCTGGAGCCAGGCAGAGCTCTCTCTCGGCTCATGGTGCTGCTGTCTAACTGCCAAGCCAACCAAGCAGCAGTAGCCAGCAAGCAATGTGCCCCCAGTGAAACCAATTTTTTTTAAAAGCATAGCATGCAACCCCCACCCCCACCCCATGCCCCAGCAGTGGCCCTATGCACAGGCAGACCATGCCAAACCATGCCATGTTATGCCAGGAGCCCCCTCCAGCCCAGCCTATTATTCACAGTTAGCAGTGTAGTAGCACACGGCCAAATTCACCAGAGAATGGGATGGCTCTGGGAGGTATGTTCCAGTTTTGTTTTTTGGCACTTCTCTTTCTATTGGCTGCAGTCTAGTACCAATCAAACTAGCCATCTGGCTTGGCCAGTCAATTGATTCAAAATCTGCCTTACCCCATGACTCAACTGTCCCCTTCCATCCTCCCTCCTACCAAATATGGCACTGTTTCCAGCCAGGCCCAAGCACTCAGGTGCTTCCAAAGTTTTCTGGAGAATGGCTGTGCTTTCCTGAACTTTGGAAAGTGCCATTTCTGAGTCAAAGGCCCCAAAATTTGGTGATTTCGGAATACATCTGAAGACTTTGTTTCAGCCCTAGAGGAAACCAATAATGAAATGATGAATATACACATAAGGATATAACTGTTAACAAAAGTCTGCAATAATCTGTAAATTATACACTTTTACTAAATAGACTATATGCTCTCTAAGGCTCTGTTTAATATTTTTTAAAGCTATAGTCCATGTTAAACTATGGGTCTTTCTGGTATTTTTAATATGGGAATGAATGAATGAATTTTATTAACAGCACTAGCTTTCGCCATGGCCTAGAAAACATATAACCAAAATAAAATCTAAATATGTCAAAATATCCAAAATACAATAAGTTAGTGCACCGCAATAATTATAGATATACCACCATATCAAGTAACATAATAATACCAATTCAAGACAGCACAGCAAGGAGATAACTCATATGGTTCAAAACCTTCAAATATCAGGAAGAGGTACATTAGTTAACACGTATGCCCAGGGGTGTAGTGGAGGGGGAGCGCACCGGAGCTCAGCTCCGGGACTTCCAACTGACCCGGAGCGCACCAGAGCGATCCATGGGGCCAGCCCCGCCCCTCCATCAATCAGTCGATAGCCCTAACTGCCTGCACGGCCCCTCTGGAAAATCCCCTTGCCCTCCTCCAACAGGAACTTTCCTGTGGGCCCCCGCCTCACCTTCAAGCCCTGCTTCCCTGACGCACACATGTCCCCCCACTGCAGTCACGCGGGAATTAGTGAAGACTGCACCTGCGCCAGCATTCTCTCTCTCCCAAGCACTGCAGCGGTGGCGCGGCGCACGAGGCAGGAGAGACAGCTAGGCGGAGAAGCGCGAAGTGGCAGGGATTTGAAGCAGCACAGGGCAGGCGAGTCAGGCAGGCGATGCGTGAGTCAGTCACTGGCTGGGACTCGGAGAGCTGCCCCCCCCACAGCGGCAACCTCATTCCAACACCTGACTACCAGCAGCCAGGGTGAGTCCCGACTCCTCTCCGTGCCGTGCTTGTGGCAGGGGGCAGGGAGGCTGCTAACAGAAGTCAATGGAAGAGCCAGGTGCTGGTGGCTGCTCCCCTCCATAGGAGCTTGAGATGCGGCAGGGGGGAGAGGAAGTAAATCCCCTGCCCAGTGTGGGGTCTTTAAAAAGCTGCAGCGGGATGGTGGAGGGAGGAAGGAACTGCCTGCCCCAGTCGTCACCCCCTCGGTTGCTTGCTCTCCTGCAGGGCCTTTACACAGAGCCATTTACCCAGCTCAGGATCAGGACTAGGTGCCCTACTTGGGTCTACTCCGGGAGGCCAGCCAGAGCTTGCAGCTTTCCTCTCCTCCCCGGGAGGGCAGCTCCAGATTTAGAAGATGTCCAGAAAAGGGGCTTGGGGGACACTGCCTGCCTGGCCTGCTCCACATGCATATCTCTGTCTGGAACAGGCAGTTTATGAGATCAAGCGATCCTGACCCAGGCCAGCGCAGCCTCGGGTGAAGCTGCAGCCCCAGGCAGCTAAGCTCTAGCCACAAAGTTTGCTGGGGGAGGCGATCTCCTTCTCCCCCCGCTCCCTCCCCCCCACTCTGGCTGAGCTTGGCAGGAGGGAGGCGCTGGGATCCCCCTGGCGAGATGCAGTGTCTCGCAATTTGGAGAGGCTGCTCCTTCCCAAACTTGGGAGGCACTTCTTCCAGCTGGAGGGTGTGTCTGTGTGATAGATATACTGCAGATGCATGATATGCCCCAGACTACCATCACCACCACCCCCTGGCCGGTGAGATGGGGTGAGTCAGTGGCACAGTCCCAAGAATAAGTTGGGGTTCAATTTGGGATTGGAGGGGGCATGGCTAGGACTGGAGGGGGCATCAAGAGCTCCTGCACTTCTCAGTTTAGCACTACACCACTGCGTATGCCGGAATTCTACATAGGCTCTATGCAACCCTTTCTTCATGAAGTCTCATAGCTAAGAAAACAAATGATGTCACAGCTCTCATCACCAGCTCATCCTGAGTGGCTAGCAGGAGTTCTAATTTAAGAGCATCAGAATAAAACTTATTCTTCTCCCAGGATTCAGCCAACTGACCTTATACCTTCATAAATGGGACAATCCAATACAAAATGCTTTAAATCTTCAACCACCGAACTCGCACAATGGCAAGTCCAGTTCTGATACGGTTTATTCTTATACTGCCCTTCAACAACTGCAGAGGGGAACAGTTGAAAACGCAACTGCGTAAACACCATACGAGATATAGGATCACCAAACATATCCAAGTACCCCTCAAATTTATGTTGGGGCTTAAAATATTGAAGCCAAGGTGCAACCTTCCATGAAGCTACAGCTGCCAGATCTTCCTGCATTGCTATATTCATTATTCTCATCTTAATTAGATTTTAATATGGGAATCTGAGTCACTAACCACTCAAAACAATTAGAAACATTCCTTCAGATAGAAGAGACAGTGAAGCAGAGAAATGTTCATGATCCAGCTCTTAATGAATACCCAGTAACTTAACTTCAGTTTTGACACAGTATTAATCACTCCATGAGTCAAATACATTATGGCGTGTGATGTTTAAGTTACATAGAGCTAGCACTTATATAAGAGCAACACAAAAACTTAATGCTCTGTACAACACATATACATGCATACAAAACACAAATGCACATACAATTATTGTTAGTATTTTACTATTGGAGAGGAGTCCTTTGGAGTCAAGCAAGCATTTCCATGGATGGGGCATAAATAGGAAAGGGAAAAGTGAAGTCAGTGGCATAATTTCCATTAGATTTGATAAGAGTTTGATTTCACCTGAAGACTGGGAGAGAAAAAAGAAGCCTAGTGAGAGGAAGTGATCTGCCCAAAGTGCACCCAATAGAGATAGGAGTAGAACCCAGGTAACCTTACTTGGTGTCCTACATACGACTGGGAAATTCTGCCAGTGGCTGCAGGACTAACAAAGCTTATTTATTGTTACAAAGTACTTACATAGCACCAGCAACATATTAGCACTGAACAATCATTAATTAGAAAAGGGTCCCTGCTTGAGTGGCTTTACAATCTAGAATGGACATGGGTAGAGTTGCCACCTATGCAAATATTTAAGGATACTTATGAAAAATACAGGATGCAGAGCCTGCATTGGCACCTTAGGCGCCAATCCAGGCCCTGCAACATGTGTTTCTCATAAGTGTCCCTTAAACATTTGAATAGGTGGCAACCCTAGACAAGGGAGATGGGAAGATAGGGGAAAACACGGATACATTCATGAAGTTGGCTTGGCAAGTCATAGGTACATGTGTTTACCTTAGTTACAGGGGAGAAGGGACCCTGGATGACAGGACAGAAGATGAAGCATTAATGAGCAGTCTGTGGGGGCAAGGAGCTGGAAGAGGTAGGTTTTAGGAGGAATTTGAAGGCAGGGAGGGTGGGGGAAGAGAAAACATGTTTTAAGAGGGAGTACCAGGCATAGGGGGCAGCATGTGAGAAAGGATGAAAACAGGAGATTCTGGGGCAGGTGAGGGCATTGGCAGAGAAGGAACAAAGTGTGTTAACAGATGAGAAAGTAGCCCAGAATAGCCAGCTTCAGGGCCACAGGCCCATCTATTAGGTGTCCGGCAAATGTTCGCCACCTATGCACCACAAGGCTGCTGCCACTCACAGCGTCAACCTAGGGAAGGCTGATGACACTGTGTGGCGCAGCCCAGGCTACCACATTTTCCTGTGGCTGCCTCCCATTTCTTGGGGTGGGCCACAGTGCACCTATATGGCTGCCCCATCTAGTGGGGTGTGCGCAGCCTCTGTGCACATTCAGGTCCTCCAGCACCATAGAGTCCTTGGCGCAGTGGCCAGAGGGGTCTGGGGAGTGACCACATCTTGGTGGTGGTGGGGGGGGGGCATAGCCCATTTGTTGAGGTGGCACACTCAATCTGGGGAGTGGCAGCTGTGTGGCAGTTCCACAGAACGACCCCACATTCCAGCTGGCTCCAGCCCTGTCTGTTACATCCCCAGTCCCAAGTGTGAACATAGTGGGAAATGAGGGCAGAACAGCCAGCGGTTACCTGGAACTCTGGTTTCCCACCTAAAAGCAAGTTGGAGTGGTTATACCTGCTCCCACACCTACAGCGATATGGCATTGCAGACCATCCAGGATTCGGCTTCCAGCCTGATCTAAGTGCACCTGTTGCAGAAGCCCTTGTGGCTTTCTCCAGTGGCTTTTGAATTTCCTAGTTAAGGGGAGTGGGCAGAGTAAACATCATTCCCCCACCGCCCACTGTCTGGGAAACTCAAATACTGGATGCAGCTGCTACTGTTGGATGAGTTGTGGGGCAGGGCAGACGACAAAAGAGGGGGAGGCAAGAGAGAGAGAGTGCAATCCTCCACCATTAAATGGGACTTGAGCCATTGACTTCAATACAGTGTGTTAGCGGTGTGCAATTCATTTTTGTTATTATGATAACAAAAACAAAAATTTACATTTTCTTTTTTGTCATTGTAAAACGAAAAAGACAAATAATAATAACAAAAACAAAAAGGGAAATGAATTTTAGTTTTTGAAATAATGGGAAAATACTGAAAAATGTATTTCTGGCTATAACCTTTGTTTCTTACTCTGCTCTGATGACACCTGGGAGAAATTGTAACCCCAATAGAGGGTACTATGTGTACCAGATTTTGGAATGATTGGATAAAGGGAACCAATTTTATAAGCAATTGAATGTTGTGATTTTAAGAAAAGCTGCATACACACTCATGGCTACAAATTCGTGGCTACAACCTTTTTATCTTCCATCCAATTTGCATGAAATCTAGGACGTTTTTGTCACTTCCCAAGATTACCAATCCTGCCAAATTTCAGAAAGATTGGACAAAGGATCCTGATGTTATAAGACATTAACTTGAACATCCATTTCTGGCTGTAACATTTTTATATTCCATCCTGTTTACAAGACATTTGGCAGGAATGTATCTCATGCCGTCCCTGTTACCCCTGCCAAATTACAGGACAATTGGATAAAAGGACCGAATTTGATAAGCAATTGAAGTTATCCCATTGAAAACCATTATTCAGATAAACAACACCACATGCAGTGCCGGTCAGAGGCAGGCACCTGGCACACCAGGGGGAGAGAAGATGGGGAGCAACCCAACAGACTGACAGACACATTCACTGGTGAATTACTGCATGCTTCCAGCTTTACAGAACCAATAGGTGGTGGCTTCAAGGCGGGCATAGGGGCGGCCCTGAGGCGGGCATAGAAGGGACATAACTGGGACTTCGGGGATAGCATCCCAGCAATCAGGAGACATAGGGTGAAAACAGACATGACGCTAACCACCCTTTAACCACCCTTGGTGGTTATTTATGCATGTTGCAGGGCTGTATTGGTGCCCTATGCAGCCCTGCAGCCTGCATAAATAACCACCAAGGGTGGTTAAAGGGTGGTTAGCGTCATGTCTGTTTTCACCCATAGTTTATACATCCAGGGTGGCCAATTATGATCACAATCACATCCTGCAGCACTGTGACAGAGGACATAAGAGAATCTCTATTAGCTCTTTCCTAAACAGATGCTTCCAACTTACCAGTAACAAGTGGGGGAGAGAAGTCGGGGTGGTGACAGCACAGAATTAGGATATTTGGTTGACATTTCTACTGTTCAATTGGCATCACAAACAGATCTTTTATCACAGTGACTGGCATAGGTTCATTTTCTGCATATCCTGTGTAGGCTTATAAAACTGGGACCCTTTATCACATCTTTTCGATATTTGCCAGAGATGATCATTAAGGTGTGAGATACAGCTCTTCCAAATTTCATGTACATTGGTTGGACTACAAAGATGTTATGGTCAGACATACATTTATACATGGATTGCTTATAACACCAGGACCTTTATCTAATCCTTCTGAAAGTTGGCAAAGACAGTAAATTTGGGGAGGGGTATAATCTTGCCAGGTTTCATCCACATTAGATAGGATATAAAGAAGTTACAGCCAGGAATGTACATGCAGATTTTAAAAATAACATAATTCAACTGCTTATAAAATCAGATTCCTTTATCCAATCTTTCTGAAATTTGGTACACATAATGCCTTCCATTGGAGGTACAATCCCTCAAAGTTTCATCCAAATATAATAAAAAATAGAAAAAATGTTACAGCCGAAAATGTGTTTTCCATTGAAACCAATGAAAATCAAAAATGAAAGCAAACGCAAAACCAAAAATTTGATATTTATGAAAACGAAAATGAAATATTTAAATAATGAAAACAAAATATGAAAAAGAATAACATGGATTCCTGGTGCACACCTCTACAGTGTGTGTAAGAGAGTGAAAGATACAGACAGGCAAGGAGGGGAAATGTGCATGTGAAGGAGGGATGAGTGAGTGAGCGTGTGTGTGTGTAAGGGGGGGGTGGGGAGTGTGAACGTGTGTGCATGGAAGCGTGAATATGGGTGGGAAGACTGTAAATGTTGTATGGTAGAAAGGGGAAAGTAGTAGTTAGCAAGACAGACTTTGTGTGTATCTAACGTGTGAAGTAAGTCTCAACATTGCTATTTTGTTGATGGGGTTTCTGGGAGTTCCCCCATCATAGAATTTACTATGCAGAACCTGTTTCTGTAATAGCAATGGTGTCTTAGCTTTTACAACTAGAGAAACATTTTTTAAGATTACAGTCCAGTCCTTAAAAAAATTCCTTTTAAAGTACTGAAAATTTAACACCCCACACCCCCTGGCAAACAAACTGAATTTCCATTGTGTGACAGAAAATGCTAGAACCACTCACAGATCAGCCTTTAAAAGGGAAGCTGTGTTTAAGCAAAGGAAAATGTCCTTAGGAGGAAGAGAAAAAAGGAAGGAAAGAACTGGAGACATTCCAATGACCTGGGCAGACAAGAATAGAATTGGAAAATTGATGAGATGTGAGATTACACCAGTGCAAGCCTGATTCATCTGATTGAATTAAATGGATTTACACTGGCAGAGTGGCTTGTAAAGTGGTTTGTATTAGGACTGAAATGAGATCTTGCAAAAGTGAGAAACTTTATCAAAATTCCAGTTCTCCGTTCATATTAGAAGAATTGAGAATAGGAACAGTTTCACTGAATTCTCAGCAAGAAAATAATTTTTAGGGGGAAAAAATCATTGTGCATGCGCAAAATGACTGCTAGACTGTTTTACACATGCACTAATGCCACCGCCCTTAACCAAAATGGTGGAAAGTGTCACCGCCATTTTGTTTAAGAGCAGTGGCCATTTTGCACATATGCAATCATTTTTTATTTTAAAAATTATTTTCTTGCACAAGAATTTGTTTTGAGACCTCGCGAGTTTACTCACAAATGTTTTTGTTTCTCTTTCAGCCCTAGTTTGTATATCCCTTTAAAACTCTTTGTTTCCTGGGACCACTGCAGCATTACTCAGTGACCACGCCTGTGTTGTGGAACTCGCTCCTGGTGGGTGTCTGCCTCAGCCCGGATCTCCTCACCTTCCAGCAGCAGTGTAAGGCCTGTCTCTTCTGCCAGGCATTTGGTGGAGGGGATGGGTAGGGGGGTAAAGTGGAGAGGGGTGGGTGATGGGTTGTTTCTTAGTTGTTATGGGGTTAAGTTGGTTTTGCTTATTGTCTTGAATGGTTTTTATTGTATTTTATTGTTATTTTTTATTATTATAAGCATTTATATAGTGCCAGCAATGTACCTGGTGCTTTACAAGGAATAAGAGACACGGTCCCTGCCCGAAAGCTTACAAACTAAAGACAGGGGGAGGGGAGACAGGGAAGGGGGAACAGAGGGAGAGACAAGGGATGTGACATTCATGAGGCTGCGGGAGCTCAGGTACACGTTCTTGGTTTAGTTGCAGTAAGTTGGGAGTTTACAGACAACAGGTGGGGGAGAATCCTGGGTGGGGATGATTAGCAGGAGTTAGGAAGGGTGGAGCAGAAGAGGTGGGTTTTGAGGAGGGACTTGAAGGCGTGGAGGGTGGGGGCAAGGCAGACGAGGGCAGGGGGGGAGTTCCAGATGTGCGGAGCAGCGAGGGAGAAGGGACAAAGGCGGTTGGTGGAGCAGGGGAGGCGTGAGAGGGTGCGGGAGGGGATGGAAGAGGAGCGGAGTGCTCGAGCAGGGGTTTGGAGGGAGATCAGGGCAGAGAGGTAGGGGGGAGCGAGGTTGTGAAGGGCTTTGTAGGTGAAGACGAGGAGCTTGTGCAGAATACGCTCAGGAAGAGGGAGCCAGTGGAGAGAGGAGAGGAGAGGCTGCACATGGTCA